>SJYA01002810.1:2545074-2805871 GCA_006410615.1 Neotragus moschatus
CCATCTCTCTGGATCATCCCCGTGCATCAGTCCCAAGCATCCTGCATCCTGCATCGAACCTAGACCGGTGATTCATTTCACTTATGATATCATACATGTTACAGTGCCACTCTCCCAAATCATCCCATCCTCTCCCTCTTTCACAAGGAAACCAGAATTGAAAGAGACACGTGTACCCCAATGTTCATCGCAGCACTATTTATAATAGCCAGGACATGGAAGCAACCTAGATGTCCATCAGCAGATGAATGGATAAGAAAGCTGTGGTACATATACACAACGGAGTATTACTCAGCCATTAAAAAGAATACATTTGAATCAGTTCTAATGAGGTGGATGAAATTGGAACCGATTATACAGAGTGAAGTAAGCCAAAAAGAAAAACACCAATACAGTATACTAACATATATATATGGAATTTAGAAAGATGATAATGATAAACCTGTATGCAAGACAGCAAAAGAGACACAGATGTATAGAGCAGCCTTTTGGACTCTATTTTTAAATTGTGGATAGAGCACTTAATATGAGCTCTACCTTCTTAATAAAGTTTCAGTATATTATGGTTGACCATAGTACAATGTTGCACAGCAGCTCTATAGAGTTATTCACTTAACTTGGGGGAAACCTTATGCCCAGGTCTCCCTACTCTTGATATGTTCTAATTTCTATCACCAACCCATCTGCACGTGTCAGACAACAAGGCTCACCATGATGAACTATACAGCTCCTAGCTCTGAGGAGCTGGAAGAAAGAGGCCAAAGAGCTTTCAAAATATTACTGTCTTTAAAATCATTATTATGAGGAAAATTGCCCTTCAATCACACCGCATTATTTGTGAACCAATTTCTTTTTAACTGACTATCTTAACATATACTTAAGTCAACACATTTCTGGATAAATATTTGCACTGCCAGGACTTTGGGGCCACACACATTAGCAAACCTTGGGTACTATATCGTTCTGCCATCAAGGACAGCTGAATACACTGGGTGTTTCCTATTGTTTCCTGAATCATATTCCACGTGTAGTTGGGGGAAAATGTAGCACTGTGTGTATGAGTAATAAAAACAACCAATTATGACTGTAGAAAATTTCATTGTTTCATTAGAGAAATAGCTGCAAGCAGAGTTTGAACAGTGTAATGTGAATTTTAACCTCAGTGTTATAAGATGAGAAAATTAATGAGGCTGTTCTACAGTCCAGAGGTGAACAAGGTTCCAACAGAGCCCAACTGTTTTGTAAGCTGAAACAGTTAACATAAAAGTTAGATCAATTTCTAATATATTTCTCTTTTAATATATTATGTCTAATATTTTATTACTACAGTTCTTGTAGCATTGTTTGTGAATTAGCAACAGAATGAGAAGGAGGGATGTCATATCTTCAAGGTATATTTGCATGTTCAGCTGATAGAATTCACTAGGATGTAACTACAATTTTGAGTCAGTGAAAATAAACTGTTCCTGAATTTTAATCAGAAAATGTTAAGGGAGAGGTATTAGGAATAAAATGCTTTAAAAGTCCACTCTAAAACTTAAGTAAAGTTGCTTTGACAAATGCCTTTGTTCCAAACTGTTTTGAAGCTGATGTTCCATGCCTCATCAATTCCATTTGCCACTATATTATTTATTTCATTTTCATTCTCAGCACCATCATATTCAGACAATGGCAAGAACTTAAACTAACCTCAACAAGTCCCTACACTGCAATCAATATCCTAGAGCCCTGACTTTTATTTTATAAGATTTTGCAGAGATTGTCAAATAAGGAGAGGTCTTATTGGAGAGTCCACATTGAATTCGAGGAGAGAGGATCTGTGTATCTTCACATACCAGAGGTAAATCTCTAGTCAACTGAAATGGTTTTCTGAGCCAGAGTTTTCCTACCTTGATAGAAAACTCAATATATAGCTAATACATCTATTTCCTGGGGTTATTGTTAGTATCACATGAAATGATGCATGACTTTGTCAAGTTTTAGGAAGATGGAAAGGTGGTACCACTGGTCATCAAGTCTTGAACTGATTTAAGATTTTCCAACAGGCTGACTTCATTTTTAAGAAAACCTAAAGAGAAAAATCCTAAAATTCACAAATGTGAAAAATAGTTACGTACACTTCTAAAACATTTCTGGAAGTTTCCCTTGATACATTTATTGCTTAGTTTGATTTATAAAAATATAGTTTGAAAGAACAGTTCAGCCTCTCTACTTGATCTATATTTCTTCACAGTTCTTTCCATGACCTAACAATTTATTTTCTTTCCTTTCTGTCCCCCGTCTCCATCTTGCTAAGTAACATACTATACTGCTGCATTTCCAGTGTCTGTGGAAGTTACTTGCCTTAGTAGTATCTTAAATGTTTGTTGAATGAATAAACATATGAATGAATGTTATGAGAAGTTACTGTTGTTGTTGCTCAGTTGCTAAGCCTTTGTGACCCCATGGACTGCACCACAACAGGCTCCCCTGTCCCTCACTATCTCCCAGAGTTTGCTCAAACTCATATCCATTGAGCTGGTGATGCTATCTAATCATCTAAACATCATTTCTAAAATATTCAAAGTAGCTTTTCCTTTATAATAACTAGCCTTTAGTTTCATAATTATGTCATGATTATATAGATAATTTTAGGGTAGTGATCTTACAAAATTTCACTCAACAACAATAATAATTACATTCTATTTAGTGTAGTCCTATATGTCCCACACTTATATATACTATTGAGAACCTCAAAAGAGCACCTCCCTCCCCCCTACCAATGCTGAGAATTCTTTCCTCACTTCTTTCCTCACTAACATAAGTCACTTAATTAAAAGTTACACAGCTAGTGGGGATTGGGAGCCAGAATTTGAAACCAGGGTTTAGATGGACCATTCCACAGAGATAGTTTCTCCCCAAAGAAGATTAATTAAATGTAAAAATTAAATGTGATTTAATGTTTATCTGACTGTATCTTTACTGCATCTTTGTTCTGGATAAATACCTTAGGAAAGATACTCAATGTTAATTAGACAGTTGTTTTCTCTTGGTGTTTGAAGACATTGCTACATCACATAGTTTGGCATTTATTGCTGCTTTGAGGAGTCAACCTTTAATCTAAGCATAATTTAAAATAAATTTCCCAGGTGATTCTGATGTAGGTGGTCCATGCCTAGAAAAAACAATTCTGGAGATAAAAGAGAGACTTAGAGCTTCTAGAGAACCTTCCTTCCTAATAGCTCCAGCCTCTTCTACGGGGTGACCCTCAATTCCATCCATGTGGAGGGTTGAAGTCATCCCCACTGAAGACACAGAACAATGAAAATCAGGGAGATCAAACACCTGATCAGTTCACATCACAACCAGAGCTGGAAGCCCGGTTTTTTAACTTGTTCTAGAGCCGACCTTGTAAATGTACATGTGAACCATGTGGACATTATCAAAATGTGGATTGTGATACTCAGTAGTATGAAGTGCAACTGGAGATTCTGCATTTCTAACAAGCTCCCGGGCAATGCCAATGCTTGCTTGCTGTCCCCACCCCATCCTTTGAATAGGAAGCTGCAGAAGCAGCTTGTTGTCCCTCTGGAAACATGGCCAAGGATTTAAACATATTTAAGGATGCAACACTCCTGGTCCCACAAGCTCTAATTTACTCTAAGAAGGATCACTGTATCTCTTACTCTGTCCCTATTGTTGAGTATTTTCTAGAATATGAACCAAAAGGGGAATGTCCTAATCAGGCTGTCACAGGTTATCTGTGTTTAAGAGCCCAGGCTGGGGTCCAAAACACCAACTTATAGGTTCAGAATCACCGCTTATAAAATGTGTGATCTTGAATAAATAGCTACATCTACATCTCCTTTACCGTATCCTGAAAATGCTAACAATAATCCCTCAGGATGCTGCTGGGAAGGATTAGACTGTGTGAGATCCAGAGCACAATGCCTGGGAAACAGTAAGTGCTGTCTAATTGTCAGATACGTGAACTCTTAGCATACTGCTGTGTGACCCTCGTTCTGATATTCCTAGACTTACAAAAGGAGTCCCTGCCCTTCAGGATTTTACGGGCTCTAATCCTTCCCTCTTTGAACTTCCTTAAAGAGTCATTAGAAGGATTAAATGAATTAATATGCATGAAACGCTTGGAGCGGTGCCTGTCACATAATTAGCACCCAAGATGGCTTAGCTTTTATTTTTAGCACTTACTACAATTATAATTAAGTAACTTTTGAGGGGCTTTTAAATCACCTCTTCCCCCATTAGACAGCGAGTCTTGGGAGAGGAGGGATGACACCTGCTTGAGTCACCTCTGCATCCTGCATCTGAACCCCACACCTGGCACACAGTTGCTGCTCAATAAATACAACAGCAACATAAATGAAGGAGGGTATGAACAAATGGAAGGGGGAGTGACGGAGAAAACCCTTTCCTTCTTGAAGGGATCCACAGGGAGGAGAAAGGACTGAGAAACACTCTCCTAGTGCATAGAAGCAGTGGGAGAGAGGAAAGACAACCATATTGGGAAACTGGTCTGGGGGAGGTTTGGAGGGGGTGTCTTCCAAATCCATTGGGGAATGAGGAATTTATAAAGATCAGTCAGAGCATGTTCCCGGAAAAAATACGAGTTAACCGAGTTTTCAGATAAAATACGTCCGGAGATACTTTGAGGTAAATAAAATATGAGACTATGGATAAAATAGATAACAAATGAGAGCCTAGTAAATAGCACATTAATCAGTAGTGTATTGATTAGGGAACTCTAACCAATGCTCTGTGGTGACCTAAATGGGAAGGAAATCCAAAAAAGGGGATATGTGTATATGTATAGCTGAATCACTTTGCTATGCAGCAGAAACTAACACACATTGTAAAGCAACTATACTCCAGTAAATTTTTTTTAATGAAATAAACTATGATAAATGAGAAGCCTTTGAACTTCATACATCAGGGGCCAATGAGAAACTCAGAGACGGCAGCAAGAGGCTTTCCTGAACTTTGATCTTCACAGAGGAAAAAACTGGGATCTGGCAGTTCGTCCAAGGGATTTTTGGGATCATGTGGAGGGAGGAGAGGGTTAAGGCCACACAATTATGAGGTCAGAGGTTTGTGAACCCCCTTTTTCCAACCTCTCACAATGAATGGATTATGCCTGAACAGATGGCAGGGAAAGGGTCTCGAGGAAGTAGAAAGGGAAATACAAAAGAATTCTTTGAGCTGAGCTGATCACAGGGAATTGCTTTATCCATATTGCATTTGGTTTTATTATGGTTATTCTTCACTGAAGATACTCTGTCTCTGCAATTTATAATATGAACATAAATCTCCCCTTGAGATGGAATTACCCAGGAAACCATTTCTAGGCTACTTTAGACCCATCCCATTACTGCAGTCATTTTCTTGGTAGACTGGGGAAAACATTGCCCCTCACCTCTTGCACTCATCAAGGGCACCGAGTGGAACTGACAGTCCCACGGACTTTGATTAGAGAGGGAAGGAAACAATGATACTATTGTCTAGTCTGCGTGGTCTCAAAAGGGTTTTCTCACAGCATATATGAAAGCACTCCGCTCCAGAACTCTGGAGAAGGGACCTATTATTCCCATTTCACAGATGAAGAGAACTGAGGCTCAGAGAAGGCTAATGACCAAGCACACTTGTATGTGGCAGAGCCAAGATTTGGATCTATAATATTTCCTCTCCTTCTTAGTTCAGTTCTTCAAGACAGTGTAGGCAGAAGACAGCTTTCCTGACGGGCATTCTACTAGGGCAATATGCTTGGAATGCCTTTTATCTTGGCAAACGTGACAAGGGTCTCACTAGTGACAGATATCTTTAAACAGTCAGTCATCAGATGATCAAGGATGCAGGTCCAGGTTCCCTCCTTGGGGAAAGCCCTACATCGATCCAAGCTGATGAGTAAATGTGAAGAGCACCACTGCCAACTGCTACCTGTCTTTGATGTGCTCTCCATGTCTATGACGCTTTTTAGATCCATTCAGGAGCTCAGTGTTTCGTAGCCTCTAAAGAGGCTGAAATATGGTTAAACTAACTCCCCCCCCAACTTCTTGGGCATACCCAATTAATAAAAAAACTAGAGTCCAAGCTCAGGCACCCAGACACTTGGTAATAACTCGGAACACATACATTTCTCATATGCACCAGGTCCATAAACTGGCCTTTCTCCATCTGAAATGATTCTTCAGCTCATTGGGCTGGAAGTACAACTGAGCTCTGCTGTTATCACCATTCTGCACTGAATTCACCATCGGGCCTGGAGAAATGCAACTCACCTTACAGGGCTTCAATTTTCTGGCTTAAGGAAATTAAGGTTTAATATTTTTCTGTCACTGTCAGATGGCTTGAGGATGTCATCTCTTCCTGCCGGGATGCTGACTCACAAAGTAGGTATATCTGACTTCAAAACCTGTGCTCCAACCACTCTGCTAGACGGATCTCTAAGGCTTCCTGTGGCTTTTGCCATGTATCACTCCATACTTCTTGAGCAACTGAGGATGAGGATGAGGAAGGGATGCTGCTATTTACTATGTGCACTGCGGGCAAAACCACCCAGTTAACAAATAGTGAGTAAGAAGTCAAGCCTGTGGACCTCTATCTGCTGCTACACTGCCATTATTTCCCAAACAACCTCAAAGAGAACCTGTGTGCTTTAGACATACCTACCTTTATTTTCTCACTAAATTTTATCAATATAATTTTGTAGAAAAAACTCCAGATTTTTGAGTCAGGATATCTGAGTATGAATCTAGGTTCTGTCCATTATCATTTGCAAGTATTTGGGCATAAAATGATTAAATGTCCATTTGTTCATCTATTAAAAAGGTTATGGTATTTTCCATTTCCTCTTTTGTTGGTTTCTGAAATTCAATAAGACAGTGTAAGGAAAGTCAGCATGGTGGTAAAGTGCTATACAGAAAAAAGGAATATAGTAGTAAAAAGAAAGACTTAGAGATGCCTTACTTATCTTTGTTAGACAAGCTGCACAGAGTATTTGGGGGAAACCACTTAAGAATCTTAGAGTAAACCATGCAGCAGAGTATCTGAAAGTCAGAAAAGTCGATATGTTCAGGGAAGTTTCCATCAAAACGGATGGTGAGTACTCAGTTTCTTCTAAGAGGTCACTTGGCATTGCCTGGAGATAAGTTTGGTTTTCACAACTTGGTGGTGTGCTGGGGGGCAGCTGGCTACTGATATCTAGTGGGTAGAGGCAAGGGATATAGCTAAACACCCTGTAATACATACAACAGCCCTCACATCAATGAATTATCTGGGCCAAAAATGTTAATAGTGTCAAAGCTGAGAAATCCTGCATGAGTTTTAGAAACGAGTGTATCTTATGTGTTCTTGTGTTCTAGCATCTAGAGCTATACTTGGCATAAGGTAGACACCCAATATATATATATACTTGTTTTCTGAATGAATGGACACCCACAGAGAAGTCGATAATGCCAGACAGAACTAATTAATACTGCCAATGAAAATCTTATATCCTCCAGGCACCTTCTATATCTACTCCTCTAGTTTCTTTACTTTTCTGTTCTGTCAGAGCTTTTCTTTTCTCCTCCAAAGTCAGGTAAGAGTAAGAATAGCCTATCAAATCTGAGGATACCTGGGAGTGATAAATAATGCTTAGAAGGCACAACCAAAGGCCTTCTGCAACTACCCGCTTCAGAGCACTCCCTTTCAGCCGGACAGTCATCACATCGGTAAAGAAACGCATCCACTCTTGTTCCTTCACTGAACCTGAACACATAGGACCAAAAGCACATATTTCCTGCAAATGTCTTCCCAGAACAGTTCAATCATGCTTTTAGAAAGACACATCCTGGCCATGAAAGAGAAACTAGGTTTAGATGAGAAAATGGAAAATGAAGGCATTTAGTTCTAGGAGCGCAGATATTTTGTCTATCTGTTCATCACTGTTATCTCCCATGCCTAGCAGGGTTCCTGGCACGTGGCAGGCATCCTTAAATATTGGCTGAATGTAAGAATAGCCTGGTGAAGTCACACTCCAAGCCTTCTCTCAAATCTGCCCTCAACTAAAAAAAAATTTTTAGTTTCAACCATTCAATTTCATAGGAAGGCAAATTGAATGTCATAGGTTTTGAAAAATTATATCCCTTTTCTTCCCTTATCCAAAACTAGATAAAGATATATGGGTTCACCATTGAGATGTGGACATCAACATGGCATCTTAAACAGTGTTCACAAAAATAATCTATATTGGGCATGAATGTTCTTAAGGCCATGTTTTACCAGAAATAAAACAAGCCTAAAATATTTGTCATGTCTTTGCCAGAAAGCCTACATGGAGACAATGTGTGGTACTTTGGGAGGATTTCAAGGTTTTGTAAGCAGCACTGAGGAAGTCACATGGTGACTATCAATAGAAACTTTTTACCCCCAACCTGCCAGTCCCCCCGAAAAACCCTAATGACATGATTACACACTTACATTGGCCAACCCAGAGCTCCCTAGTTCACCAACTGACTGCCCTGTATTGGAAATAAGCTTTCCAGAACTCATAGGAGAATGTGTTTGAAGTTTCCTAGGAACCATTTCCCATTAAGACTTTTGGCTAGAATCTGTGTTAAAAAATGATCACTGTAAAATATATTAATTATGCAGATCCATTAGTCTGCAGAGTAGAGGGACTGAGGTGTTTCCATTTTCGATTCAACCTTAATCTTTAAACATTTAAAGGCACACCAATGACCAAGAGCTTCTTCTGAAAGAGAGAATAGTTCATATGTTCCTTTCAGGCTCAAAATTCTCCCTGATTCCATTTTCTTAGACAAGTATGGAACAGGACTACCAGCTCTGTTTGTACACTCGCTTAGAATGTTTGATGACAAATTCAAGCCTCATCCAACACTCATTATGTCTTAACACCAGATGCTTCCTCCATACTTAATAGATCGTTTTTAAGCTCTTAAGGATCAACGTGATTAAGTACACACATCCACAGCCAAAGAAAAGGCAGAAGGGAACATAGGTAAGATGAAATACAATCTCTATGTGATTTATATTGGATTTGGTCACCTCTGGGAAGAAACATCTATCTTGTAGATGAAGACTGACATATGATAACACTTAATAAAACTGTCTCTAAGTTTAGTTTGAAGGGGTAAGCCTATATCTGATGAACACCGTGGATGAAAATGTTGTTTTTTAAAGTGCTCACGTGATGATCGTTCATATATTTAAAACTCATAAATGCTGTTGGAAAAATCAGATTGATTTAAATTTCTTTTTCCTCACTGGCTATAATACAACACCCTGATTAACCACACAATTATTATTTTTCAAGAGCAAGGGAAAGAGGTAATAGAGAATTATTAATTACTAACCTTGCCTCTGACAAAAATAACAGTCATTCTGGAAACGTCTTATTGGGTACTGGACTCTGAACTCTTAATTCACTAGAAGTAACTCAAAAGCTAGTAGACGCAGCAGGCCACACCAAGAAGTCAATATTGTGTCAACACATCAAAACTGGACTTTTAATCCTCCCAGTTTGGGATGGGTTGTTTTTGTTTATTTGTTTGCTTGTGTTTTTAGATCCCTCTGGTTTTGGGTGAAACAGAGGAAGAGTGTCCTAAGCTCAGTTCTCTCTCTTCTAGCAACATTTTCATTAATCGCAATCCTTTTCTCTCTCCTTGTGGGAAAAAATGCAGCATTTCACAGGTTCACCTTATGAAAGGTGTGCCCTGCCTCTAGCCTGAAAACTGCCAGTGGGGGAGAAATTTCAAACATATTGATTCTATGTCAGTTGCATTTTCCTCCCAAAAGATCCACTTGAATTTTATTGGCTTAAATGAATTTCAAATGGGGGGGGGGTCAGTGCTCAGGTGCAAAAGAACGCACCTGGGACCTCTGAATTTCAACTTTGTCACGCTTCTCATCATGCTTATCGGCAGCTGTTTTCATTTTTTAATTACTCAGGTGGTATAGACGCTTTGCAATATTCTACCTGAAGGGCCACCTCTGTGCTTTCCAGCTGACCACAAAGTGCAAGAAAATAATGCTGAGGGTGAATTAAAAAAAGGTGAGAATTCTACAAATCCTCCACAAATACATCAATTCAGCAGCAACTGCCTTTTGTATTTTCCCTCAGTGACAAACCAGATGCCTTGAAGTATTGATATGTATGTTATCATTGCATCTTTATTTTGACTCTATGTTTGAAAGATTGAAAAGCAAAGGGATGGATTTCTTATGATCAATTTAAAAGGCTACCTTAATTTAGCCACTACTGCATATAGCTCTCCCTAGGCTGGCTCCCTTTCATCACATCCACATCTTTATAGTTGAGTGGAAATACAATACACATTCTCCAGTTACAAATACATAATTTGCTTGTAGTCACAAAAGCACAGCCTGAGAAGGAGGCTATGCAGTTTTAAAAGAGAGAAAAGCACTAATAAAATACGGTGCTTTATTGGAAGCCCCTGCAAATCACTGCAGACTGGCTGTAGATTGTACTGATGAAGTGAAACTCTGACTGAGAGGAACGATGAAGAGCTTGACTCCAGAATGAGTCTGCCTGACTCTGAGTTTCATCATTATCACTGTGTTTGTGCCTCAAATTTGCCCTCCGTCTCTGTTTTCTAATCTGTGAAACGGGGAGGTAATGTGATCTCCATCCTGGGATGGCTGTGAAGATTCAAGGAAACAAGCAATGCAAAATGTTTAGCACAGTGCCAGGCATACAGTAGGCACTTGCCAAATGGAAATGACGGATGCATTCTTTATCTTGCTAAACAGAATAAATGGTCTCATCGTGAAATAAAAATTGCCTTTGTTATTCCCAATGTGGCACAAATTTCTATTCCTTGGAAGAGATTACAACATTATTGGGGGGATATGGCATTCTGGACTTCTCCCAAGGGATACTTTTAAGACCAGGCATGCTAACCCTCAGTCACACAAAAGGTCTTGATGTCTTCAAGACACAGATGCCCCACCGCTCTTTCTCTGTCAGTGGATGTGAGCCTGCTTGGAGCCCTAACACTTTTGCCAACTGGCAACCTGGAGGACAAGATGCTTTCACCTGCAGGGTGCCACCCCCTCACATCTGCATTCGTTTCTATTACTGAACAGCTTCAGAGGACAATCAACTCTTTTTACACCAAACAATTTTGTATATAGCCTGTTACGACAGCCATGTAAAGAGAAAGATGATAAAAATATTAAGGGATCCATTGGGGAGTGGGTGTTGGGAAGAAAGATGTTCAGTGCTGTTGAGTTTACTTAGTACTAAATGTCAACAGCCCAATGATTAAAGCTTTCTTTTTTCAACAAATTATCAGCTAAGGAACACTTGGTTCCAGTGAGAGTTTATGCTGTCTAATACTGTTGGCATTAGGAACTTGCCTATTTGACCAATAAGAGGCAATGTAAGTTCATATGGGTTTGGAGGTTTTTTAAAAAAATATATAATAGCTTTTTTTTTTTAATTATTGGAGGATTTTTCAGGCTGAACACAATTAACCAAAATTTAAAAATCTGTTTGTCAGAATGAGTAGTTTCATTCCAGCTTGCAAAGAGTGTGTGAGGGACTGAATGCTCAAAAGAAGGAGATGTGAGGACCACATTTCCAGATTCCTAGATACTATATTTCCATGAGCTGCTCCTAGACTACCTCAGGATCTGAATCATGGCTCTTATGGAAAAGATTCTATGCCTAAGAGGTCTATGCACGCATGATGCTCCCAACTTTACTTTCAAAATCTCTGAAAAATAGAACCTACCCTCTTGCTTCTTATTCAGTGATGCTTTAACTTTCATTATAAATGTATTCTCTAATCCATTTCACCATGAAAAAGAGACAATGGAGATTTGTTGTCTGTGTAACAAAAAGAGAAGATGAAAGCCTCAGTTTGTTTCCATTAGAGCAATTACTTAATCATCTTATCATCTCTGTCTAGGATAATTATATTAATAGACTTTCTCTCAGACTTCTGAATTAACAACAAAGAATTCAGATCCTTTAACACTTTCTGGAAAAAAGAAAAAAAAAAAAAGCAGTTAACCAGGTAATGCCTTTTAAAAACCATAACCAGCAGTGGTGAGCAGATCATGGATTTGCACTAGCATGAATTTAATAACAGCAACTTTTCTCTTGATCAGCATCAGATATAGAAACAGGAGAGCCAGGGCTGGGCATTTGACAGATGGTGGCACAAATACACAGTGCAAAGAAAGACAGAAGAGGAGCAACAGCCACTTAACAATTAGATCTTTTCACAGAATTCTGGAGTAATGATCTGAACACTTTCCATAAATTCAGTTCTTTTCAAGGTGCATGTACCTGATCTTAAGAGAAAACTCATCATCCTACTCTGGTTTAAGACCTCATGAAGTCAGCATACCCCTTTTGGCACAGCACACAATATTTATCAGCTATTTATGGAGTTTAAGAAATTCTTGCTCTGACACTAAGGAAGAAACTTTAATTAAAATGGTATGCAGGCAGGTTATGGCACAATGAATATATCTAAGACATTAAATACTCCTGGTGGGAGGTAGAATGACATTACATTTTTATGAAGCCAGATTTAGGTTTGCTTTAATAGTTTCCTTACTATGTTCAAAGACACCCAACACATTCTTGAACAACTAAGATAAGCATCAGACTACCACACAGCACAGCTCTTTGGTTTAAACAGATGAATACAAGCAAGCAAAGTAAGAGAAAAAAAAAGACATTATCACTAAAGATTTCAAAAAATGATATTTGGAAAGATAAGTGACTGTACAGTCTAAGTCTATGCAAACACACACACAGCCAGATGTAAATCAAGAGAGATAGAAACTTACCGGAGCAAATATCACCATACACATTTACAAAAGAATTGATAATCCAACTTCCCTCTCCTGAAACAAAATAGAGGCTGTCTCATACTAAAAATCAAGCTTCTCTGTCCACAGCACCAGCCACTGGTCCCTCTTTTTATGAAGCAAAGGAGGAGAACGAGAAAATCAATGAGGAGGGTAAGGGAGATGTTATACCAATCAGGTAGCAGCTTCTGCCTTATTTGCAGAGAGATGGCAAAACGGTCATATTATTAGACAGTGACAACCCACAGCCGAAGTACAGCAACCTGATACTTCCCTCTGGTGAGAGGCTGCCTGCTTTGTGGGAGGTGGTTACCATCCCACACTTGGCTTTTTGCTCCCAACTGCAAGTGCGGGACTGGCTGCTTTGAGTAAGCCGCCTGCATCACCCAGGGAGCACGGGCTCCCGCTTGACTCTGCAAGCCCCCTCCTCCCTTTACCCAGTGCTTAAAAACAAACTGGGAAATCAAAAGGAGCTGGGATTTTGTTGTCTGGGGTGCATGGGGAACATGGTTTTAGAAAATCCTTATGAATAGATTTGCATAGATTAGGGAAATGAGTAGGTATTTGTTTTAAAAATTGCCTGTTTTTATGGAAAAGTCTAGATGTGATGCCTGATCCCTGTTTGGGAAATTCATACCACAAACCTAAATAATGAGGAAGGTGATGGCATCAGAAGACAGGCTTTTCCGGCTCTGGCTACTGGGGAAAGGACAAATGATGACTTGGTGGCTTAACTGTCCCAGGAGTGTGACTTAAAAGTCTCCCTGGCAGGTTTTGAAAGGTTTCAGTATGACCTGGTCTGCTTTATCTACAAATGGGCCTCTGCAGGAGGGGGTTGGCCCAGAAAGTGTGCACATCATCCCAAGACAGCATATTTGGGGGGTATTGGTAGGGAATTTGTGTGGAGGCTCCCACACCAGCTTCCTGAGGCCCTTCTCTCAGGGGTCTGCACCACAGCAAAGGAGATGCATGTACCTGAGAAACCCACAAGCCTCTTTCCCAGCAAGTTCTCTACTTCAGGATTCCTCTGGGGTCAAGAACAGTGTTAGGCTGGCCCAGGCATCTCTGCTTCATCTTTTGTGTGGTCAGTGATGGCCCGACCGAAGCTCCCTTCACCTGGCTAGACTTTTTAATTGGTGGTTATTAATTCAGAATCCGTCCTGAGTCTTTCCTTGGGCCCCTCTCTCTGTCTCACACACACTCGCACCAGCACGGCCACAAGCATCATGACAGTCATCACCTCCTTCCTCCTGTTCTTCCTCTTCCAAACACACGATAACAGCTCGAGAAGGTCAGGGGACCAACCAAGCACCCAAACCTGATGAGGAGTCAGGGTTCCAGCCTCAGTCTTCCATTGTCTTGTTCTGTAACTTGGGAAGTATCTGAGGTCTCCAAGCCTCAGTTTGCCCTTCTTGAAATGGGCACACTCACACCTCCCAGAGCTGTTCATGGAGGGTGGTGGGGAGGAAATGAAAAATGGCTACAGTATTTCAACTCAGGTACAACTTGGGCTCAGCATCGTCCAGCTGCCTGTCTCCACTTCTTCCTGTGATAAGTCTGCTCCTCACAGGTCGCCCTCCAGGAGCCGCAAGAAAGCTTCAGCCTGTAGGTGGCCCCTTTGGAATTCTGATAGGAAAATCATTCCACCCCCATCTGTACTCTCCTCACTGCCACACCTTACCTGCCACCTGAAAAACCACTGCATTTCAAGAAGAGAAGTTACACAGGGGAGTAAATTAAGCAAATGAACACAGAAAACACAAGCAAAAAAAAAAAAAAGACTGAGAACCACCTGGCATTTCCATTAGCTTTCAGTAAACATTTGTGTAATAAATGAATGAAAGGCTGACTGAAGGAATAAGGCCCCTTTGCTAAAGGCCACAATGCCTGCCAGGCAGCTGGTGATCAGCAGTGTTCCAGTAAGTCAAAGACAGCCACCCACCTGTGGGGCACAAGCACACTTTCCAGTTTCTTCAGGTGGACAGTGAGTTATTTTTATCAGCGTTTTGAATATTAAGGGCCCTACTTTCAGGAAAAGAAAAAAAGTTTTGTCTTCCACATAGCAATGGCAAATATTTCCTAAGCATTTGCTTGTGTCAGGAACTAGTCTAAGTTTCTATTGTTGCTCTGTGTAAATGGTTATCATGTGTGGGCCTCACGAAACTGTGAGGAGTTACAATTTTCATTCTGATTTAAAAAGAAGAAACCAAGATGCAAAGATTTAAGTCCAAAGGCAACAGTCAATAACATAAAGCCACGGTTCGAAGCCAGTTGAATGCCAGGTGCCAAGGCATTAACCTCTCTGTTACAGATACCACATTGTGGCATTTACACTTTCATTTACTCAGGGTCCAGGGTGTGCGGAATCCACACATGGATTCCTGGACCCTGAAATGACTCCACAACTCTTCCCGCTACATGGATTCATGCCACAGAGACTGGGAAGCCCCGGAATAGAAAGAAGGTCTACCAAGCTGCCAAAGCCCCAACCAGGGCTCTCCATTCTGTGTAGACTTGACCTTATTTAACCTGTAGCAGATGGGCAGCTCAAGGCCCAGTTTTGGAACTGCCAGTGGCCTGTCCAGTGACCCTGGGTATGTCCCTTCATTTACCCATCTTTCAGGTTTTCTCAAGTTAAATGACGGAGAAGGCAATGGCATCNAGACTTGACCTTATTTAACCTGTAGCAGATGGGCAGCTCAAGGCCCAGTTTTGGAACTGCCAGTGGCCTGTCCAGTGACCCTGGGTATGTCCCTTCATTTACCCATCTTTCAGGTTTTCTCAAGTTAAATGACGGAGAAGGCAATGGCATCCCACTCCAGTACTCTTGCCTGGAAAATCCCATGGACGGAGGAGCCTGGTAGGCTGTGGTCCATGGGGTCTCTAACAGTCGGACATGACTGAGCGACTTCACTTTCAATTTTCACTTTCATGCATTGGAGAAGGACATGGCAACCCCACTCCAGTGTTCTTGCCTGGAGAATCCCAGGGATGGGGGAGCCTGGTGGGCTGCCGTCTATGGGGTCGCACAGAGTTGGACACGACTGAAGCGACTTAGCAGCAGCAGCAGCAAGTTAAATGGAAGGGTTTCCACTGAAATCTCTAAAGGGCTTTCTGGGTCAGCGTTGACTAGATAAAGTTCTAAGACTAAGAGTCTGATTCTATCCTGCTGCTGGGGTGAGCTGTCCATGCTTCCTATTTTGTTCAAGATAAAACATCAACACTCTCTCTTGCTCCCCTGCCACCTCTTCCCTCCACTTCCTTCTCAGCTAGGCTACTGTGATAGATCCCTAACTGACCTCCCTGTCTTTACTCCTATCCCACGAAATCATTCTCCATGTTGTCCAGATTGAGCTACTAAGAATATAGATTACTCATTTGAAAAAACAATATTTCCATTGTTGTCCGATAGGCTTCAAGTAAAACTCAAACTCTTTATTGTGTCTTCACATCCCGATGTGACCTGCTACCAGCTGCCTTTGTGTTTTTATCTATTTCCAACCCTCTCCTTCCCTACTCTTTGGTCACACTAGCCTTTGCTGCCTTCTCACTTGCTGTTTCTTCTGCCTGGAATATTTTTTCCTCAGATCTTTGCCTGCTCTCTTCCTTTGTCCCTGGATAGTTGGTTCTTCTGTCCACTCTTTAGAGCAGGAGTCCCTAACCTCCGGAATCTAGTGCCTGATGATCTGAGGTGGGGCTGATGTGATAATAATGGAAATAAAGTGCACAATAAATGTAATGTACTTCAATCATCTCGAAACCATCTCCGCTCCAGCCCACTCCATGGAAAATTTTTCTTTCACAAAATTGCTCCCTAGTACCAAAAAGGCTGGGAACCACTGCTCCAGAGGGTCCTTCTTCCCTAACTACCACGTGTAAAAACATCCTTTCTGTCTCCCTGGTCACTCCCTTTCACATTGCCCTTTATTTTTGCTGTAGTGGTGATGGTGGGTGTTGGGGTGTGGGTGTGTGAAATACGGGTTTTTGTACTTCTTACTGCCTGATTTGTTCTTATTTACTTGTTTAATTATTGATTATTTTCTTTTCTTTGAGATAACCTCTGAGAAAACAGGAAGTCTGTTTTGCATAACACCATATTCTCAGTGTTTAAGAGAATGTGTGGCACGTAGTAGATGTTTAATAACGTCTCACGCATGGATCGATCGATTAATCAAGAACAACTCAGTGTTGACACAGAGGCAAAGAAACCTGCTTCTCAAAAGAGCTTAGCCTTGAAACGTAACACAGGTGAACAGAGGTGACTGATTAACTCATATTAATCGACACAGACTGTACTTCCTCATATGGGGAATCTTCTTGAAAGGTCGTGGACTTCAGTATTATGTTGATTTAAGTGGAGGCCATGTCAAAGATAATGGAGACATTACAGAATGCTTTCTGTAAAGCATTCTGAGCAGATGTTCTATGGAAGAGTGGGTGCCCAGGGTTCAATTCTTCTAGATTCACATGGATATTTCCATACCTGATCGTCATCAGAAAACAAACAGTCCTGAGAGCCAGCCACTTAGACTGCCCTTCCCTCCATTCTAGCAGACAGCTGGGACAGTCGGCTACCACTCTCTCCAACATGCCACTGGAACTGACAAGAAGAAAGCAACATGCCATTGTTTGATAGTTTTTATTTTGAAAAAATGATATTAATATTGTCACTACTGCCTTAAAAATAACATTTATCATTATTAGACTGTTCAAAATAGTGCAGTGTTCTCTAAGCTGGGCATTTATAGGGAAAGTAAAATAGATGAAAACAATCCATGATTCTCTTCAAACATCATTAGCAATGCTAATTTCCAATATGGTCAGGTCTTCAACTCTGATCTTTCAACTGAGTGTGGCCTTCAGACAACTTCAAATGAATTTTTTTTTTTCCTGAACTGAAATGTTGGTCTCCCTTTTGGTGGACATGTCTCCTGGCAAATGCAACAGTTCCTTTTCCTTACAGCTTCTATTTCCAAACATCTGGCTTCTCAGAAGGGGTCCTTTCAGGCCTGTTTGCTTCAAGTTTAGACAGTGGGAGGTCTAGCTTTCTAAGCATTTAGCAAACACTGAGAGGAAAATTCCAGCACCATAGAATCTCTCCCTCCGCTGCTGTGGGAGGAGCAAGGTAATCAAAGACAAGAAGGCTGCTCTGGCCACACTAATAAATGGCCCAGGGTGTTAGCTAAGTTTCTTCCATTTAGCTCCCAAAACAATTTAAAATCTTTTGAACTATAGCAATGAGAGCACTTACATCCAATCCACTCATGGAACAGCCTTGAAATCTTAATTGTGCCTTCCTTACTCTGACTGCAAACAGCTCCTAGCAGGAGTAAAATGCAGTTATTTGTTTATTCTGATGTGGATGTAGAGAGGATCAGAGGAGAAATTTCTAGACCTCTTTTAAAAAAATTTTTCTTGAAGGAAAAAGAATGATTTCTTCCAACTTTATCCTTTTTCTTTTTCAAATATCTAATGCAATAAAATAATATCAGTAACATTTGAACATTTATTAGGTTACTAGCATTCCACAGCCAAGTTTAAGGCTGCCAAACAGAAAGAAGTTGCACACAGATGAGAAGTGTGTGGAAACAAAAAGAGCTAAGAAATATAGTAGAATAAGATCTGAGGAGTGTTTGGATGCTTGGGTGGAAAGGATAGTGGGAAGATAAGGGCCACAAATGATAGTGAAAACTGCAAGTGAAACACAGAGAAAACAAACTTCTGGTTACTAAAGGGGAAAGGGAGGGGGAGGGATAAGTTAGCAATTTGGGATTAACAGATACACACTAGTATATATAAAATAGATGAACAGCAGAGACCTATTGTATGGCATAGGAAACTATAGTTAGTATCTTATAATAACCTCTAATGGAAAAGAATCTGAGTAGGTCTCTGTGCGACCCCATAGACAGCAGCCCACCAGGCTCCCCCGTTCCTGGGATTCTCCAGGCAAGAGCCCTGGAGTGGACTGCCATTTCCTTCTCCAATGCATGAAAGTGAAAAATGAAAGTGAAGTCGCTCAGTCGCCTCCGACTCTTCTCGACCCCATGGACTCCAGCCTACCAGGCTCCTCCATCCATGGGAGTTTCCAGGCAAGAATACTGGAGTGGGGTGCCATTGCCTTCTCCAACTGAATGCTGACTCTCTATATGTATGTGTATGTAGAGAGTCATCTCTGACTCTGAGACCCCGTGGACTGTAGCCCGCCTGGCTTCTCTGTCCATGGGATTCTCCAGGCAAGAATACTGGAGTGGGTTGCCATTTCCTTCTCCAGGGGATCTTCCCCACCCAGGGATCGAACCCAAGCCTCCCACATTGTAGACAGATGCTTTAACCTCTGAGCCACCAGGGACGAGTATATACACACACACATATATATAACTAAAGTTACTGCACACCTTAAACATTGTAAATCAACTGTACTTCAATAAAAATAAATTTAAAAAATAATAAAACAAAAAATAGCAAGTGAGAAATGGTTGACACAGTCTCTGAAGACCATGCATCTAAGCAGGATCACACTATATTCATCTGTGTTTCCTCCAAAGCAAAATGCCTGGCACAGAGCAGCCAAGTAAAGACGATTTGTTGAATGCAGGAGAACAGAGGATCTGGGGGCAGACACCATTCTGGACGGCTTCTGTATGTCCCTCTAGCTCCCCTTTCCCATCCATTCTGAGTCCACCTAACTGGACCACATGGATCAGTACTCATCTCTGAGGCTTCCCAATGGAGGGGCAGCCAATGGGAAGCACTGCCAGGAAGTCAGAGGGTGAGAGGAAAGTGAGGTCTGGGTACTTATCCTGTTGGTCCCTACTGATGTGTATCTAAGTTGCTTCTGCCTCTCGGGCAAATGATACAGGTGCTGTGAAGTTGCCTTCTCCACACACTTCTTCTGTCTCTCTTTCTGTCTCTCTTCTCCTGTCCCCTACACCCATTTGATCCTTCAGGTCTGGGATGCTAACAGCTTCTTTCAGTTGCTATCCTCTAGACATGACTGCTTTTTGCTTTAGTTAAGTTCTACCTACTCCTTTTTAAACTATGTATGTGTATATAAAATCTCCTCCTTTAAAAAACAAAACTCTCCTTAATTACCCAGTTTGAGTGTGCCAGCTCTTTCCTACCTAGAACCTGACTATACAAACAAGTGGATCTGAGCTCCATTCTGTCCCTTACTCCACATAGTGTTTTCACTCTCCATCATCTATAAGATCAAGTGCTTATAAAATACTGCATGCAGAGTGTAAATACAGAGCAAACATATGATATCTAACAATGTGGGGACACTTACATCTTAATACTCTTTGCCAGCTTCTGTTTGCTTTAAAGAGATTATTGCCTGTCTCTTTCATTTTTCCTCTAGAGGGAAGAGCTTGTCACGTTTCAGAAAGGAAAGGACAGCCCATGCAGTGTTCAGAAAGACTTACCAGATTTTCCTTCCTTGAATATGAGGGAGGTATAGAAGTGAAACTGAGGCATAAAGTTTAAAGTAAGTATTTGTTGAACTGGCTTTGAATGCCTGCATTTCTGAATATTCATAGGAAATGGGTCAATCTACTCAGTCTATAGAGCAGGACTTTGGAGAGTTACTTCCTATTGACACTTCATGGAGGGCAGACTAGGAATTCCCCAATATTCAACCATGATCTCCTGGACCTTAGGCAATAACTCCAGTGTTATTATAAGCTAGGTAACTTCTGCTTGCATTCCTACTCTAATCAAATACTTCAAGCCAATAGAGGGATTGAGTACCTTTAGAAACTTCTTCAATATCACAGAAAAACTTCTTCAATATCACAGAAAAACTAACTCTGGAGGGAAGGGGACTCAGGTTTTATATATCACAGCTAAAGCCTACTCAGGGCTCATGTTCTCAATAGGGAAGAATAATCTCAAATTCATGAGATCTTTGATCTTTTCCCAAAGGAAGGACAATTATTCATCATTTTAAAAATTTCAGTTCAAAAATTGTTCATGAGGTGAGTGCTAAATGCCAGGCGTGTGCTAAGATCTGTGGATTGTTGCTGTTTACTTGCTAAGTTGTGTCCAACTCTTTTGTGATCCCATAGATGTAGCCTACCAGGCTCCTCTGTCCATGGGATTTTCCAGGCAAGAATTCTAGAGTGGGTTGCCATTTCCTTCTTCAGGGGATCTTCCCATTCCAGGGATCAAACTCAGGTTTCCTGTACTGGCAGGCACATTCTTTAACGCCGAGCCACCAGGGTAGTCCAAATTCTGTGAATAAAGTGGAAAAAGAGATAAACATGGTCCCTGCCAATAGGTTCTGAGGATTTTTCTGATTTATCCTCATAAGTCAGGAACCTTGGAGAAGGAAACGGCAACCCACTCCGGTATTCTTGCCTGGAAAATTCCATTGACAGAGAAGCCTGGTGGGAGATAGTCCATAGAGTGGTAAACAGTCAGACATGACTGAGTAATTCAGCAACAACAACTGTATAAAGTATAGTATTCAGTTCAGTTCAGTTCAGTTGCTCAGTCACATCCAACTCTTTGCGATCCCATGAATCACAGCAAGCCAGGCCTCCCTGTCCATCACCAACTCCCAGAGTTTCCCCAAACTCATGTCTGTCAAGTCAGGATTGCCATCTGGGCATCTCATCCTCTGTCATTCCCTACTCCTCCTGCCCCCAATTCCTCCCAGCATCAGAGTCTTTGCAAATGAGTCAACTCTTCACATGAGGTGGCCAAGGTACTGGAGTTTCAGCTTTAGCATCAGTCCTTCCAATGAACACCCAGGACTGATCTCCTTAAGAATGGATTGGTTGGATCCCTTTGCAGTCCAAGGGACTCTCAAGAATCTTCTCCAGCACCACAGTTCAAGACCATCAATTCTTTGGCGCTCAGCTTTCTTCACAGTCCAACTCTCACATCTATACAAGACTACTGGAAAAGCCATAGCCTTGACTAGACGGACCTTGGTTGGCAAAGTGATGTCTATGCTTTTGAATATGATATCTAGGTTGGTCATAACTTTCCTTCCAAGGAGTAAGTCTCTTTTAATTTCATGGCTGTAATCACCATCTGCAGTGATTTTGGAGCCCCAAAACAGAAAGTCAGCCATTGTTTCCACTGTTTCCCCATTTATTGGCCATGAAATGATGGAACCAGATGCCATGATCTTTGTTTTCTGAATGTTGACCTTTAAGCCAACTTTTTCACTCTCCACTTTCACTTTCATCAAGAAGCTTTTTAGTTCCTCTTCACTTTCTGCCATAAGAGTGGTGTCACCTGTATATCTAAGGTTATTGGTATTTCTCCCAGAAATCTTGATTCGAGCTGGTGCTTCTTCCAGCCCAGCATTTCTCATGATGTACTCTGCATAGAAGTTAAATAAGCAGGAAGACAATATACAGCCTTGGCGTACTCCTTTTCCTATTTGGAACCAGTCTGTTGTTCCATGTCCAGTTCTAACTGTTGCTTCCTGACCTGCATATAGGTTTCTCAAGAGGCAGGTCAGGTGGTCTGGTATTCCCATCTCTTTCAGAATTTTCCACAGTTTATTGTAATCCACACAGTCAAAGGCTTTGGCATAGTCAATAAGGCAAAAATAGATGTTTTTTGGGAACTCTCTTGGCTTTTNAGACCTACAAGACCTTTTAAAACTAACACCCAAAAAAGATGTCCTTTTCATTATAGGGGACTGGAATGCCAATGTAGGAAGTCAAAAGTTTTGCCAAGAGAACGCAGTGGTTATAGCAAACACCCTCTTCCAACAACACAAGTACAGTATTACAGTATCTTTATTTGAAGTATAGTATGTCTGGAAGCAAACGTGAAAGCAGCAGTACACAGCCAATTGGGTTAGTTGGATACCTAGGCTAACACTGTTGGACTTACAAACAAAATGAACTTATAAGTGTGCTCTCAGAACAGAACTCATTTCTATACAGGAGACTTACTATACCTGGAACAAATGAGACTGAGGGGCAGAGATGTTGTAACAATGCAACTTTATATTTGTTTTCTTCTTATTAAGCTACCAGGTACCAGCCACAATGGTAATAAACACAACAAATACCTGATCTCATATGATTGATTAGCTTTCACCTCTTTGACCTAGAATCTATTGTTTTTTTCATTTTATCAATGAGGAAGCTAATGTTTAGTACAGTTCAGAAATTATCCAAATAGGCAAAGCTAAAAACTGTTAGAAGTAGGGTTTGAACCTAGGCTGTCTGACTCAGAAGTTCCAGCTATAAATCTTACTACCAGCCTTGGTACAATGTTTGCAATTTTAGCATAAACATACAAAGTGGGTAGCTGACCATCATTTCTCTGACTGAGCTTATATTTACCAGAAAACGAAAAGTGATGATGTAGTTTAATGGCATAATTTCTGATGATAATACCTGCTGTTCTGGTGTGAAAGTGAAAGTTGCTCAGTAGTGAGCCTTTGCGACCCCATAGGCTATACTGTCCATGGAACCCTCTAGACCAGAATACTGAAGTGGGTAGCCTTTTCCTTCTCCAGGGGAACTTCCCAACCCAGGGATCGAATCCAGGTCTCCCTCATTGCAGGCGGATTCTTTACCAGGTGAGCCACAAGGGAAGCTGTTCTGGTGTAGATGTTTAAAAATAGTCTCACCAGAAACCTCTAGACAGCAGAATCATTCTTCCTGATAATACTGCATAGTACCCAATACTGCTTTGCCTGTGTGTGTATGCATGCGTGCACACCCATGCACACCCATGTCCACCTGTCTGTGACCCCATGGACTTTAGCCCGCCAGACTCCTCTGTCCATGGAATTTTCCAGGGAAGAACACAGGAGTGGGTGGCCATTTCCCACTCCAGGGGACCTTCCCAACTCAAGGACTGAACCTGCATCTCCAGGGTCTCCTGTGTTGCCACAATTCTTTACTGCTGTAGGTACTAAATACATCTTTGCTAAATCAAGAAGAGAAAACGAATAAACTTCCTTAAGCCCACATTCATAATTCTAACCAGTCAGAGCAAAGACTCAGCTCTACGTTTTCCTACCATTTTTTCAAATAATATAGAGAGCTCCGTCAGCTTATAAGTTTGGCTGTTCCTGACACATATTACTTAAAGCCTCGTGTGGATCCACAGGATGGATACCTGTTGCTATGATGAAGGATTAAGACTTTATATCAGAAAGAATCCCTGAGGTCCATTTTTTACATGAGTCTTGTTGGTAATGTCATAAGAGGGAGGGAATTAAAAACACGGAGACCATTTTCAATATTCTTGCACAGTCCACTGAGAAACGGATAGTAAACCAGGTCATGAGACACGTGACTTCACTGATGGGTTCCCCACAAAGAGAGGCGTCACGGCCAACTGTGTACACTTGTGGGCCCCTTTTAGTCTTTCTAAACTTCAGTTTCTTCACCTGTAAAATGGGAATAATAGTGATGATGCTAGCATATTCTAAGTCACAGGGAAGGAAGCCTGGATGGTAATTATCCCAACACAAGTGTCATGTACTCTCTCTCGCTGCAAATGCTAAAGGCCAGAGAGATTTAAGAATTAAAAGCCTGCAAAACGGCTTTCTGGTTTTCCTTTCCTTCCCAACAAACATGCCTCCAAAATCTACACCAGATTCCAGCTCTTAATACAATATGGCATCGGTACGAAAGAGAACAATGTCTCAATGTCTACATCTATTCCGTGTATTTTACAAAAGGTAGAATTTGTAACATGAGAGCCAAGAAGTTCCAAAAATTCTAGTCTGGGCTATCTGCCTATGATTCTACCTGAAACTATTCTCCCTACTCTGCTCCCACTTTCCCAACCCCGCCCCAATTTGGGGATTTTACTGGTTACATGAGGCACAGCAAGAGAAAGGGGTCCATCAGAGAGACCTGAGGCATTATTTCAATTTAAAGGCTTCTGAAATTTTTGAAAAACCTCTCTCTTTGGCCTGAGCATATCTTCTGCCAGAAATGTCTTTGGATTACTATGATATGGAATTTGGCCATTTGACTTAAAACAAATGGTCTTTTTGGCCAATTCATTTGGTCAATCTCTTAAAATTTTACAAACCAAAAAGATCTCCCTCTCTGGGGATGCTTCCTGCAATCTTAATTTATATTTTACCCTACTCCTTGGATTCAGGACTACCATGAAAGATGTTGCAGCCTTGGCTATCCCACAGGGCAGTCATGGTGCCAACACAAGAGTTCTTTGGTGAAAATACTCTGAGAACTGAAATTTACAACACTATACAGAGTAACTCTTACTGTCTGTGCTCAGTATCTGCCTCCAGAAATGCAATACGCAACCAATACTTCCTGTATTACTTGATTATTTATTATTGCAAGCCTGCTTAGAACACTTCAGCATGCCATGTGCACTCACACAGAGAGAAACCAGTTTTCTTTTTCAGCTGTGCATTTATTTTTAAAATAGACTGCTTTACCAATGTCTCCCTTAAAATGTTAGTTTCTTGGTAAACATCCCTGAGTTGTTAAATGATACAAATTAAGAGAGTGGAGCTGAAGAACAGGACATTCTGATATTTCCAGAATGTCACTTATCACAAGTCTAAGAGCAGCCCTTTTCCTCCCAGCTCTATGGAAGTGTGAGCACAGAAACTCCCTGTAAGAGACAAGAAACACAACTTGTTCTGACATTAGCTGTAGTAGTATAGCAGAAGTCAGCCTTATATTCTATTTGGAAAAAAGAGTCTACTCTTTCTTTTAGGATACCACAACATTCTGGGATGTGGATCCTGGGGATCAAAGCCACTGAGAAGTGTGGTTCTTAAACCCGGCTAGGCATTTGGACACAAGCAGCTCAGGTAACAAGAGGAATTAACTGTTTCAAACTCAGACCTTCTGAATCACAAATCAGAAGGGTCCCCACCTCCTTCTCCCCAGTGGGAATTTGATAAGGCATGAGTGTTAGCAACTCCTGTACAGTGGATGAAGCCAGTGCTTGGAGTAAATTATCATCAGCCATGGTGCTTGTTCCATGAGGCAAGATCCATATTCAACCAAGACTCTGAGAAGGAAGAGGAGTCTCGCCTCCAGAACGAAAAACTGCCTCTGGAATCTGTGTCATGGAGGTGGGAACTGGATTCCTCAGACCTCTTTTCTGTCTTAAGATTTCCTCTTTCAGGGAGGGAAGGTTTGGGAGAATGGCACTGAAACGTGTGCTATCGTGTGGGAAATGAATCATCAGTCTATATTCGGTTTATTATTTTTATTTATTAAATTAAAAAATAAAATAAAATAATCTCGGTTTAAAAAAAAAAAAAAAAAAAGATTTCCTCTTTCAGTAAGTACTCTCTCACCCAAAAAGACAAGAGGGGAAAACAATACAAATGTAAAGACAACAATGACCATGGCAGGTACTTACGTGCCAGGCCCTGGTCTGAACACTCCATATGAATTATCTCATTTTGTCCTTCTTAAAATACAACTTCATGGCAAATAGACGGGGAAACAGTGGAAACAGCGGCTGGCTTTATGTTTCTGGGCTCCAAAATCACTGCAGATGGTGATTGCAGCCGTGAAATTAAAAGACGCTTACTTCTTGGAAGGAAAGTTATGACCAACCTAGACAGCATATTCAAAAGCAGAGACATTACTTTGCCAACTAAGGCCCATCTAGTCAAGGCTATGGTTTTTCCAGTGGTCGTGTATGGATGTGAGAGTTGGACTATAAAGAAAGCTGAGTGCCGAAGAATTGATGCTTTTGAACTGTGGTGTTGGAGAAGACTCTTAAGAGTCCCTTGAACTGTAAGGAGATCCAATCAATCTATCCTAAAGAAGATCAGTTCTGGGTGTTCATTGGAAGGACTGATGTTGAAGCTGAAGCTCTAATACTTTGGCCACCTCATGCAAAGAGCTGACTCACTGGAAAAGACCCTGATGCCGGGAAAGATTGGGGGCAGGAGGAGAAGAGGATGACAGAGGATGAGATGGTTGGATGGCATCACTGACTCGATGGACATGGGTTTGGTTGGACTCTGTGAGTTGGTGATGGACAGGGAGGCCTGGTGTGCTGTGGTTCATGGGGTCTGAAAGAGTCGGACGCAACTGAGAGACTGAACTGAACTGAACTGAAAATACAACTAACTTAAAAAAAAGAGAAAAGTCCTCCAAACAACAAAAATGTGCCTTGAGCCACTTCCCAGAATTAGCCTGGATCCTGCCCTCTCCCATCAAACAGGCCCAACCCTCTCCAGAACAAGCTGTCTTCGGTTGCCCTCTCCATCAAGCTTTCTATTGAAACAATGCTCTAAGTGCAAGTAGTTTACTCAGAAGGTGATTCCAGGAAAGACAGGGAGGGACTGAGTTGGGGAGGTGAAGGCAGCTGGCAACGGGTGCATTAATGAGGTGTAGAAGGCTGGTATGGCTTTTTTCCAATCCCTTTTCAGCTCCCACAAGCTTTAAATCCCCTGCCCTCCCACTGGAGGGGCTGAAGCCCTCAGGCTGGGAAGCTGGGTCCTTGAAGGAGGAGGCCAAGGGCCTGTGTTGGAGCAGTGAATGCTCGAGGATAGGGTGTGGACTTGACACTGACTGCTCCAGAGCCTGCAGGGGACCTTTGAAAGGCCTAAGTCACCAGCAGGAAAGGAAATAAAAGGGAAGAAGGAAACCATGAATCTTCTATGAGGGAATCAAAGAAAGACTGTGTTGGTTCTGGGTCTGTTTTTCCTACATGATTTTTTCCTTTGTGTTTGATTTCTAAGCGCTTGGTGATTTATGGACCTGACCAAGCTTCTCTTGTCAAGTGTTTTGCTTTCATGCCTCAGTCCTTTGCTTGTGCTGTTGTCTCCAATAAAATGCCATCACGTTTCCTCCTGGATAAATACAAACTTACTTCCTCTTCAGGGACCAATGCTATTGCCTCTGCTATCCATTTTAGATTTTTTCATTGATAGTCTTTATTTCCTTTGGTTTAATTCACAGTTAGCCATCTTCATGTTTGTCTTTCCCTTTTAATCCAACATTTTACAAGTGATGAGTGCTCACTAAATGCCTGTATTTTAGATGTATGAACAGATGACTTCTAAATATAGCGATTTCAAGCTTCTTCCCTATGCTTTACCTTCAGACCCTGGGCATATGATAGTGGGAGGGATATATTGTTCCTCTTTGTACAATTTCAAAATTCTGTTAGTTCATTCAGTGTTATGGATTTCTAGCATGTTCCTCTCTGTCCTTCATAAAGGCCCAGTACTATCTGACTGCAATGAGGACTCAAGTAACGTTTCAGTAGGAGGTGGTATAGCTGAGGTGACAGATCCACTAGGGAGGGAACGAGCATCACCGAAGACAGAGTGAGAAATAAAAGAAGCACTGTTGGCTCTGCCAAGAAGGACAACATCTTCATTTATCACCCGCTACTTCCAGAAGCAAATCTCCCCATATTCTTTCTTGAAAAGCCTCTTTCCCTGTTAGGGATTTGCTATTTGGTTTGGTTTGCAAACTTCTACTCATCCTTCAAAGCCTAGCTTATTTGTTAACCCTTAGGTGAAGAGGAAAAAGAGAAAGAAGCTGCTATTTGTGGAGCACTCAGTATTTCAGGAGCTTCCTAAGTGGCTCAGATGTTTAAGAGTCTGCCTGCAGTGCAGGAGACCTGGGTTCAATCCCTGGGTCAGGAAGATCCCCCGGAGAAGGAAATGGCAACCCACTCCAGTATTCTTGCCTGGAAAATCCCATGGACAGAGGAGCCTGGCAGGCAATCCATGGAGTCCCAAAGAGTTGGACATGACTGAGCGATTTCACTTTCACTTTCCTATTTCCAGGCACTGTGTGGAGCACTGAGGTTCTTTTATTTTTCCAACAAAACTGCAAGGCAGGCTTTGGCCTCATTCTCCAGAAAAGAAAAGTGGGGCTAAGCAAAAACCTACTTAATATGTGATGAAATCAAGANTGGACATGACTGAGCGATTTCACTTTCACTTTCCTATTTCCAGGCACTGTGTGGAGCACTGAGGTTCTTTTATTTTTCCAACAAAACTGCAAGGCAGGCTTTGGCCTCATTCTCCAGAAAAGAAAAGTGGGGCTAAGCAAAAACCTACTTAATATGTGATGAAATCAAGATCTGAATCCAAGTCTTGCCTTATATATAATTCTTTTCATAATAAGCTTTGAGTTTGCATGTCCTAACTCAGGGTTATAATGAACCCTCACAATAAACCTGTCGGTTAGATATTATCCACCACATTTTACAGGGACACATTGATCTAGTGGGATCTTTTCTTGTCTCCATTTTCTCTTCTTCTATAGTGACTGAAATATCTGTTATGATATTTGCCTTAATATTTCACAATGCTTTGAAAAAGTACTAACCTTTGGTGAAACAGGGTTGTGGAATGCTAATATTCTAAGCACAGTGAGCCCATCTAGATATATTTTATTTATTCATTCAGATCACTCATATCTTTACCTCCTTGGCACCTGAATGATGTGCTTTGGATACAATGTGCCTTGGATTCTCAGAAACTGGCTCTTATCTTTTCTTGGATAGAAGCAAGACCAAGAAAAGCAGCCAAGGACATGTCACCAAGCTTCTGTACACTAAAGTTCACGTACCTTACTCAAGTTAGAGGTTTCCTGGTCCTTGCTCAGAGCATAATTACTCTTATTCTACAGACAATGTTAATAAAGTGGGTTTTTCTAAGATGATAGCATATTAGAAGAAGCCAAGTAAAATGGAACAAACTGTCAAAGGCAGGCACACTTAGAGCCCATGGGAGCAAGAGACAGCACAGAAACAATAAAAAGACATAAACAAGAACTTGAAAGCATAACATTCTCAGAATATTTTATATAAGGACAAAGAAACCCTACTTTGCTCCACAAAACTCTGAAGATGTCATTGTACTATGGCAAAGAACAATACTGTCAAAAACTATGTAATGTTCAAACAGTTTTTATCAACTCTTTTAAAACACAAGGACATGAACAACTTATACTTTTAAAGACTTCTGCTTAAAATAGTCTTTTTTTTAAAAAAAAGGAACCAAAATTTTGGTTCTTAAACAGGCAAAACTTCAACTATCAGAAATCACACCAATTAAGAAAGAACACTTCCCTAGGGGTTCCAGAGATTGCTAAAGACCTGAGATGGTGCCAGCCCTGGTAATATAGAGTGTGCAGAATTGCTAAGAAATAACTGGAAATTTCATGGCTAAATTCCACTTGAGATCAAGGCCATTGGATATATCTTAGAGAGTTACTTTGCTTTGGCAATTTCAGGATCTTTCCATTGTTACCCCCCTGTAGACATTACAGAAGGCTTTATTGATTGATTTGTGATATGCAAAGGGACCCAGTTCTCTCAGTATAGTGAGTAATGAAATGATTTATCTTACTTTCACTTTGGCTCTCGTTATTGTGTTTTTGCTTTGCAACAATGTCGTAACTACCTACATGAAATAACAAAGATATAAAGGAAAAGGAATAAAAGCCCATATCCCTAACTCATCAACACCTTAGTTCTTTGCATTTTTTAAATAGGTTGTCAAGTTCTTGTTCATATCTGTGGTACACTGACGCCGAAAAAATGAGGCTTATTCCTTTCACCCACACTCATTCAATGAGATTTTGCAGCTCTTCTCATGTAAGAAATAGAGTTCATTTCTGTGCTGTGTGAGTCTGGGTTCACCAGTAACTTGCTGCAGCCAATAGAATGTGGTAGAGTGAAGTTGTACCTGTTCTCGGTCTCCACTCTCTTGGAAGTTTTCCAAGCAAGCATGTGAATAATGCTGGGATCACTTGATGAATGATCGGGAAAAGACCATGGTCTAGTTACTCCCGTTGCCCAGCCAACAGCCAGTTGACCACTAAATTTGGCCATGAAGTCGTTCTTAGACTCGTGAGTCTCTGGCTGACTTGATAGCTGACAACAGTCACAAGAGCAAGCCCTGCTGATCACGAGCAAGCCTGTTTAGCCACAGATCAATGAGACATAATAAATACCTACTGCTTTAAGCACTGAGTTTTATGTAGTTTGTTACGTAGCAATAGCTGACAAAATCTGCATGCACAGAGTTGATCTAGTAGTAATCAGGTTATAACTCATGCTTTTTAATGGTCCTCTGATATTTTATATAGAGGATATACAAAGATTTCTTTAAATAGTTCCTCTATTACTGGATATTTAAATTGTCTACCATTACTTAGGACAGGCAATGATGCAGCGCAGTGAACACAAGTTACTGGTCTTCTAATTTGCTATAATAGCTCACAGAACTCAGAGAAACACTTGCCATTACCGTTCATTATAAAGGGTATTAACAAGGATGTAAGTGAACAGCCAGATGAAGAGGTACATAAGGCAAGGTCTGGGAAGATGCTGAGCACAGGTGCTTCCATTGCTGTGGAGTTCAAGTACGCTATTCTTCTAGCACGTAGATGCAGCCACAAGCCAGGAGTTCTTTAAGCCCATCATGTAGGGGTTTTTATGGAGGTTTCCTCACACAGGCATGATGAATTATTACCTCAATCTTTAGTCCTTTTCCAGTTCCTGGAAGTTGTGGAGAGGGGCTAAAAGTTCCAAGCTTCTCATCAAGACTTGACTTTTCTGGTGACCAGCCCCCAACCCGAAGCTATCTCAGAGCCTGCCAAAATGCCTCATGAGAACAAAATTCATTCCTATCAGTCAGGAAACTGCAAGGCATTTAGGAGCTCTGTGTAAGATAGTCTGATCACCCCATCACTCAGAAATTTACAGGGTTTTAGGATCTGCATAAGGAACAGAAGATGAAGACCAGAACATATATTTCTTTTGATATCACAATATCACACATTAAATCTAAATAATAGCAGTTAGACAACAATCGATCTGAGGAAACCAGTGCTTAGAGGGAATTATGGTTTTACGCAGCTTCCATTCATTCCATCTATATAGCTATTTTTGAGATGAGGAAGCGCTGTAAGAATCAGTGTTCTACAACAGTCAAACTGTCCTGGCCCTGGCCCTTGTAAATCAGAAATCAGCAGCCTCGTGGTTTCCAAACACCAGTGCCTGGTGAAAACTAAGTGGGTGTATAAGAGTGAGCCAATGAACTTATTTAATATACAGATTCTCAAGAGCCAGAAAGCCAGAGACTCTGATGCAGCAGGTCTGGAGTTGGGTCATAAGAATCTGTAAATTTTAAGATATTGCTGGTGTGATTCTGCTATGCAGCCAGTTTGGGGAACCACTGCCTTATTATCCACCCCATCCTCATTTTTCAGGTGGAAGACCAGAGAAAATGAAATAAGAAGCTCAGATTTCCTGAAGGAGTCAAGCAATGGCTGAGCTGGGATTGGAACTCATGCCTTGGGACTTCTTAGCCACTGTTTCATATGTCTTACACCTGGGAGAGTAACCTTGAGTTCCTCAAAGGACAGAAATCTGCTGAGACTCTTGTTCTAAGCACTTACTTTTCTTCCCAAGGCCAGCCTCTACCTCATCCTTGTTGATATATAACATTATACACTAGGGAAATGATTAATGTGAATATATCTTTTATTCTTCACTGAGAATATATTCTCTGAACTGCAACCAAAGTAACTGACTTTCAGACAAGTTGAAATATATCAAGAACTGGTTTATCTTACATATCAATAGAGTGTTCAGTGTTTTTTTATTTTTATTTTTTAAAGCACTAAATAAAATCAAGATAACAGATTCTTTTAAATTTTATTGTCTCTCTGAAACTTCGTAATATTTTCTTTTGTTTTAAGATAAAGAGTTTATTGCTCCATATGACTTATCCTTTCAAACAAATAACATAAGATTTGTTTGGTTTTCCAAATATGAGGCTTGGGAAGACATTATTTTGTCATGTGATTTCCTTAAGAAATGCAGCTGTGGAGATAGATATCACAACAAGAATACTTATTTTGGTAGACCTAGAAAGCTTGATAGAGTTTTAGAGTTGTTTAAAACATTATTTTAAATTAATTTGGAAGTTGACTTCCAGCTCAAAGCAAGTCAAATTATTTACAGAGACAAAAAGAAAACTTCCAGCCCAAGTTAATTATCTGCAAAGTGTTAAGCTCCATGGGCTCAGCAAAGAAAGTAAATCCTAGTATAATGATTAAAAGCTTAACACTTGAGAACACAAGTGTTTGAAGGCTTCTCTCCTTAGAGGCAAGTGCCCTTGGAAAATAACTCAGCTTCTCTGAGCCCTAATGTCTTCATCTATATAATGGGAATAATTGCAGCACACTTGTTTATCATACGTCGAGACATTTTATGGACTCTGTTTTCACTATTTCATCTAATATTTACAATAACTCTATGCTGCAAGGGCTATTATTATTCCCATTTTACAGATGCAGGTACTGAGGCTCAGAGGGGTTAACTCATCTAGGTCATATGAGCAGTGAGGGATAAAGCCTGAATTTGAAACTAGGCAGGATGATTCTGGAACCTAAGCATATAGTAACTAGGCCAGAGTGAATAGGTCTGTATGAAGTTGCAACAAAGAATAAATAAGATATTCTCTATCAAGTGCTTGGAAATGTTCTTGGACATAGTAAGAGCTCAAAAATGGTACGATCAATGCAAAGAAATAGAGGAAAAGAACAGAATGGGAAAGACTAGAGATCTCTTCAAGAAAATGAGNTGATGGACAGGGAGGCCTGGCGTGCTGCGATTCATGGGGTCGCAAGAGTCGGACATGACTGAGCGACTGGATTGAACTGAACTGAACTGAACTGAAATGTCAGAGGAGTACCTTGAGATGAATTATTTATGTGGAGAGGCCTCTGCTAGAGCTGCTAGCTACCTTCATGTTTGCCTTTAATGATTCCTTGTGCAAATACCTATAATAATAAATTAACTTACACCTGTCTCTTTTCATTCTTTCAAATTCTGTCTATTATAGCCTGAAAAATGCAGAAAAGTGTTACTGAATTCCACCATTAAGATGACTATTCCCTTGATGAAGAGTTGTTCCTTCCAGCCTTTCTTCTATGCAAATAAATACTTACTATTTTTGTTTTTAAACCAAAAGGTAGATTACTCTGAAAATAGGAGTTAATCCTGCCTTCCTCTTCTGATGATTATATATATCCTATATATTCCCCCATTCCATACACTAGCCTGTGAAAACAGGACTTTCAAATGGCATTTCATTTGACTTTCAATTTCAGTTCATTTTATAGATAAACCACAGAGAAAGGCAGGCAGACTCTGCTTTTTCCCTCTCCTCCCTCTTTAGAGGATGGAGCTAATGTGACTGGGATCCTGCACATTTAGTAAGAAATATCACTGTGTTAAATATTTATACCCAGGGCTCTTGCTTTCTCCTTGGCTCCCTCCCTCAATTCGGCTGAAGGAAGAAGATACCAGCATATACATTTTTTTCCTTTGATCTCTCTCACTGGATAGAGGGTGGTATAATGACATTTGGCTTTGGATTTATGACGAGTGGGAGAGAAAATTCTCCCACATAAGCATAATGTCTAGTATACCTTAGGATATCCCTTCACTCTCCAGAGTCTCATATTGTCAAAGGGACTGTTACCACTGTGTACGTTTTTTTATGTTTGTTAATAAGGGGATTATAAACCTGTCCTGGGCCACTGGTGTATTAAACTGAGACAATTCAAACTTGCTTTAAGAAAAATAAATATATAAGGATTCTGGGTACTTTGGTCTTCTTACCTGATACAAACACATCTGAGGAAATAAGAATATAATAGTTATAATAAAATTGGAGTAATATGTACCTTTTTGCATGTATCAACTTCTGCACCTCACTCCCCACCACCGACTTAGAGTTTTCATGTAATAAAACTCTAAGATGGCTCTCGTTTTCCCAACCCTGGGACATATGCTCTGTAATCCTCTTACCTTGAATGTGAATGGGACTTGTGTACAAGATGGACCATCACTCCAGTGATTACCTATGTGGCAAAAGTGAAGAGATTTTGAAAGTATAATTAACTGTTCCTCATCAGTTGACTTAATGTCTCCAATCAAGTTGATTAACCTGATCAGTTGGGTCCGATCTAATCATGTGAGGCCTTTGCAAGAGGTTCAAAAGATCCAAGAAGGAAGTCATAGAGATTGGAAAAAGCAGACAAGAAGAACCAAACTGCAGTGTTGTAGAGACCATATCACAGATAATGACAGCTTCCCTACAGAGTTTAGGGGCTCTATCCTACAGCTGCAAGGACTGAATTCTGCCAGCAACCAGAGAGCTTGAAAGAAGGCCCAGAGCCTCAGAAGAGTTTGCAGCTCTGATTCCAGCCTAAGCAGATAACCCAGCTAACTGCCATCCCACGAGAACTGTGACATAATAACTGTGTTGCAGGAATGGAAAAAGAATGTATCAGGTTGATCTGCTTTCACCATAGATTAGCTTGCATCTTCTAGATTATTTTTAAAAATTAATGGAATCACTCCAAATATATTTGCTTCTTGGGTCTGGCTTTTCACTCAGCATAAATATATTTCAGATTTACGCATTTTGTTGTATTTCAATACTTAGTTCCCCTCTATTCAGTGGATGCAATTACAAATAAAACCACAAGCTCCGTGTGGAAATATGCTTTTATTTCTCTTATTTTAATTTGACTTTTCTTGATTACTGGTTAGAGTGATTATCTTTGCATATTTTATTGCTTACCATCTTCTCTCTTTTTTCTGTTGGGTTATTTCATGTTTTTTCCCTCACTGATTTGTAAGAGTTCTTGATATATTCTGAATGCAGGTTTTTTGCTTATCGTTATACATGTTGAAAATGTCTTTTCGAAGATGACTGTTCCCCTTTAACTTTGCCCTTTTACTTTCTTCTTTCTTTCTCCTTAACTGTCCCCTTTAAGAAATCCTTTGTCATATAAAATGTAAATTTTAATAAAGCCCAAGTAATTTATCTTAGAAAGCTTGTTTTTATTACTTGTTTTAAGAAACCTCTACCAGACCTGTTAAAAAGATGTTCTCCTAATCTTTTATGATAGTTTTAGAGTTTTTTGTTTTCCCCCCATTAACATCTTTAATATCTCTGGAGTTTATTTTTGTATGAAGGAAGATAGGAATAGAATTACTTTTTTATCTAAAGAAAGCCAATTTCCTTAACTCTACTTATCAAATAGTTCATCTTTATTCCACTGATTTTTAATGTCAGATAAGCAATTCCCATATAAACATGGGTCTATTTTTAAGCTTTCTATTCTGATGCACTGGTGTATTTGATTATTAATGAACCATTAAGATACTGTTTTAATTATATCTTTTCAATAAGCTTCGTATGACATTTATAACATTTGCTCCTCTTTCGCCCTCTCTTTCGGAATTATCTTGGCCTTTCCTCGATTTTACTTCTTCAGATAAAATGGAGAATAAATTTACCCAGAAACAGTTGATGCATTTTTTTGTATTTGTATTACACTGAATTTATAGACCAATTTGGAGAAATTTGCATCTTTACAATATTGAGTCTTCTCATCCATGGGCATTTTTAAAAATCTAACCAATTTCTCCTGTCTTCTTTTAGATGTCCTAATAACATTTTGCACTTTTTCCCATAAAGATACTTCCTTTGTTAGATTTATTCCTATGTAGATATGGTCTTAAAATTTTATGCAAACCATTATAGCTATTTCCCTAGGAAAGTTTTAATGTGAAGAAACTGGAATTTTACCAAGTGGACTGCTTTCAACAAAGCAAATGAAAACTCCTAGTACTATTAATAAACTGATGTCTACAAAGATCTTTTCTCTATCTTGTGTTTAGCAAGTAGATTGTTGTGATCCTTATATGAGAATTCCATCTGTCTTTCTTGGAAAAATCATCCTTTATAGTTGATATTCAAAGTATGGATATCCTATAAAGTCCTTGACCTGCTGAACAGGAGCAGCAACTCCTTCACACCTGATCTCATTGAAATCAGGAAATGTGGGAACTAAGGTTGTTAAATCTTTCCATTTTTCAAGAAAACTTCGCAATCCAAACTTTGAAATGAAATTTTGACTTTTAAACATTGGCAAATAATATTTTAAAATACTAAACATTATATAGGACAAACTATCAGGCTTGAGACCTGATACAACATGAGGGCTGCCAGTTTTCAACCTCTGGGGTGGCTCTGTCCCCACAAGAGTCTCAATTTAACTCTCCTCCCTTGCACCACACTCCTTGAGCCCATGAGAGTAGGCAGGGCAGTAAAAATGTGCCTGGGAATTACTTTCTAGCGCTAAGTATCAGACATCACAGAGTGTTAGCTGTAAGTGATCTCAGAGTTTGTCTAGTCCTACTTCCATTTTGATGGTTATAGCAATTTTGAGGTTAAGGCAGGGAAACTTCTAGTCCAGGTTCACTCAGTGACCTAGAGAAAAGACCGAACCTAGAACTTAGATGGGCTGAGTCCACATCCAGTAGGCTTACCACTACTTACACTGTCTAATTACTTACAGAGCCTCTCGGGGGCAGGCTGGGACCCCTCCCATAAGGCCTCCAATAAATAAGAGTTTGACTGGTGACATGCTACTGAGGTACAATTCCTTTTCAGGATGCATGTGGAAGAACTCTACACAAAGTAGAAAGAATGTACAGGTACAAAAACATTGCCTTTCAAGACGAAACATAAAATATATACAAAGGGACTTCCCTGGCAGTCCAGAGGTTAAGACTTTGCCTTCCAATGCAAGTGGTGTGAGTTTGATCTCTGGTGGGGAAGCTAAGATCCCAAATGCTTTGTATATAAAAAACTGAAACATAAAACAGAAGTAATACTGTAACAAATTCAATAAAGACTTTAAAAATGATCGACATAAAAAGAGTCTTAAAACATGAATATAAACTATTAAGGTGCTATTAAACCAACTATTCCATTAAATCTTAGTGGATCATGGGCCTAAAATCTGGGTAAATGAAATAAGATTTTCCAGATTATTGGGTGGAAAGACTGAGAACAGTGACAACATTCATACTTTAGGCATGTTTGATACATATCCTGAGTATGAGTGTGTCTTTGCAGCGAGACATACACACACTCATATAAAGTAGAATGAAGTATAATATAATGCCAAGCTTCTTACTACATATAGTCATGTGAACTGAAATGTAATAATACAACACACAAGAATAACTCTAAGAGTATAGGTTACAGTAAGAGGTAGTGAAATAATCAGAAAATGCTGACTTTTAAGTGTTTATTCTTTTTCTAATATAATTTATTAAATTCTTTTTTTTACACAATAGATTTTTATTTATTGCTATTATTATTTCTTAAATGGATGGTAACTGCAGCCACAAAATTAAAAGATGCTTGTTCCTTGGAAGAAAAGTTATGACAAACCCAGACAGTGTATTAAAAAGCAGAGATATTACTTTGCCAAAAAAGGCCTACATAGGCAAAGCTATGGTTTTTCCAGTAGCCATGTATGGATGTGAGAGTTGGGCCATAAAGAAGGCTGAGCGCCAAAGAATTGACGTTTTCGAACTGCAGTGCTGGAGAAGACTCTTGAGTGGCCCTTGGACAGCTAGGAGATCAAAGCAGTCAATTCTAAAGGAAATCAACCCTGAATATTCATTGGAAGGACTGATGCTGAAGCTGAAGCTCCAATACTTTGGCAACCTGATGCGAAAAGCCAACTCACTGGAAAAGACTTAGATGCTGAAAGACAGGGCAAGAGAAGGGGGCAACAGATGATGAGATGGTTGGATGGAATCACTGACTCAATGGACGTGAGTTTGAGCAAACTCTAGGAGATAGTGAAGGACAGGAAAGCCTGGCGTGCTGCAGTTCACGGGGTCCCAAAGAGTTGGACGTGACTTAGAGACTGAACAACAAACTTTTTATTTTGTTACCTGAGTATAGCCAATTAACAAACAATGTTGTGACAGTTTCAGGTGAACAGCAAAAGGATTCAGCCATACATATATATATATCGATTTTCCCCAACCCCTCTCCCATTCAATGCAACTTACTCAATTCTAAGTCTGTATGATTTAATTAAAAAAAAAAAAAAAAAAAAAGGCCATGTTTAAAACTAACAACCAGTTCACAAAGTCCCTGAAAATTTGACCATTGGCTCCTGGGAACCAGGACAAGACTCCTGCACACATCATTGAGTTTAGGAAATATTCACTGCTTAGAGAGAAAATACTTAACTACCTTACTGTAATTTAGAAAGTGGTAAATTTCAAAACATACACATATACATAAGGGGAAGAGTTAAGTATGAACATGTTGGCTAAATAATGTCATGTGCAAATGATACTGCTTGAATTACCATATATTTAACCCGAAAAGCTGCTGTTTATACATTCAGCAACCAAACTCTCATATTCTCTACCCAAAAAGACATTTTCTTTTAACTTCGAAAAACAACCCCCTCAATAACAGGTGGATTTGATCTTGACTGTTTCAAAATGTTTAGTGAATAAATTTTCCAGTTTTTCATTAGTAGTAGATGGTTTTGAAAGTTTCTATAATCACCTTTAATATCCACAATATTTCTAAACTGCAATAATGAAGAGGCAGAAATAGGTTCTGTGTTTTGTTTCCCTCCCCCAACCCCAGCACTGCTGACATCTTATTATCACTATTCCCATGATGAAGGCACTTGGCAGACTTGCCAAGCAAAGTCTCCTTTTACACTTCTTCCAAATCAACAGACTCAGAACTCAGGCTGAGGTGAAACATTCATAGCTTAATGAAACTCCAAAGACTAAAGAATTCATCAGATGGGTTTCTATTGTGTTTTTTTTTTTTTAAGGTGTTGAATGTTTAATGTTTTTAAGAAAAAGAAACACAAAACTAATTACTGTCAACAATATTTTTTCAGCTACTTAGCCAGCAGAAAGCTGTTATTAAACCACTGTAAGCCTCCTTTGCTTTTCTTCCCACATAAGAATCATTTTGTGGGAATAATATCGGCTTCATAACAGAGTTTGTCAATCAAGATACTCAAGTTACCGATGGGTCTTTGTTTTTATTTCTGAGATATATATGTGTTTTTTTTTTCCTCTTGGGATTTATTCTCATCTTCAATTGTCACTAAAAAAGAATAAATTAAGAAATGTCTTTACTTGATGATACTGCAGCTCCTTGCTTTTAAAAGATCATTTCCTTTGCTAATGTTCAAGTCCCCCGTAACTTCCACAGCACTAGAGCCATTAGCATCAGAGCAGAGTGGAAAACACACTTGGTGTTGACCTTTCTCCCCAGTCCCTTAGGTCCTTAGCTCTTTCTCAAGCAGAAACTTCTGTGAGCAGAAACTGCCAGCAACTTAACATGTAACAACATACATAAGACAAGAGCTCATAGTGATTTGGACAGCATAAGCCAGAAACATCCATAGTATTGCTGTTACAAGTTTTAGTTTAGCAGAGCTATTTTCTGTTGAAGTGGCACTTGGGCTCTATTCATTCCAAGTATGTTGTCTTATAATTTTGTCCTCATCACCTGTGTCAGTAAAGGCATAGAAAATGGCTTTAGTGTAACTAACAAAACTTAATTTTCTATCTTACTTTATTGGTGGGCCCAATAAGACATTACAGAAGCTTTCAGGGACTCCTTAGAATTTGTTCTCAGTTATTTACTCATTATCTAAATGAAGACCAAACAAATCCAAACTTTTACCTCCAAAATCTACCCTCTGAGCCTTTGGTAAATTGTGGCAGAAAGATAAAGGGCCTTTATGGTTGTCACCTGCAGTCAAGACATCGTGAATCATGGAATATGATAGAAGGTAATACACATCAATTAAAGAGAGATTAAAGGCACGCTGTACTTTGTTCCAAATTTCCTTTGTGATGAGAAAATGGTTGCTTAACGAGGAAGGTTATTTTATGGCTTCTAACAAGTGAGAAAGCCAATGGCATTTTGTGATCATTATCTAATTTAACCACGAAAAGGATGAAGTATAATGGTACACTGATTTGCAGCATTTTCTCATTGCCTTGATTCAAATGAGATAAGATAATGATATAGACACTTGGAACCCTAACGACACTAATAAATACAAAATCTTATATCAAAAAGAGGCTGAGAGCAAGTCTGCATATTCCAGATCCATACCTTGCTAAAGCCGTCCACCAAGACCTTGGCTGAGTAATCTTTGTAAGACACAAATCAGATTCCATTCTCCCATACTTGAAATGATTCTGTGACACCTGGCAATCTTTAGGTTACAGTTATAAATTTTTATAGGGTGGCTGATATCAGGATTCTGCCTAAATCTCTAGCCTCACCTTCTACTACCACCCAGTTCCCAATCCCCTTACTTCAGCTTTACTTAATAATAGTGGTGATTCCTTAAGAACAATGTACAGTCAGATGTCTCTAAGCATTTGCAGCACTGTCCCCAATTCCTAGAATACTACTCATACCTATACCTCAACCTCCAAATGTGTCTTTTCAAAGACTTCTATCCATACCTCCATTGGTTGCATTTTATTATGCTTGCGTCTTGACCCTTTTAATTCTCAACTACACTACACGCTCCTCTAAGTCAGCGTGTGCCCTTTCTTTCTCTGTATGCCCACACTGGTGCTAGGTCTATGCTTGATAAGACAGCATTGAATAGGGACTTCCCTGGTGGCTCAGTGGCTAGGACTCCATGCTCCCAGTGCAGGGGGCTGGGTTTGATTCCTGGTCGGGAACTAGATCCTGCATGCCACTACTAGAACCTGGTGCAGCCAAATAAATAAATAAATACAAAAAAAAAAAAAAACCCTGCATCAAATAAATGGGTTTTTCAGTCTGGAAGTATTCAGATAGTAGCTTCAGAAGATTCTATTTTTTCTCTCCCTAGTTTTGTGTAGTTTTAAAAATTTTATTTATTTACCTTTAATTGAAGTATAAATTTATTTACGATATTATGCTAGTTTCAGGTATACAGTATAGTGATTCAGTATTTTGGCAAATTATATTCCATCACAGGTTATTACAAGATAACAGGTAAATTCCCTGTGCTATACAGTATATACTTATTCCTTAACTATTTTATATATACAGGATAAGAAAATGTTATAAATATATATGATGGAATATTTTAAAAATTACTCAGCTATAAAAGGAATGAAATGCTGACATCTGCAGCAATTTGGATGAACCTAGAGAGTATTTTGCTAAGTGAAATAAGGCAGACAGAGAAAGACAAACACTATAAGATATCACATATTTGTAGAATCTAAAAATTAATACATATGAATGTATATGCAAACCACAAATAGACTCACAGACACAGAGCGGGAAGGGGAGACAAATTAGGGATATGGGATTAACAGAAGATTCTGCCTTTAAGATGACTAGAGAGATATCTCCGTTGCAAAACTCTTTACAAAGTTTCAGATTTTCATATTCAACTGTCTATGTACTTTCTGTCCTCCCTTGAATGTTACAAAAACACCCCTGTCTCAGCATGTATGGTCCCTGCTCTTTTGTGGCCAAAACTTATGTCATTTTAATGGTTCTTCATAGATTGTCCAAGTCAGAAAAGCTGAGATCCACAAATTACATTATGTTGGTTCACTGTGCAGCTCACTGCTTCTCCCCTTCGCTGCCTCTCTCATTACTCTACCTTTTGCCTCTCTCCTGCCGATGCCCCAGCCTGATCTAGTAACCCGCACACGCCTAGATGATTACAATAGGCTCCTATTCTCTTGCTCATACTCAAGCCACTCTTGGACCACATACACTCTCCCCACTGTAATCAGCATGGCATTTCAGAATGCAAATCTGACAGTGTTAGCCCACAACCTAAACCTCTTCAACAGCCTCCTATTGATTTCAGGGAAAAGATCAAAATCTTTAATTGAGCTTCCAAGTTCTATAGTATCCTCCCTGACTCTGCTGTGTTACTACAGCTTTATCTCACTCCATTATCATCTTTTCGGTTCCCTTCAATCTCATTAGCTTTAGAGTGCTTCAGATAGATCGTGTTCAGTCTGTCTCTGGCACATGCTATTTACATCTCCTGGAATGTTCTTCTGCTGCTTGTTCACCCACTGCTTGTTCCTATTCTTCTGATCTCAGCTTCAAAATCACTTCCTCGGGAAGGCTTCTCTGCTCTCCCACACTTGCTCATATCATCCTATTATTTGCACAGAGTATCACATAATTTTTTTATCCTTTTGTAATAACGTATTTGCTCATTAGTGCAGTCATTTGATTAGGGCCAGCCTTCCCATTACACAGAACTATCGGGATTATGCTGTTTATCCACCATTACATCTCCCACAGTCCAGAGCAGGGGTCAGGCACACAGTATGTGCTCCATAAATATTTGTTCCATGACTAAATGAACAGGTCTAAGAGCCATAGGCCTGGAGAAGGATGCTGTTCACCCCAGTTTGTTCATGGGAAACCTGAGGCTCACCTCCTTTCCAACCTTCCTACCTTTGATCTCAGATTTCCTAGACTTTAATTCTCCACCCACCTACACATCTTTAGGTTAGTCATTTGCTGCTTTCCTTCCCCAGATCTGGCTTGAAACTTTTCTGACTCAGCTTCCACATAGCATCAGTTGGGTTTCTTCCCTGCAAGAAGCAGAAGCTGACTGTGGCTGATTAAGCAGAAAACAAGTTCATTAAAGGATAGCGGGTAGCTCACAGCTATTGGGATGTTTAGAGAACTGGGCTTAAAGCCAAATTTCTAGGAATAATGTCCCAAATCATGTTCCAGAACTAGCCTGATGAGAAGAACGCTACTCCCCCTAGCACCGGTACTAAGGAATAAGCTACTTTCAACACTGCAGCCTCATTACCGATGTGACGCTCATGGCAGACACTCAGCCCTGCCAGCCCTGCTCTCAACATCAAGGAGCTCTCTGTTTCCCCTCATCAGCTAAGCAGATTCCATGATAAGCCTTTTCCCTCTGATTGCTCATTTCTGAATTACAGTCTGAATTACAGCCCCCCTGAATTAGAGGGGGTGAATGTGCTTGGTGGAGAATTGTTATACATTTCTGTATTCTTGTTGCACGGAACCCACAAGAGCGAAAATCCTGTAAACATAATAGCAAATTTAAAAGATGCTACACACCCAGAAAACATGACGAATGCCATCCCCCTAAAACAAGGCCAAAATTTCGGCATCTTGTTCAGTGTCTGTTTGATGGTAAGTCTAAGTTTATTTACTTTGTCCATTTTAACTCACCTGACAACACATTAAGAATTTAGCCTACTATGCTAAGATAGACAAGACCTAGTCTCTGAAAGATGTTTTTTAAAGTCAGTTGCAAACTACTCTAGAAACTTCTATTTGAGATAGTAGAATGCAGCATTTCAGAGTACAAACTCTGGAATCCAATGGTTTAAGTATGAAACCCAACTTACTCATTTTATTAACTGCATGACTTTGGTGGACAAACTATCAGAGGTTATAACAACAAGGACCATGATTTTCTTTTGCAGTATCTAGCCCATATCTGGCAGAGTCGATATTCACTAATTATTTGTTGGATAAATAAGTGCATGAATGAATGGCATCTAAATGAATCAGGATGATCAAGGTCAAGCTGGGTTAGCAAACAATCTGAAAACCCAGTGGCTTAAAACAAGGACGTTTTCTTGCATGTTGCTACCTGTCCACTTAAGGTTAGACGGGGCTGTGCTCTATGTCATCCTTATTCTAGCATTTAACTGAATCAAATTTCCATCACTTGGAATGGTGCTGAAGCACAAAGAAAGAGAGCATGGTAAACTGTGCATTGACTCTCAGAGCTTCCAACCATACATAACATGTACCACTTCTCATAATTTATTTACTGAAGTAAATTATGTAAATATAGTTAATACCAAGGGAGTAGAACAGCACTTAAAAGGGAAGCTGAAAAATATATGATAAACAGCAACAATGATGGCCTTGACTTTTCTGAATCTCAGTTTCCTCATCCATAAAATAAGGACCAAAAGATGGTGAAAAGAATGAATGTGAACTTCACTGAATTCCCATCACCCTGGTCCTTGTTTTACATCTTCATTAGGACAGGTAACACAGCAGAGCCCAGGGAGCAATGTCAACACAGAGTCAAAGATATGAGGCGACTTGCTGAAACCTGAAAGTAGGACTCAGAATGAGTGGATATAATACAGCAAGATATGATCTTGAAGCATCAGTCACTGTGCTTTTATTCCCTCCCTTGATTATGTCCATCTGAAGAACCACATTGCCTCAAGGAGAACCGGTGGAGTTAAAGCATAAATGTAAAGAGAACAACAGCAACAACAAATTGATGTTCAGTGTTTCTGAATTCCAAAATATGTTCCTCAAGCTAGCATCAGAAACAATAGCTCTGAAACCATGACTTTTGATATGTAAGGAATGCTATTGAGAGAAGGGCTTTTGAGAATCAAAATAGAAGCCTCTGAGGAATGAAGGAAGGAGATGGGGTTTATGCTGTGACCTTATCTGAACAAGAAAAAAGGAAGCTGCAGATTGATTCATCTGTAGGGAGACAAACTAAGGGTCACTCAGCCCCAGAGGGTGGATGAGAGAGTGGAGGGGCTCAGAATTCTAAGGGAGGTTGGCAGAGTCACAGAGGAGAGACCCAATGAAGAGGAGAAGCGGATGGGGTCAGCAGGGAGACTGCAGAGGCTCTCGGTGGGCAGCCGAGGGGAAGTCAAGCCAAAGCCTGTGAACTTCCGTGAGTGCATCATGTCGCCTTTCTCAGAAGACCAGTGAGCCAGTTTGCTAAAGTTGCTGTGAATCACTCGATAGAAAGGTGCCCTTAGCATGTCCAGTGTCTTTGCTGACCCCAACCCAAGTGGACACCTCGAATGGACTTGGGGACTCTAACCTTCTGAAAGACAGGTGCTGTTGACAGGAGAGCCCTAATATCTGTAGTTGGCTGGGAAAGTGGAGACACCCACTGTGGATTATAGTTTAGTATCTGAGTACCCCTTCTACCCAGGTGGCTCAGCGGTAAGGAATCTGCTGCCAATGCAGAACTGCAGGAGACACGGGTTTGATCCTTGAGTCAGGAAGATTTCCTAGAGGAGGAAATTATAACCGCCCCTATGTTCTTGCCTGAAGAATCCCATGGTCAGAGGAGCGTGGCAGGCTACCATCCATGGGGTGGCAAAGAGTCAGATGTGACTGAGCAAGGCACCCCTTCTACTCATTCCATTGGTTTTGCTCCCCAACAAGACTAGACTGCAGCACTGGATCCACCTCTCAAAAGAATGATTTATGGACGTGTATTCCCTTTTTTTTTTTTTTTCCTTCTCTTGAGCAAAGGTGTTTTTGCAAAATTGTGTAAAATTACCAAGTAAGGCATTTCGTTTGTAAGTTATTAGAGCTGACAAGTAAGTAACAGCTAACACACTGAGCACTAACCACATATCAGGCCCTATTAAGCACTTTCAGTGGAATATCTTACAATAGTATTATCTCCACTTTACAGATGAGAAAACTGAAGTCAAGAGAGATAACTGCCAAACTGGCAGCTGGGATGATCTGAACTTAAACAATCTGACCTCAGCATCCAGAGACTTGAGCACTAGATGACCACTGCCTTTCTACCATATAGGGATAAACTGCTCATCATTTTTGTTACCTTTCATTCACCCCAGCAGTTTTTTGAGAGCTTACTATAAAGAAACCACCCAGACATGGCATTACTACTCATGAACCAGCCTAGTCTGTGCTGCAATAGGTTATTGCTGCTGCAGCTGTGAACAGTTCTGGTGAGCTCCATGGAAAGCCAAGATGCAACAGAGACAATTTTGTGTAAGCTTGACCACCAGGGCCATGTGTAACTCTTGATAAGTAAGTAAATCATTTAAACTGCCAGTGCTTCAGTTCTCTAATTTTAAGACCATAGGACTAGGAACAGATGAACTGAGGCTAGATATCACCTACTCCAAGGAAACTCAGAGGCACACTAACATTCCTTGGACTCTCAATTATTCAACAAGGACTGATCTTTAACAATTCAAAGGCACCAACCATTTCTACCATCGGTAAAAAATATCTAGACTGGAACTTCTGTGTTGGTCCTGACGTTTAATTGTTGTAGAGTTCAAAGCGGAGCACTAAAGCTAACAGAACACGCTACCCCTCTATCAAGGAACTTGGCACCAACTTAAAGAAAGGAGAATTCTGTTATTCTAATGAGACTTGCTTGTGAGATTGCCCAGTTCCAAATTATACACTCAATAAAGCTTTCCTTTTCTTCTCTGATTTTTGCATTCTTGTTTCTTTTTGCCTAACCATCTACCTGCCTTGCACATCTGTCTTCCTTTTCTCTGAGAGGCAGCAGATTGCTCTGAAAAGAGAACAAGTGCCAGGCTGGGCTCTGGCTGTCCAAGAGGAAAGACCTAAACCACATAAAGCTAAATCACGGTCAATCTCAGGTTCTGAACCCATCACACACCATCTGCCTCCTTGAGTTGCTTGGAAGATTAAAGATAACATATCCCCTGCAACTGGCAGGGTGAGGAATAAAAATGAAGCACCTAGAAAAGTATCTGGTCCAGGTAAAGTACTGGATACCTAGCTCTTGCCGTAAAATAATTGATTTTGTCCCTCCTTTTTCTCCTTCTCACTCTAAACCTATGTTTTCTCCACAGCAAAAGGAATAAATCTCACTGAAAACCCAAGGATATTGGTCTTGACAAGTACAGAGTATTGGTAGTAAAAAAAAAAAAATACACTATTAACCTATGTACCTCAAGACTCAGATGTTATATGAATCCCATTATTGGTCTCCATTTATTTCCAGCAAGGACATGAGCTCTACAGTCAAACTGCCAGCGCCTAAACCCGAGCCGTGCCACCTAACTTCGTTATTATTGCTGAATTTGGCACATCAGAATGTTCCCCAGTAACACAGGATTCAAGCTATAGTAAACCAAGTTTTGCAGTTTCTGTTACTTAAAGCTCTCTTCAAATCCCACTTATTGTTTTCTATCCCTCAGTGCCAGCCACCCCCATCTTCTACCCAGCATCTCACAGGAAGGAACAACCTAAGAAGCACTCTCCCTGCTGACAATCTTGGTCTTACCAAACCACTCAGCCTGAAGGAGCCTCCTCAAAGGTTAATCCAGTCTCTTCACTCTTGCTGAACACTCTTTATCTGCTTCTGATTGCTCTGGAGAAAAACTCCTGGTTTTCACAGGGTCCTGAACTTATCTGAACTCGACACTAAACAAAACCTCCTGCATCCTTTATGATCTAGCCTTACAGAACTGTTTTCACTTCCTTGGGTGGGTACCACCTTCTTGCCTTCAGGGCTCTGCATTAGATGTCCACTCTTGCCCCTTGAATTTGGTACCACCTTCCTATCAGTCAATAGTTCATTTCTTCCCAGAACGTTTCCTTAACCCTTGCTGCATATCATCCATGTGATCCATAGTTTCAGGTACTTCTTCTGGTAGACTACTGATTGTGCCCACTGCTTTCTGAAGACGTCCCATAGATGGACACGGACATGGTCATGGACATGAGCCTCTCTTCTTCATCACTGTATTTCAACCACATTTCTCAACTGGTAGAGGTGAGGGGTCACCCACACTGCAGTAGCTGTGGTAGAGAGCCACTAATACCAATGCCAATATGTCCTCTTTCTTAGGAAAGTTACCAAATAACGTGTGTATTACTGCCTATTCCTCTTTCTTGATATGTGACACCTGATAGGTCTGCAGCAAATAGTTGAACAAACTAAATAAATGCTAGGATGTTTGTCAACACTGCTCACTAGTAATTTGTGACTCCAAGAAATTAGAGCAATGCCTCTCCCTTCTGTAGATTTTTAAATTCTGGCTTGAGAAGACAGATTAATATTGCCTTACCCCTAAGGTTTATATGGAATGTGTTAAATACATAAAGCAGATGCTCTATTTAAAAGAATCAAGTGACTTTTTTTTTTTAATAAAAACAAGGGCTCCTTCAATATTAAAAAAATAAAATAAATATAAGTATCTGCTTCACATACTGATACTCCAAATTGTGACTTTTAAAAACCCTAAAAATTAATTAAATAAAAATGTCTTATGAAGCAAATGATCATAGAAGTTATTGCAGAACCAGAGTCCCTGTAGTACATAAAAAGCATGTAATTAAAATATAATTAAAACGATAGGTTTCTAAAATCTGTGATATGACCCAGTTCTAAGAAAAATCAGAAAGATAGTCTAAAACGCTCCAATGAAACCCTGAGGCAGAGATTTAAGATAATTGGTTTTCTTTTAAATATGAGATTCTGTCTCAAAAACTATTTTTCATGATTTTCCTTAATACATCCCATATACTTCATGTGTGACTCTTATCATTGTTACAGTCCTTTGTTAAGAAATCTATTTTACTAAAATTCTATTCACTGTAATTTCCTTAGTAACAGGCTGCTCTCTTTTTCTCTTAAAAACTATTAAAATGTCATTCACATTGTATTCTAGATGTGGATCCAGCTATTCCCAATAGCTATTCAAAAAACATAATCACCATAATTACTGTTGACATCTAATTAACATTCAGCTTCCTTTCTACAGCATCTACAGCTGGACAAACCATCTATTCCAGGATAAAAACTAATTCTCGGTTGCTTTTTCATTAAAAAATAAAACAAACCAGGATGCTAAGCACCTGGGCTCAGTGTTTTTGTTCTCCCGGTAAATGGTGGTTGCAGTGAGGACAGCGATCATGAGCACCTTTCCAAATATTACCAACTGATAAATTGGACCTGGTCATAGGAAATTAAACCCATCCAACAAGTTAAGGGATGGTTGATGTTAAGCTGCAATGTGAGAGTTGCGCTTGATTAAGAATGACTCCCAGAGTTTGTTAACGTGTGGTCTCCTGATGAGGCCTTCCTTGATCACCTTTCTGTCTGGCTCACTTCACCCCTTGCCGCCCTCTTTGTTCTCTCTTCATGATCCGCCTGGACTCCTTCCTGGTTCTAACATCCTGTTGGGACATCAACCATGCTACTCCTCTGTCTTCCTCCATTAGTGTGATGGCTCAAGGTGTAGGTCTAACACTAGAACTTTCCATTTTATATCTGGGCTCTCCATACCACGAGCAGTATCACCTTGAGCAAGCTAGCTTAGCCTCCGGGGTACCCATCTGGCTTTTTCATTTGTTAAATGGCAGTGGTATCCAACAAAGGTATCCAACACTTCATGGGGTTATTGCGGGGATTGAGTGAGTTAATAGGTACATTCTAGAATACACATATAGCTGTTTACTGTTTTAGTCTTTCCTCCTGGCCAGAGACTGCTGGTCTCAGATCTGAGGCCATTTTTCCTTCATATTATGATATAGTTTAGGTCTCTAAGCTCTGTGCTCACTCCCATAGCTCCTTGTATTTCCATATGTGCATTACCATTGTTACCAAAACCCAAGTCCAGGTGCCCAACTCACAGTGAGGCCAAATGATACCAAAACACTGGCGTTTGCAACACAGGGAAGGCCCTCAATAGGGCCACCCAAGGAGATGGGTGACTCATGCCTTAAAAGCCTCAAACTCCCCCAAAGCTTTCAGCAAAGCCCTTTTTCTAGGAAAGGTGAGGGAGGGGTGTGGTGAGTTGTTGCAAATTCTGGTGTCAGAGCCTTTGTTCTTCAGGTCATGGTCAGATAACAATATTCCTGTAAATCTCCAACAAACGAATGTTATTCTGTTCTGACAAGAGAGGGAAAGATCCCTCAGGTACAGCTTTCACCCTCTGAGGTCCTGGTCCTGGCTGAGAGGAGGTAGGTCTCAGCTGGCCCTCCCTCAAGGGCAGGTCTCCAGGCCCCGCCCAGCTGAGGGAGCCAGAGGGCAACCCACTGTCCTCAGGCTGCCCAGTGGGTCAAGGGGGGACCAGGTCCCGCAGGCTCTGACCCAAGCAGATGGCCACTGCCATTAGGTCCCAGAGGTGCAGATACGGGAGAGGTTCACCATCGCCTCAAGGCCTGAGCCGGGCCAGTGAGCAGTCTTGAGCCAGGCTCTGGAGCCCTGCAGGACACACCCCCAACCTGTTCCCCAGGCTCCCCAGATCACCCGCCAGCCTAAAGCCAGGGAACAGGCTGCAGGGCTCCAGGGAGAAGGCCGGAATCTGCCTCTTTCCTTGCTCTCCACCTGAGGACCACCACTCTGATAGAAGGCTGAACACGTCACTAAGGGATGCGCCTGGACAGCGGTTTGCCTGTGGGCGGGGCCTACTGCTGTGCCGACCAATGGCTGAGTGGGCCCTGCTGCCTGGTAATAACAGGGTGCAGGGTAAAAGTGCACGGTGACTGCCGCGTACTTGGCTGCACACCGTTACACCGTCACACTTGTAATGACTACATCAGGTACCCTACGCTTTATTCACATATACAAAACATACTGTTTGAGCTGCCACTGAGTGCCAGTAACAGAGGGATACAGCAATGAATGAAACAGATCCTTGCTCCAATGGGGCTCACCCTTTGTTGAGTATTTGGAAGTAGAAAATAAGTATATGCTCAAACCAAGAAAACAAATTCAGAGCTTAAATATTACAGGAAAAGATGTAACACTATAGTGGTGGCTCAGATGGTAAAGAATCTGCCTGCAGTGCTGGAGACCTGGGTTCAATCCCTGGGTCGGGAAGATAACCTGAAGAAGGGAATGGCTACCTACTCCAGTATTCTTGCCTGGAAATTCCATGGACAAAGGAGCTACAGTTCACAGGGTCTCAAGGAGTCGGATACGACTGAGTGACTAACACGTTGAGTTTCATAATGAGATAAGGCATGATTGAGCAGGATGCACTATTTTTATTTGGGTGGTCTTTTAAAAATTGATATGTCAACTGAGCCCTGTTTAATCAAAAAGAGTCAGCCATATGCATACCTGTGGGAAGAGAGCTCCAGGCAGAGGGAACAGCTAGCAAGGTGGGACTGAAAGTGGGACTGACCTAAGACTTGTGACCCTACTCCTTCCCTTTCCTTCAGTGAATGCACAAGCAGCCACCCCACCTGCTTCTGATATCTTGAAGTCAACAGATAGGAGGGTGCCTCCCCAGCTACACCTACAAACAGACTGCCCTTTCTCCTGTTAAGGGGAACCTGCCAAAGGGGTTAATGCAAAAAAAAAAATGAGGACAGGCCAGAGTTTATAGAATCTATCAGGTCTCTGATCATCATGGACAGAAGTATTACAAAATTATTATTTTTTTTATTTTTGAGATGGGAACTGGAACTCATATTGGAATTTTTGATCCTGTGATTTTTATCATTGAGGGCAGTGATTTTCAACTGAAGTATATTCTGTACCCTTTAAACACCCCAGGAAACTTGACAGTGTGTGAAGACATGTTTGACTGTCACAACTTGATGGGGAGCACTACTGGTGTCAATAAGTTGCTAACCATCTCATGATGTACAGTTTGCCAACCCCCTCACAACAAAGAATTATCCAGCTCCAAATGCCAATATTACCTGACCTACACGGTGGTCTTCTTCAAGTCTCTTTCCCTGCTTCCAACTGCATTTTTAACTAGGACAGTACTGATCTCTTCTTCAGTAGTCCTCTTTCTTCACCAGCTGACAAACTTCAACATATGAAATTAAGGGTAAACAGCAGGGGCCTCAAGAGAGTAATGTGTGCCTCTGAGGATGAGCAGAGTGGAGACTATTGTGTTCTCTGGTGTCTCCTTTGCCAAGGATACTGCTTTCTTTATCTCCTACTGACCAATAATTCACCCACTTTGACAGACTGATCTAGGGGTGGCAAGTAGGGCTCACCGTGCACCACAACTCTGATCAATTGGTAGTGTCTGTTTGGAGCACCATTTTGATTCTCATAAGGATTCCCATGGCCACGTTCAGACTTGCAAAAAAAAAAGTGTAATCAACTAGTGATGTCTGCCATGAATGCAGGCACAGTATAGGGTTGTGCTATCCCTTCATGAAGGAACAGCTAAATCTTTAACATTGACTTGATCCCACAATCTGTAGTGCTCTGGACTAGATGCAGGACTCTCTACATAAAGTTCACAGTTCACACACTCAGACTCCACACCGACAACCTGAGTAAGTTAGTGAGCAGATAACAATGCTTTGTTTCCCCCAGTCTCTTGCTGTTGTCCTTTAGCCAGCTCAGTTGTTACATGGTGGGAGGTAGCAAGGCCTGAGTAGCAACACCCATGATTAGAGCCCCAACACCATGATTCGGCCTCACTTTGGTAAAGTTCCACTTGGTGGTAAACACCAGGAGCATTATCATCCTTTTCTTCTTACTTCTAATTCACCATAGCAATGGCATGCTCTTAACGGAATGGCTCTTATCAAGCATTTTATTTGATTCCTGGCATGCATGTTGAGTGCAGGCCACTCATCAGCAAATCCAATCATCTTCGGTGCTTGCTTTGCTTCTCATTTGTGGCTCTCCCTCCCAGACTTCTTCATCATACCTTTATGAGTGCATGAATTCCATCTTTCTATCTTCCTTAATCCATCTGTCTTATATAGGTTTTAAAGCATTGCTGGTTCTATAAACCTGTCTCTCATGTTGGAATCTCTTCTTCATCAGCATCATAATTAAGCCTTCTGTGCGTATTACATCTAGTTTTATACCCTGACCTTGCCTCTGCCATTGGTCACTCTACTGCCAATTTTGCTTTCTTCTGAACAAGCTCATCACATCACAAGCTCATCTCATCCATCACAATATATCACGCCATTCTGTCTTGCTGAAACTCTTACACACATAGCCCTAGTCTTTCTCTTCCGGTCATATAAAGAGCGTACTTAAGCCTACTTTTCATGACATTTCCTCCTTTTGTGTTTATTTTTTGACTGCTCTGCTTCCACTTCCCTCTCTATAGTATTTTCTTTGGGGGGATTACTCAAATATTTTTTGGGGAATTCCCTTATTCTATTTTAGGGAGCTACCTGTTCTGCATTTTGTTCAACAATGACCTAATCTAGTATCTGCCAGTGGGGCTTTAAAATCTCTCCCTATTTCCCTTGACGCACCTATTGTTGAATGATGGAGCTGACTTCTCTTCCTCTTAAGTGGAGGCTAAACTATGTGACTCTTTTCAAAGGAAAGAATGTTACTACAGGGATGGTGCGGATGGTTGCCATGCCCTCCTCCTGCAGATCTTCCCAACCCAGGACTGAACTCATGTCTCCTGCATTGCACGCACATTCTTTACCTGCTGAGCCACCTGGGAAGCTCCAGCTCCAAGTCTCAGCAAACAGCAATGGTAAGACTATTCCCAGATACCTTGTCACCCAACAAAACACCTTCCCTTCTCTTCCTTTGTTAAAGCTTCTTAGAGCTAACCCACTCCACCACATTTTCATGTTCAAGTCCTTAAGGCTTCAGACTGTTCCCTTATTCTATTATTAGAGAATCATAAGCAGAGAGTACTTACAGAAAAAAAAAAAAAAACAGGTATGAAACATTTAAATGTTATTGTTTGCCTTTTTGTCAGATTTTGAATGTTGGTGGTCCCTGAGCTGGAGGGAGAATTCCCACCCATCACGTATCTTTTCAAACTTAAGATCTGACAGCCTGGAGATTTAACCAGGAGTGTTCTTGGCAAGTTAAGAAAAAAGGATGCTGTCAGCCTGGGAACTGAAGATGCTGGTTGAAAAGAGGCAATACCTGAACTAATATTGTTTCTGAAAGAAGCTGATTTAGGATGTCTCGGGAAAAGGTGATTGAAAACTTCTCCCACGCCCCCTCCCTCTAGACGGAGGATGTTGACTTGCCCACAGAGTTGGTTTTATCATTTTCTTCCTTGGATTTCTATAAAAACCTGTTTAGTCAGAAAGGAAGCTCTTGAAGTTTCATTTTTAGGCTAATAGCTTTTCTTGAAAGAAAGATCTTGAGGAGTCTTGTGATATGATGAATCACTGAACTGAAGGGCAGAGAGTCCTGTCATGGAGAAGGCAGGCCAGCCCCAGAATTAATTAATTGGGGATCTGATATCATACAAGGGACTGTCCAATGTGGGGGTATAACCACCCCAATGGGGTAAATATGCAGCCACCAACAGCTGGTCTCTGGGTAGTAGTTCAATCATAGATGGCTGGTTATGCTTGAGTGGTTATTATTAGGTTATTCTTAAGTAATAGCTAACTTTATTAGGCTGCTTACTATGGACCGCACACTGCTCTCAAAGCTTTCCCTGTTTTCATTTATTAAATCCTTACAACATTCAAGGAAATCAAGGTAAAGCAAGATTAAAAGACAGAGGGTAGAGCTTTAGATAGATGCAAATGCACTTTTAGGGTTTTAATTACTGAAGCTGTAAAATAGGAGGCATGTTCATCTTTACAATTAAGAAACATTTTTTTTTTTATCCTAAGGGATGATTTTGTATCTACGAAATAAGAAAAAGAGAAAAAAGAAAGAAAAATTGAAGTAGAATATTCAGTGCAGATGGGCTTTCCAAGTGGCACTAGCGGTAAAGAACCCACCTGCCAACTCAAGAAGCGTGAGACACAGGTTCAATCCCTGGGTCAGGAAGATCCCCTGGAGGAATGCATACCAACCCACTCCAGCACTCCTGCCTGGAAAATCCCATGGACAGAGGACCTTGGAGGGCTACAGTCCACGGGATTAGAAAGAGTTGGACACAAATGAAGCGACTTAGCAGCAGCAGCAACAGCATCCATTGCAGATAAAGCTACAGTGATAAAGCATATGCATTAAAGAAATAATGTACATATATAATATAATGTCGGGACATGTAATACTTGGTATAGATTAAACATACAATACTTGTTATCTATTACTGCTAGTTATTACTATTATTATTTTACATGTAATGGAGAGACAACACTTATGAGCTGGGTGACCTTAAGGGAGTTTGAATAGCCTCTCGATTCTCTGAATCTCATCACCCTATTTCAAAAATAGGCATCATTATTGTACCTAGCACACAGGGTTGTTGTGTAAAGTACTTAGCACAGTGCCCAATACACAATAAACACTCAACAAGCAGAAGCTAGTCATTTTGTTACTGTTATTACTATCATTGCATATATTTTGCCAGCAGCACTGAAAATGTGTTCCATGCTTCTGGAAGAACACTAGGATAAGTTCACACGAAAGTGAAAGTTGCTCAGTCGTGTCCAACTCTTTGCGACCCCGTGGACTTATCCAGTTCATGTAATTCTCCAGGCCAGAATACTGGAATGGGTAGCCTATCCCTTCTCCAGTGGACCTTCCCAATCCTGGAATCGAACAAGGGTCTCGTGAATTGCAGGCGGATTCTTTACCAACTGAGTAAATTCACATACTAAGGGTCATAAAGAGGTTATTTCCACTTCTAGAAATTTATTATAAGGAAATAATTCAACAGAGTTAAGAAGCAACAGGAAAACTGCCTTTGGCAGCATCAACTTCAATAATATTATGGTTTAGGCAAAGAAGCATGGACCTCCAACCATCTGAATAACATGGAAACGGGGCCAGAAGCCAGCATCCAGTATGATTTTCCCCTCAAGCATCAGAAGTGTTAGATAATCAGCAGTCAAGCCCTGAAGCAAGTCTGGCTTAAACCTATAATAGCACACTGCTTTTCATAAGGTGGTATAAACTATTAGATCCATATCTTGACGAAGATGCCTATTTAAACTGAAGACTTTTTAAAATAAACTTTTCTCCATAAACATGAGATAACTGCAAACTTTATTTGATGCTAACACTCAGAAGAACTGCTCTAGTGGTTAATATTGTCTTTTGGTTAGTGCACTGTTTAAAGTATCATTATTTAAGACATTTTTATTTCTTTGAACATATTTTTATTCTCTCAGAGCTAAAGTACTGGAGCAGTGAATCTGAACAGAATGAGACTTNGAGAAAACTTTATTTGATGCTAACACTCAGAAGAACTGCTCTAGTGGTTAATATTGTCTTTTGGTTAGTGCACTGTTTAAAGTATCATTATTTAAGACATTTTTATTTCTTTGAACATATTTTTATTCTCTCAGAGCTAAAGTACTGGAGCAGTGAATCTGAACAGAATGAGACTTGGTGTTCAGATTTCTTTGGTTAGATCTTGGCAGCGTGGCTGATAGCAATTTAACGTACTTACTGCCGAAGGAATTCTGGGGAGCATTTTCTTTTTAGAATAAAACTGAATGCCTCCTTTGATCCAAAAAGGTTGAACATGATTTGCTTTAAAGGTAAGAGGTTTTGCCATGATTAAAAAAAAAAAAAAGAAAGAAAATTGGGGAGTAGGGGGAAGGAGGGAAGGAAGGAAGGAAGAGTCCAGCTATTTATCAGTAAGGAGAAGGATAAAATAAATGGTGGGATATTTGATCCTGTTCAATATCACACAGCTTTCCCAACGAACCATTTAGGTCCATATGTAACAAAACAGTAAGTGTTCAACACATATTTTTCAGTGATTTATAGTTGAGTCCAGATACAGAACAATGCATACAGAATATCATTTATGCTAAAGACTCCCACTCATACCATTTAGTTTCACAGAGACATATGCATATAGAAAAGCATAAAAAAAAGTCTAGAAAAATCAAAATATACTCACTAGAGTGCTTGCCTCTGAGGAAGGAGGCCAGATGGGAAGTGGGATGTGAATCAAGAAAAATACCTGATATTTTAGTATGGCTTTTTTTCCAAGAATAATTCATTCATACATTATTTGTGTTAAGAAAAGTCAATAAAAAGAAAATGTTGCTTACTGAGTGACAGCATGAAGAAAATAGAGACCTAGCTTATCACCACTTTCCAGGAAGAGTTTCCATTTGGGCTGGATATTATGGCTGAACCATCAGGCACCTGAGGCGTAACTGAATTCCTGGGACGATGATGAATAATACCACTTTCCATTTGTCCAGCACTCTGCAGTTTTCAAAGTACTTACCCCATACATTATCTCCCTGGAGGCTCACAACAGCCTTATAAGGATGCCGCTCCATTCCCTAGATGATGGTCAAGATCACAGAGAAAAAAGCAAACTTCCAAGATTCCGTAAACAGACACACACACACACACACACACACACACACACACACACACACACACTGTGCCATTTCCTCAAGACCCTTATTTTAGGGGTCCTTCTGTGTATATGGACATCCTTCTGGTTGGGCAAATGCAGGATGGAAAATGTAATCTGGAGAGTTTGTGTACAACGGTGTAACCTGAGAATCTATTTGATTTTTGCCTATGAAACCAGACAGCAGTAATCTTTTCTGAAAATTTGACTCTTACTGGCTGGAATTAGGTAATCTAATATTCCACTCTGAGTATACTAATGTAAGACCTTGAAGAAGGGATCTATGGTACCATTACTGGGACTGATTCTGTACCTTTTCTTCTCCATGATAAACTTATCATTACACATATATTAATTATTGATGGTGCATTTTTGTTAGGCAGTACAGTCACTAGTCCTAATGGAGTTGGAGATGACTGATAACATGAGCTCACACTTACAAGGCTCTGCTCATCACTCACGTCTGATACAAGGCAGCACAGACTGAGAAAGGGCAATAGACATGGTCCTCAAGGACCACAGAAGTTGGTCCTGAATTATTATTAATATTTTGCCTCTGCTATTTTCCATCCATGAGACTTTGGGTACATAAACTTTCTTTTATAAGTTTCAGTTTCCTCATCTGTAGTTCAAGCAGATTCTACGACTCTGATCCCATTCATCTGGGTTCCCATCTCAGCTCTGCCACTAATCTCCCAGTGATTGCCACTAAGTCACTTATTTGTCTAACTTTTCTCATCTTTATGAGAGGTAATAAGTATACCCACCTCATAAGATTGTTGTGAGAATTAAGCCAGTATGTATATACACACACACACAGATATATATCTGGGTCAGGAAGATCCCTTGGAGGACAGCGTGGCAACTCACTCCAGTATTCTTGCCTGGAGAATTCCATGGACAGACGAGCCTGGTGGACAGCAGTCTATAGCATCACGAAGAGTCAGACACAACTGAAGAGACAGCACGCATGCACACGTCGATATGTGCATAGTATATGTGGCGCATAAATTCTCACAGGAGTTTGAAATTATGATTATTGCCCTAAGAGTATGCAGCATATAGCAAGTCCTCAATAAATGGTGCTAACGGTGCTACTGCTACTATTGACCTTCAGAAAGACAATTTTTCATATTCAGATAAACATGAGGCCAGATTGCTGCATTCAGGGAGAGGTGAAAAGTGGTACTCAGCAGAGGCCCATTCTTTGAATGACTAAACAGATACAAATGTCCTCAGAAAGCCAAAATAAATGCCTATATGAAACGGTGAGTCATAAAAGTACACGGATGCCAGTTTTATGGACTTCACATGTCACAGTGAGGCAGAGTCCACAGTGGCCTATGGTGGGCCCCAGGGAGGGACCAGAAGGGACGAGTGGGAGGTTGGAGCTCCACTGGACCACTTTCAAGTCTGGCTGGAATGTTCAACAAAGATGGAGAGAAGCCTAGGAAGAGCCACCCTTGATGTTTTCACCCATAAACAGGCCAAAAGCTTATTGTTAGAAGCAGGTGGGTTGTGATGAAATTCAGTCTATCTATTTTACTTTTAATGTTCACAAAGTATTGAGGACTTAGTATGGTCCAGTACTATCTGTGGCACTAAGCATATACCTGGTAGCACAGCAGATATGATTCCTGGCTCCACAGGCTAAGAGGCTAAGGGGAAACATGAAACAGAGGGCAAAGGACTGGAGGAACACAGTAAACTGTGGAGGCACCAGGAAACCCAGGGAGCACAGAACTTTCAAGGAAGAGAAAGGTGTGGTGAGTAAGTGGGAGGAGTTACAGGTGAGTGCTCCAGGCAGAGAGAGTACTGTGAGAGAAGGCACTGGGGAGAGGCGCTTTTTAAAGAGAATTTATGAAAAAACATCAGGCTGGAGCCAGAGGATCACTAGGAATATATGAAGGGATGAGGACTCTGTGGAGGGCTCTCGTGTCCAACTATGTGTGACCCCATAGACGGTAGCCCACCAGGCTCCCCCGTCCCTGGGATTCTCCAGGCAAGAACACTGGAGTGGGTTGCCATTTCCATCTCGAATGCATGAAAGTGAGAAGTGAAAATGAAGTCGCTCAGTCGTGTCCGACTCTTAGCAACCCCATGGACTGCAGCCTAGCAGGCTCCTCCGCCCATGGGATGTTCCAGGCAAGAGTTCTGGAGTGCGGTGCCATTGCCTTCTCCGAGGACTCTGTGGGCTAGGGTATTAAGACATGTTGCCCAAGTTCATACACAGGATGTTTCCCATGATTGTCAACCACAACTCTGCTCTATCTCCTCACACATGGTGCTGCTGGCATTGTATTCCCAGTGACAAATGACACGTGACCTCAGAAAGCAATTGCCATATCAGCCCAGATCGCTTTCTTTTAGGTACACAGTCACATTTGTCTCTAAACTTTCAGTTACATCAAAACTCATTACACTTGAATTTCACAGTCATTCATCCCTTTCCGGGTTTCCTGTCTTTGAGGTATTTAACAGCCACCTGGGTACCATTTGGAGAATGTATTCTTGCTACTCTGGTTTGTCAAATGCACCATCAAGAGAAAGGCCTGATTGAAATTCTATCCAGTTCTGTTCAATCTTTTCACTAAGATTCAAAATTGGGTTGCAAAACATATTCGTTGATCACAGTCTTTAGAGACAGAACTATTTCCCTGTTGCCAATTTGTGTGTAGAGTGGAAACTGCTTGGATGTCACAGCCTTCTCTCTTCCTGGTGCTGGGACAGCATTAACCATCCTGTGAGAAGATGGAAGTCATTAGTGCTTAGTCCAATTTAAAGGCTTTCATAGGTTCCTAATGGTAAGTGAGATAATACTGTGGAAACAGCATACAGCCCAGAGTGTGCTTGCTGTAACGATAGTTCTTGATTAGTGAGCACCCACTATGTTCCAAAGAGCTTCTATATACATATTAACAACTATTATAACATCAACCCCATCAAATTAGAATTATCAGCCCCATTTTATATATGAGAACAGTATGGGGGGGGTGAGGAGTGGGGAGAATGGAAGCAATTTGCCAAATAAAAGTGGCAAAGGTGGAAATTTTTCCACTTTGGCCTGAAAGGGTGGTAGATGTTAGGTACTTTTATCTGACTGGCATTCATATACTCCTTTTTGTTTTGTGGACATCATGTTGACTTTCCTTTGGGATTCATTGCCCCCTGAATTCTCAATCCACATGGTTCCAGAGGGGCTGATGGGATGCCCTGGCTGCAGGGTGGCATACTGCACCTACCTGGCCAATGAGTATTCCCTACCCTCCAAGCTCTGCGATTGGCTCAGAGATGGACACCAGACTGAAGTGAGCCAGCGTGCAGCTCACTCACCCAGCTGGCAGCCCCTTCAGGGATGGCTTTAAATGTAGAGGGAAGCCCTGCCCAGGGTCCTTTCCCTCTCCCTAGGACAACCCACATTCAATAGCTGACTACTGATGGGGACAGATCTGAAGGGTCATTCTGTTCTCAGGTCTCTTGCAGGCTTAGTTGAAGTCTTTCTCTCTACACTGTGACTCACCTTCTTCCTCTGCCCCATTCTACTTCCTCCCCCGAAGCACGGACCCAAGTCCTCTTTGATGTACTGAGTACTAGTCTCTGACTCAGGGTCAGCTTTCTAGGAAACCTAGCCTTTCACACACAGCAGTATATCTCCAAGCTGCCTCTCTGCCCTAGACCATTCACACCCCACAGCTGCTTCCATACCTCTTATTTGAAACCTCAAGCTCAGGTAGTCCTGTCCCCGCCCCTTTCTTCCTGTTTCTCCTGCTCCTCCTTCTTTCAAAGGCCCAGCTCTTTGATAAACCTGGTCTCTTTGATTATGACTGTGTTCCTATATTCCTTCCCACTCTGTCTTTCTCTACTTATACTCCAATTCTAAAGCCGCGCTGATAAACAGGACTCTTTAGCTGGATGAGACAGACTTAGGAGAATGCACTAACAGTTGGTCTAACCACACAGGATCGTGGCAATGCTCAAGTTCTCTTAACATACAGGTAAATTTAAGTCTGGAAAAAAGGTGGGGGCTGCAGTGAATGATGGCATTTAGAGATCATAAAGTTGAACTTGTCAATAGAAGATTCTAAAGGTTAAGAGATGTGAAGCCCACCCATGAGAAAAATCACATATTTTGTACTTTCCTTCTACATGTTTTGTTAACACAACTGTGTGGGGGAAATAAATGTGTTTATTTGAAAAAAAAAAAAAACAGTGATTGAAAAAAAAGTCATTTACTTGGATACGTGGAAAGACACGGATATAATGAATATTGTAAAGGTGCTATGCTTGCGTGCTCAAGTTGCTTCAGGCATGTCCGATTCTGGTAACCCCATGCACTGTAGCTTACCAGGCTCCTCTGTTCATCGAAATTCTCCAGGCAAGAATACTGGAGTGGGTTGCAAGAATACTGGAGAGGTTGAACCTGGCTTTCCCGCATTGCAGGCAGATTCCTCACTGTCTGAGCCACCAGAGAAGCCCTAAAGGTGGTATGCAAATAACTAAATGGGAGGAACCCTTTCTGGGGTGGGGGAGCTCTTGTGAGGATTGGGTCAAATCATTATGTGAGCATAACGCTGTGTGTGAGCGCCAGACATCTGCTGACTTCTATGAAACACTGCATGATTTATTAAAGGACAGGCCCCATTTAGAGAGGTGGCAGCTTTTCCTAAAAGGACTCTCAGGCCAAATACAACCTGACCCCAGAGAAGTGAGAGTCTTGAAGGACAAGATCATTTGTTTTGAAAAATCCTAATTATCTGGAAAGAAGAGCGGAGGCCAGTGGCAGGGTCCCCGCTGTCTTGTCGAGGTTCTCCTGTGGCCCGAGGCTCACCATCGGCCATGGATGCAGACGGCAAGCTATCCTCCATGGCACAGCTGATGTGCTGAACTTGGGCAGACCCATGCTGTGTTCCACAAGCCCAGCCCCCAGCACCCAGCAGCTTGACCGTGGCTGGCTGTCTGCTGCATCCCTTAAGGCTGAGCCCAGGTCAGTCACCCAGAACGAAGGCTCACTGGAGCACAGTGAGTCACAGTCGGATTCGCATGTTAAGGAAAAAAAGAGAAAAAGGAAGTAAATATAATCCAATTCTGCTCTTACTCTCATAGAAGATAATTACAACCAAACAAGAAAATGAAACGTCAAAGTGCCAGGCTATATTATAATTAAACAAACACAAAGCAGGTTTCAGGGACATTAAGGATGCCATCGAAAAGATTCAAACAAAGCCTGTTAACGAGGAAGGCAGACACCTTGTCATTACTCCAGAGCTCAGCACTGCCCCATGCCTTCTACGATGGCAGGCCACAATGGAACACGTGGACTCCTACTGGAGAGGAGAAGTTTCTTTCTTTATTTTTGGGGTGCGATAATTGGGCTCAGTAGCTAAGGTGGGAGCCAAGGCGTCAATTAAACCAGGGTTCAAATGCCACTCAGCTCCTCAGCAGAGGCACCCTCTGTGTCTTCACTTCTTATCTATAAAATATGGATTAATAACAGGTTTTGAGAAAGGTGGGGAGCCACCCACCATGGAGCTTCATTTGTAATAAGTACTCTCTGTGTGCTAGCTGTATGCCACCACAATAATTAGTATAGCCCATAGATGTGATGCATTATAGGGACCCCAGAGGTGTTGAACAAGATGAAATAAAGGCGAATGATCTTCTAGCTAATCCCAAGACGTAACTTGGCCTTCATCTTCTATGATCTTGACATGGCTAACTTTTGGCCTTGGGTCTCTCAGCTTTGACAGTCTATGCAAGACTTTCAGCTCTACGAGGTTAAGAACCATATTTGCTTTTTCTCCAGAGTTTTTTTGCCTTACATATAACATGTGCTTCAAAGGAGTCATTGACTGGCTTCCTACTTAAAACAGCATTAACCAGCTTATCACCTATATTTCCCCAAACTTGCAATAGAGGGTTTTCTTCTACTTGGCCTCATAGAAAGTCTAACCACATACTCCCAGTTCTCAACCACTATCTCATTTGAAAACATTTTCTAGATAATTTTTGGAAAAATAGAAATTAGTGGCAGCAGAGAGGAGAGCTACAGGTGTTATCAATGTTATTGGCCAGATTATCTGTTTATGTTTCTTCACTGGGAAGAGAGGAGTTTGAAAAGAAACTTCCAGTTTACTGAGTGACTTCATTTCCATACTTTCATTTGATTTAAAAAAGAATTCTCAGAGTTAAACAAACGATCTTCAAACTGTGGGGCACATTCTTAGAATGAAAGGTACTGCATGCAGCACTTTAACAGCATCGTCATTTAGGATTTTAAATAGCTCAGTTGGAATTCCATCACCTCCACTAGCATTGTTTGTAGTGATGCTACCCAAAACAGCGTGGTACAAACAAAAAAAACCATTGATTTGAGAAAAATACTTGGTTTGAGAGAGTAACATTGAAACATATATTGCCATATGTGAAATAGATGACCAGTTTAAGCTTGATGCATGCAACAGGGCATGCAAAGCCGGTGCACTGGGACAACTTGGAGGGATGGGATGAGGAGTGAGGTGGGGACATGTGTACACCCATGGCTGATTCATGTCAATGAATGGCAAAACCATCAAAACATTATAAAGCAATTAGCCTCCAATTAAAATAAATACATTTATGTTAAGAACTTACATAATGCTTAGTTATAATTATTGTCATAGCTGTATTTCACCATACTACTCTTTACTTTTATATTACTTCATGTTTTTATTTTAATACATTTATTTTTAAAAGAAACCTTCTCTTACTATTGTAATTAAAACCTAAGTGGAAGCCATCTGTGAGAAACAGACATTTTATTAAACTTTAGTAAAACTGTACCACCAGCTCTCTATTAAACTGTCATAGATGAGAAAGATGGATCTTCCCTGGTGGCTCAGTGGTAAAGAATCTGTCTGTAGTATAGGAAATCCAGGTTCAATCCCTGGGTCGGGAAGATCCCCTGAAGGAGAAAATGGCAACCCACTCCAGTATTCTTGCCTGAAAAATCCCACGGACAGAGGTGCCTGGTGGGATACAGTCTAGAGAGTCACAAAGAGTCGGATACAACTGAGTGACTGAGAATGAGCATAAGCATGAGAGGAGAAAGACAAGAAGCCAAGACGTGCATCCAGCTCTTGCAGGGAGGAGGGCTGTCCCTATAAACAGCAGAGAGTCCTACTAGAGTCACTCATGGCCTCTTCCGGCCCTTTGCTTCTGCTGCTCTTGGGCCAGGGACAGCTGTCCTGACTTATCTGCTTAGTAAATATGGGAAGGATGAAAAAAAAAATCTTGGTTCAGGCCCACTCCTTTCTCTTGGGAGCTACTGAGTCTCATTTTATGCTGTTCTCCCCAACTCAGTCCTTCAATGGTCTTCATGTGCTTGCTACTCTTGGATTTTATGATCAATTTGTTCAGAATGTTGGTGGGTAAAAAGTGGGCTATTTTATTAGAACCAAAGGTGAACTGATCGGAAAGTCTTCAGAGAAAGTTGACAGGAAATTATTTAATGGATGAGTAAGGCCAACAACTCCTTAGCTCTCTGATAAATCTGTACTTCTCTGAAAGTGGTCCAGTGTCTTCCACATCTCCTGATGTGCAGGATTTGTGGGGCTAAAACAAAAGACCTAACACTCACATCACTGGAGTCTGAGAAGGAAAGAAGAAAGAGCCTAGAGAGGCGAAAAAGCATTCAAAAGATTTATGGCTGAAAATTTCTTAAATTTAGCAAGAGACATAATCTTGAATGTACTATTCTCTCTTTTGTATGTGCCTGCAAAATTCTATACTAGCTTTGAAGAGAGAAAGAATTTGAAAGTGAATACCTTTTCCACTCTGATTTAATGTTATTTAACGCTATGACATTTGGGGAATATAAAGTCACATTGTGCAATACTATATTAGATATCAGTTATACTAATATAAATATCTGTAATTTATATACAAAATACATATGTAGCTATTAGTTATTAAAAATATTCTACTAGACTGTATAATTTTTTATAAAAGGTTTGATTTTATTTTTATAGTAAATGTAATATAGATTCATAAATCAACTCTGAAGAATCATAACTTGAACCTTTTACTCTTTACTTTCTGAACTGATACTAATAAGACGTCTTAGTGAAGCGGATCTGTTGAATATATTGTGCCTACTTATTCTAACAGTCTTTATCTTATTTTTCTCTAATTTCCATTATATTTGTTTATTAAAATATTCAAGAATCGCTTGGCAATAAGGGAAAAATATCAGAATACATAGAACATTCTGTATACTAACTCTACAATGCATTACTAAGTATGAAACCATGGAATTAGTGTTTTTGTTTAATAACATAGATTCCAATTTTCTGGAACATTGTGACTTCATGAAGCAAGGTTTTTAAAAGCATCTAAAATGTATTTCACTTGGTTTGCTTCATCCTTGCTGTTTGAATCTTTGAAAATTTTTTCATCTTTTATTTTTACAGTATACTAAAACATAGACTTTAACTCAAAGTACGTGATTTCATTAAAGATGATAGGTTGACATTACCTTACTGAAATTTGCTATTGTCCTCAAGCTATTTTATTGTACCTTTCCAGGCCATCAGTTTCACTTAAACCTGATAATTATACTTACAAAATAAGACTTCTTTTCTTACCTGAAAGTGACTTATAACATGGGAGCAAGTTGCCCATGAAACCTGGAATCGTTACCTTTGTTTAAGCTTCAGACAACTAGAGAACCATTGGCTAAAAAGTTGAAAATAAAATGCCACATTCTGGGCAGCTAACTCCATAAGAAAACATTTTTCTGGTGCTTAAATATTTTCAAGTGCTCTTTGTTAAATAAATGTTGAAGTCATTGAACAGCAGATGCTTTTCATAAATGCTATCTCAATTATATAGCATCAGAATCTAAAAACTATAAACATTATTAGTTCCAGTTTTTCCTCAAAATTTTTATTGACAATTTAAAAATGAGCTATCACCTCAACTCATATAGAGCTAAGTAAGCTGTAGTTGGGAAAAGGGGACATTTAAAAGTGAATGATAAGGGAAAGTAGTCTAAGGCATGACTTTGTGAAAAACATTAAAATGAAGATATAACACTGACAACACTCTTCATCAAAGCATTTATCACGTGCCAGGGGCTGTGTTATGCACTAGGAATACAATAGAAAATAACACAAGTAGGGTCTTTGCTTTTGTAAAGCTTACGCTGTAGTGGAGGAGAGAGTCAATAAACAAAGAAAAAAGAATTCTGGATAGTAACCAGTTGTATGAATCAAATAAAAGGGAAGTGATAAAAAGAGAGCGGGAATGTATGCAGCTACTTTAGATGAGATGACCAAGAGAGGTCACTCCCATAACTTGGTACCTGAGGTAAAGCCTGGATGAGGAGAAAGATCTAATCAAGTGAAGAAATGAAAGGGAAGCGGAGTGGCAGGCAGAGCATTGTTTTGGGCTGATATTCAGCAACTGTCAAGGTACTGGGGTGGGAAGTTTTGTCCATTCACAGAAACAGAAAGAGGCTCAGGGTGAAGGCAGAACAGCGATTAAGGTATAGAGAGGTGTATACTGAGGTAGAAGAGGGGCAAGAAGTTGTATCATGTAGCACCTTGCAGTCCATGAGAAAGAGTTCATTTTTTATCTGNAAGCAAGAAGTAAAATATAGTGCTAGATGACTGAGGAATATCCCAATTATGAGCAAATTTAAAGCAATGACATAGAATGCCTTGAGAGCAACATCTCTCTCACTAGAAATAACAACAACCGCAAATAGAGAGTAGAATAGAAAAAGAGATCAAACCTTAGGGAGTTTGAACACCAGATTTCAAAGGAATGGATGGGTATATTCAATGGGAAAAGACAAGAATCGAAATGTTTTAAGAAAAGTAAAAATCAAGAAATGTCACATAGGTCAGTTATTTGGCAATCAGCACTTAATATTGTTTTATTTTCCCAACTGACTTTATACTGCTGCTGCATGTACAAAGCTCTTTGCCATTGATTTCCCCCCATACCAGCTGTCCCTCTTGGTGTACTTAACCTCACCACCACCTTGCAGACTGCATTAGTCAACTCTGGCTGCCAGAATGCCACAGACTGAGGGGTTTAAACAGCAGAAACTGACTTTCTCACAATTCTAGAGGCTGCAAGTCCCAGAGGATGTGGCCATCTGCCCATGGCATGCAGATGCCCATCCTCTTGCTGCTCTGTCAGGGGGTCATGGGCACCCCCTGTGCACACACACCATTGGCATCTTTCTCTTCTTGTAAGGACACCAGTCATGTTGGGTTTGGATCCCATTGTAATGGCTCATTTTCATTCAATCAACTCTTTAAAGACCTTATTTCCAAACACAACTAAATTCTGAGTTTACTGGGGGTTGGGGCATCAACATGTGAATTTGGGGGGTGATGATATTCAGCCCACAACACAGACCAGAAGCATGGATGCATTATTTTTCCTAATCTTGAAAATAACAGCAACTTCACAAAGCCTTGAAGTTTCTTAGACTTGAGAAGGCAGTCCCCCTTCTCAGGTCTGGGCTTTGAGTGTCTATTGACATATGGCCATCACCTTTCTCTGCAGTCCCTGCAGCAACTCTTCGCAATCTGCTGGAAGCAACACCACAGAAATAAGACAGCTCTTTCCAAAGCCACTGACAAAGTCCTTTGGCTGCATTGGAGGACCATTTCTCCATCCTACTTCCTCTGGTTCACTGTGTAGCCATGGACACTGTTAGCACTGCCTCCTTCTAGAAGTACATCCTTTCCTTTGGGGACCATAACTTTCCATGCCAAAGAGCTCCTCATTCTTTCAGTCTGCTCTGTTTTCACTTTCCTTAAGAAAACTCTGCCCTTTTCACTTCAGCCATCACCTTCTACACAGGTGGCCCTGAAATGAGTTCCCTAGACCTGGACTGCCTCCAAGCTGAAGTCTCTTACATTCAGTGCTAGGCTCTGCATCTGCAATTGTTGTAACACACCACTGTAAATAAAAAAGATAACCGACAAGGACCTACCATATAGCACAGGGAACTCAACTCAATATTCGATATACATATCTGTGTACATGAATCATTCTGCTGTACACCTGAAACTAACACAATGCTGTAAATCAACTATACTCCAATAATTTTTTCAGAAAAAGAATCTGCAAAATCACATTTATTTTTCCCTCATACCAGCACCCTTTCCAGCACTCTCTTTGCTTTTGTGCAGGACATGCAGGCTTGAAGCCTGACACTATCTTGGTCTTTCCTGAACACATCCTACAAGTGCTTGGAGATCCCTGCTGGGAGGTACACACTGTGGCAAGCAATTCAGATATTAGGTGAATTGAAGAGACATAGCCCTTCACGTGGTCTTGGTCTAGCCAGCCCTCCTTTTCATGTCCCATAGCTTGCCATTAATTTCCAGAGATCCTTCCTTCCTTCTACACATCACTCAGATTCATCTCTCTCTTTTTTTTTTTTTTTAAACTGCTCCATGTGCTGTCAAAATCCACATCCTGACACCTTGTTTCTCATTACATCAATTTCATCCCACTTGATGGATGTGATCATCTCCCAACTGATCATACTCCTCTAATCTCTACTTGATCTTCACCACCTAGTCTCTCCAGGATATCCCTACACCACCAGCCTTAACCACCAGTGTTGTCACTCTCATCCCCTGCAGAAATTTTACAGTGAATATACCAGCCCTCTGAAAAACAAATTCAAACTCCAGAGCTGGGAAGGCTGGACAGACAGGACAGATTTGAATTCCTGCTTTGCCAGTTCCAGGCTTGGTGTCCCCAAGCAAATCATTTATCCTCACTGGGGCTGTTTCTCATCTAAAACATTAGGATCAAAATTGCAAAGGAGCTCCTGGGGTTGATAGGAAGGACACCGGCAGATGCTGTGACTAGAGCCGCCACCACACGCTGTACAAGCTGATGCGCGGGAAGTACACTGTGAGCCAGGCTCTGTGATTCCTGCTTACCGCTCAGTATCTCACTTAATCCTGCCTCTGTCCACTCGCTGTGTGATACTGGGCAAGTTTCTTAACCATTCTGTGGCTCGGGTGGGTTTTTCATTTTAATTTTCAAAATGGAGCATTGTAAGCAGCAATTGTGATAATATACGCGAGTGACAGCGCCTGGCACAGAGTAAGTTCTCACCAATGGTCCTACGACTCTTACTCAGCATCACTCACCATAAATCCTGGATGGGGATCATAAAACTATGTATGTCCCAAGTGTGTCCATCTCCTAGTTCCTAGCCTAGACAGATGAGCTGCTAGCCAAAAGGAACTGTGTCTTCTATTTCCCGTGTTTGCCCAACAGTAGCAAGGAGCACATAGAAAGCACAAGAAACCCTTGCTCAGTGAATGACAATGACTGAGTCACCCGGTGACAATGTTATCTATAAAGGTGCACACTCTTAATTTGAAAACGTGATCCAGAAGTTTCTGAGAATGAACTTCTGTGGTTTACATCATACTTGGCCCTCTTCTTTTCATTCCTTTCTTCCAGCCGGATAACAGTAGTGATAAAGATTGTCTAAATTTATCCAAGACAACAAATATTCTTCTTCTCACCCTCCTCCCAGATAAAATTAGCATTTTAGAAGGAAAAGAAACCTACAGGGGAAAAAAGAAAATCCTCAATTTTGTCCCAGGGAAGCCTTGAAAAGATTTATTTAAATTCTCCTTGAATTCAATACATAATCAGAGATTATATATGGGTTAATGAGTGCCAGGAGTAAAACTAATTAAGATTCTGCCTCTTTTGCAGAAAATAAAATGGATTCAGCATAATTGTCTTCCAAATCTTTTATTGATATAATTACTAAATGCAAATATTTATGAATTATACAGGCAACATTCAATATCATTTAAAATAGCAAAGAGCTGCTGCTGCAACAAAGGATATCGGGGAATAGAACATCAAAAGCTTCTCACAGATCATTTGCTCACCACGTTTATGTGAGAAACAATTGGAGAATGATCTGTGTCCCTATTACAGACTCATCGCTCTGAAGTGGTACCAAGGGTAAAAACATTTGCATTGCTTTTCAGCTAAATAGAAAATGCAATAAAAGGAAATTTTGTCCCAGAAGACAGATAGGTGGGTAGATAGATAGTGGCAGGCATTTTGCTCTGGGTAACAGTTTTTCCTCAAATTAATGAAAAGAGCACTGTGTATGTTTCTTTCCTCTTTCAGCATCTTTTGGAGAAAATATACCCTGCTGATATTTTTGACAGCAAATTGTAAGGTTGACATACTTGTCAGGAATTCTTNTAGGTGGGTAGATAGATAGTGGCAGGCATTTTGCTCTGGGTAACAGTTTTTCCTCAAATTAATGAAAAGAGCACTGTGTATGTTTCTTTCCTCTTTCAGCGTCTTTTGGAGAAAATATACCCTGCTGATATTTTTGACAGCAAATTGTAAGGTTGACATACTTGTCAGGAATTCTTCAGCTTTATTCCCCTATCGTAAACTTTCATCACGCAAATTTAAAAGTAAATTTCTCATACAAACCTCTGTTTGGACACCTAATGTGTAAAACAGAGATCAGCAGAGCTTCTAGAGTGGAAGCTCCCTTTAAGGCAAGAGTGCTGAGCTCTGCCAACCACCTCCCACCACAACCCCCAGGTCAGGAAGCCTCCCTGTGGAACCCTGAGATCCACAGAACTCTGAATACCTTCAAACTAGATGGCTGTAGACCATTCCAAACTCTAAATTCTACTTTTCTAGGACATTCTGGTTGTCGAACATACAGGGTGTCATTTGGTGAAATTATAAGTTGCACAGTTGAACTCTCATCCATTGGCAAATATCCTGTGCTTCAGCTCACAGTTGCTGGGTTGGAAACCACAGCCCTCTGCTGGCATGTGTTTACTTTGCAGTCAGGTAACCTCTAAATAATTTTTGTAATGATTAATCTTAAGCTATTACTCCCTCCTTCATGAACTTATGCCAATGGGTTTCCAGACTCTCCAAAGTAAATGCTTGAATTTACTCCTGTTTTTCAAATGTCATTTCATTAAACTTGGTCCCTGTTTCATCTTATTCAGGTCACTTCAGATTATAATTCAACCACCTAATGTATTCATTTATCCTCTAAGCTAATGTCATTTACAAGATTTATGAAAGCACCTTCTTTAAAGCAGAGCATCCCAGTTCCAATCTCATGCCCACAGAATCATAATCTCCCACATTAAATCCAAGCAGCTCTTTTTCCCCTATGTGTCCTTGGTAATTCAAATGTTTGGGAACCACTTCTTGAGATCTTAAAAAAAGGCATGGGTGGCAGGGCCTGGTCAGGACCAAGGACAGAGACCACCTGAAATCTGATTGCTTTAAATACAGTTTATGTCTGACAGCTCAACCAAGTAATTCACTGACTCTGTAACCCAAGCTGACAACAAGAATTTCTTGGGTGATTTTTCCAAATACGTTACTTATATCCAGATATATCCATTCAAATGTGCTAGTTTAAAATCTAACCTTAAATTTTTAAAGAGGCAGTAAAGTTCATGCTTCTTGTTTACCTGCTTCCTTCTCTATGTGCTCATAAACCATCTACCTACTGGATTCTATACAGTTTGCCAGTGGATTGACATTAAGCTCCTGAATCTACAAGTTATACTATCTACTTAACCCTCCCATCACTTAAAAAAAAAAGCATCACCAATATCCAAACAGAGAAGCTCACTTACTACCTTGCANGTCAAACTGCTTGGTTACCATCCGAGCTCAGCTAGAAACTAGCCAAGTCAGACTCCAGGAGTGAAATGGAGATTCTAGAGAGGTTGACAAGTGGCAGTCCAAAGCAGGAGAGATCTTTGCGTCTCAGACGGGAAAGTGCACCAGGAGACCAAGAAAGGGGGAGTGGGTAAGGGTCTTAGAGCAGGAGGAGAGCTGAGGGCTGCTTACCCACCGGGCGCAAGCAGGGACAGGACCGGGACACAAGTCTACTCCCCGCCTAGTCTGTGTCTCAAAAGGCCCCGTGCACTTCTTTAAGGACTCTGTCATCACCATGAACCGTGCACTCTCTGCTAGTCTGCTAGTCCAGGGAGGAACAAACCGTAACCTGCAGCCAGGAGCAGAACCAGCTGAGCTGTTCGTACCCCAGCTGGACCCACTGACCTTCAATTTTCTCTTACGTATGTAAGCAGCTCAATCTCTGGGTCATAGGTGGCCTGTTGTGCAGCACTTCTATGGCAACTGCTAACTGATGCACGCTCTATGATGGCTATTATTAGTGCTCATTTCCACAAGTGAAGAAACTGAAGCATAGAGAAGCTCAGAAACTGCCTAAGTTCTCGCGGTGTCAGAGCTGAGATTTGAACCCAGGCAGCCTGACTGCAGAATCTGTGTTCTTATCTTTCCTATACAAAATCTCATAAGAAAGCCAAACCCTTCAAATTTAAAGTGTCAGCTGGTCTTTGTAAACAGAACACATAAAACAGATCATCAAAAAGGACCGACTGTATAGCACAAGGAACTCTTACCAAGATTCTATAATAGCCTAAATAGGAAAAGAATCTAAAAGCAGACTAGACATAGGTATACGTGTAACTGAGCCACTCTGCTGTACGCCTGAGATTAACACAACACTGTAAATCAACTATATCCAATATAAAGTGATTTTTGTTAAATAAACAACACAAAGCATGAAGAGCGAATAAGTGAAAACTGAGGACCTCACAGCTCTCTATGCATTAAAATCCACACAAAAATCAGATTTCTTCATGCTACGAGAATGCATTCCTATCACATCACCACTCCCAGTATTAAGAAGCCAGCCTCAGTCACCTGGCTGGATGCATTCGCAGCTTAGGGTGATGTTAAACATTTATGAGTGGAGGGGATGGTTTGCTTCAAGTGAAGCTGTGATGAGGAGGACTGGAGTCACCAGTGAGTCAGGCAAGAGTGTGACTGCTGAGGGCCTGAATCACCCAACTGATCTGTCTGCATCGTGATCCAACTCCTGGCTGATCCCCAAATCTCCACCCAGTGCTGCATGAGCAAGGACTCGATAATCCATCGCAAATGCCAAATAACTGGAATGTGTTGCGTAATCCACAAGAGGCTCAAGGCCAAAGTCAGAGGTTTCATTTCAGCAGGAAGCCCACGGCATTCTTGATTCTAGGCAGCCTCACAAAGTCTCCCTCGCTGTCAAGGAAGATGAATAAAGATGATTCAGCCCATTCCTGGGAAGATATCTCAACTCCTGTGTGTTGACAGCAACCTCGTGCTCATCTGGATTCGCCTGACAATCTATTTGTTCCTTTCTTCCTTGACTGTATGTTTCCTTATGATGAAGACTTCTTCATCGATTTCTATTTCACCCACAGAACCTTGGATACAGCAGAGATTAATAAATGCTTGCTCAGTTAGCAAATAAACGTACATGCAGAAAGGGAGCTAAGGTTTTAAAAGGGCACAATGAGGACTTCCCTGGCAGTCCAGTGCTTAAAACTCTGAGCTCCTACTGCAGGAGGCACAGGTTCAGTCCCTGGTTGGGGAACTAAGATCCCACATGCTGTAGAGTGCAGCCAAAAATGATAAATAAATAAAAAACTAAACAGGTATAATGAATCAGGCCTCTTCTTTATCACTGTATCACCAGTGTCTACCACAATGCCTGACCCTTGGTAGAAGCTTAATAACTACGTGGTCATTAAAATGGGCACTGGGAGGCACAGAACCTGACTTACAGTTGATCTCTAGACTGCAGTGTCTTGAAAAGACACCCCATTTTTCCTGCAACCTAGCTGCCTAGAGCATCTGTGGGTCTTATTAATCGACTTCCCCTTGTTCCATTAGCTCCCCAGCTGCTTTCCATAAATTCTCTGTTTACTTCACTTAGCTGGAGTTCAAATCCATTGCTTGCAACCGAAGAACCCTAACCAACAAATCAACGTTTTCTTAAAATGTGGTCCACAGACCCTTTGCATCTCTAATCCTTGGAGCTTAAAGATAGAGATCCATAGGCCTCATCTTAAACCTTTGAATCAGCATTTCCGCAGACTTTGCCTATTTGACACGCTCCTCAGGAGATTATTTTGTGAGCTTCCAGAAGAGCAGGATTTATAACACTATAAGTGTACAACACTAGAAGTCTGACAAACAGCAGTTGCTGTTTGTCACTCCAGCTTCACTGGCATTCGGTTCTTTTCCATCCCAGGACCTTCCTACTTGCTGTCCCCTCCATGACCACATGGATGAGCTTTTTCTTTTCCCTGCAGAGTGTGTGTCTGGTGCCTAGAACATTACTTATCACATAGCAAGTTCTTAGTTCAGGTTCCAATTACTGCTGAATAAAGGAAATCAAGAATATTAGATAATCCTTGAACACTATGCTACACAGCACGTTACTCTAAAACTAGCCTGGCATTAACAAAACCAAATGTCACATTTACCTTTAGAAATCTGTCATCTCAGTTAATATTTCTCAGTACATCATGTACCGCTCCCAAATTTGATCTTTATTGCCTAAAAGTGCAAAAAAAAAAAAAAAAAAAAAAAATCCACAGAAGGCAATGGCACCCTACTCCAGTACTTTTGCCTGGAAAATCCCATGGACGGAGGAGCCTGGTGGGCTGCAGTCCGTGGGGTCGCTAGAGTCAGACACGACTGAGCGACTTCACTTTCACTTTTCACTTTCATGCACTGGAGAAGGAAATGGCAACCCACTCCAGTGTTCTTGCCAGGAGAATCCCAGGGACGGGGGAGCTGCCATCGATGGGGTCGCATAGAGTAGGACACGACTGAAGCGACTTAGCAGCAGCAGCCACAGTGACTACTTTAAATTTTCTCAGCTAAGACAAACGTGGCTTAAATTTCCTTAAGGCAACGAATGACCAAGAACTCCTGTTCCTTGAAGCATCAGAGAGGAACGCCAGCTAAAATGATTTCCCTGCTACTGCTAATTCACACTTGATTTGAAAAGCACACCTGCCCTCTAGTGGAAGTATGTATTATTGCAGCTTGAACTCAAACTGTCAAACACATTAGGCACGGAGTGTCCTGTTACCCCTGAAACCAGATGAAGTAAGCACATGAAAAGACCAGGACCTGCAACAAATAAATGAGCCTATCTGTTTTTGAGGGTTAAATTTCCCAAGACCAAGTAAGGAGGCCACTCAGAATTCTGGCCTGTGAGACACTGAACATATGTCTTCCTGTAAAATCAACAAAGATGAGGGATAGCTCGTCACTTTAGGGCAATTTAAGAAACCATTAGGATTAAGTATTAGAGGGAAAAATACACGAGAGGGACGCAAAGTTTCTCAGAAGAGGCATACAGTCAAGAAAGTGAGAAGCTGACCTCAGGGAACCCCAGTGGGGAACAAATTCCTCCGAGCTGAAACAGCAGGGATTAAAAGATGCCCGCGGGCAGCTGTGCCTCAATGAGAAGTCAAGAAATCACTCACTGATAGGCTCTAGGGCAGCTCCAAGTTACAGATCTGGTTTGGCCCACGTTGCTGAGTTAGCTATTAACCACGAGAGGCGAGGGCTCTCCAAGTTGCTCCAGGACATCGTCTCTCGTGTGCACACAGGCACACTTCTGTGATGTCACTACTGAGTGCACATGGCATTTCTATTTAGCACACTGGTGGATTTCTCACCGCCAGCCTGCTTCCTACATCACGTGACCTGCCTGAGGTATTTACACGTTTGCCTGATGACTTTGGGATGTTCTCCATAATGGTGCAACATTTCTCTCTCTTCTTCACCCCAAAGCACATGTGTACATGCAGACACATACACACACACACACACACACACACACACACACACACACCTTTAGCAATATGGACCTCCTTTCTCCCTCTACCATGATATACTCTGCTGTCCCCACTTGCAAAAAAAGAAAAACCCTCAAAACCTTAAATGAAACTCCCCTTGTCTCCCATGCCCAGACCTTGTAGTGGATTTGGTTAATGAGAAACTATAGTGAAACAGGTCCTTATTATAAGGAAAAATCTCCCTCTCCATTCAGAAGTTAGTATGTATNCATGATATACTCTGCTGTCCCCACTTGCAAAAAAAGAAAAACCCTCAAAACCTTAAATGAAACTCCCCTTGTCTCCCATGCCCAGACCTTGTAGTGGATTTGGTTAATGAGAAACTATAGTGAAACAGGTCCTTATTATAAGGAAAAATCTCCCTCTCCATTCAGAAGTTAGTATGTATGATGGGGGATTAACCCATGTATTTTTCCTTCTTCTTAATATTTGGATGTACTAAGTATGATTGTAAATGTGGAAAGTGCCTTCTGATATTTAAGATTCCTTTCCTACAATGCTGTAGAAGGGCTACTGAAATGGAAAATCACCACATGTTAGCTCTTCTCACCAGTTCCAGCATGAAGGGACTACAAAAGATGTGCCTTTTAGAAATATAATGCCAGGGTATTAAGAACAGCTTACAGTTTAAGCTTTCATTAGCTTAAATATAATTGGACAAACTCAAAGGCTTATTCCAATTTTTGGATTTCATCTTTATGAGAAAGACAAGAAAAAGAGCCAAAGTGAAACTAAAAGACAAGCATCAGAAAGACGGCAAAACAGCACCATCTGGTACCTGAGATAGGTACAACTGGTTCACCTATGCTTTGCCACCTATCAGGGAGAGAAATTGCTTAAAAAGAGGCAGAAGATCCTTCAGTCCTCAGGTCAGTGAAGAGGTCTGAGTAGATTCAGCAATAGTATACTTACAGAAGACACTGGGTAGATGTGGATTTCAGGCAGAAGGTAAACAGGTCTTCATAAACCAACTCTAATCTTACAAAAACTAGCCTGCCTCATGCCAAAATTCAAACTGGAAATGTTGGAATTTATCTCGAGCAACCACATGAAAATGTTTTTCAGTCACAGTTTGTATTTCATAAATAGCATAGGGGTCTGGAATGCAAAAGTAGGAAGTCAAGAAACACCTGGAGTAACAGGCAAATTTGGCCTTGGAAATGCGGAATGAAGCAGGGCAAAGACTAAGAGTTTTGCCAAGAAAATGCACTGGTCATAGCAAACACCCTCTTCCANGGTGTTGGAGAAGACTCTTGAGAGTCCCTTGGACTGCAAGGAGATCCAACCAGTCCATTCTGAAGGAGATCAGCCCTGGGATTTCTTTGGAAGGAATGATGCTAAAGCTGAAACTCCAGTACATTGACCACCTCATGCGAAGGGTTGACTCACTGGAAAAGACTCTGATGCTGGGAGGGATTGGGGGCAGGAGGAAAAGAGGACGACAGAGGATGAGATGGCTGGATGGCATCACTGACTCGATGGACGTGAGTTTGAGTGAACTCCGGGAGATGGTGCTGGACAGGGAGGCCTGGCGTGCTGCGATTCATGGGGTCGCAAAGAGTCGGACACGACTGAGCGACTGAACGGAACTGAATACCAGTCTCACGGGGAGGTTCTGAGTATTAAATGAGTGAATCCATGTGAAATAGTTAACATTATTTTTGAACCAAAGTAGGTGCTGAAGAAAAGCCAAGTATTATGTCCTGTTCTGTTTTGAACTTAACTTGAAATTCTCCAGGCCAAAATCCTGGAGTAGGTAGCCTTTCCCTCCTCCAGCGGATCTTCCCAAACCAGGGATCGAATCCAGGTCTCCCACACTGAGGGTGGATTCTCTACCAGCTGAGCCATAAGGGAAGTCCTCTAGATAGTTAAGATGCACATCAAAGAAATAATTTCAATGAGGCCAGACTCCTGCATCTTCCCATTCACAGAAAAGCATTAAAATCATTAACCTGAGATGTCTGTTTGTGATGAGCAGTAATCTTCTGACTACAAGGTTTCTGGTTTGCTTTTGTATTCCAGCAAAAATGCCTGTATTTCCTATCTCCTCCCTTACTTCTTGGGAACAGTTTTTCAGAGCACTCTGAGAGGCTGTCTCCTGGGCTATAGTTCTCAGTAAGGTCCAGGAATAAAATATACTTGTCAACTTTTAGGTTATGCATTTTTTTTAGTTGACATTGAACTGTGTATCATATTTGAGAACAGAAACTTAATTTCATTTTTTCTATCACCTCCACACTAGGAGTTCAGTAAATGCTCATGGAACTGACTGTGCTCATCCAGTTCCCAGCTGTTTTGCCAAAGGACCCAGAAATTTACACATTGAAACCACAAAGTGAAGAGAAAAGTGTTAGGCTGTCCATTGCAAGGTGAGCATCGCTAATCCTTAAGTCAATCTATAGTATACATGTAGCCTTTTCTTATTTCAGTTTTTGAGCATTTTGCCCTCAAAAGAAAGCTTGCTAAGGATGCAAAGCTCTGCTGTTGCTTCAAAAGGAACCAATATCAAAAGCTCTGCCCTGACAAATGGCACAGTGGCTGTGCAGCTAGTCATGCCACTTCAAATTCTATTGATGTCCTTGTGTTCAAGCCTTTCTTGGATCTTCAAAAAGAGGCCTCTTTGAGGTTAAAAGTCCTATTTTCCACTCCTCGCTTTGCAGTGTCTACCTGAGCAAGCTCTTACTGGATCATCCTCAATGAGTGGCCTCTTCCCATTCTTTAAGGGGATGACTGTGCAAGAGAAATGCTCTGTGGGCAGATGGCCCTTACTGTGTCTTTGCAGTCACTTCCAGAAAAGATCACTCTTAAGGAGCGTGTAAATCTTAGATGAGGACTGGTAAATCTTTTTATATCTGTGTCTATTCATCTTGGTGACAAGCTGCTCAAGGGCAGGAAAGACACTGGAATTGCGTGAAAAAGGGGTTTGGCTTTTGACCTCACACAGACCTACGCTGTAACACCCAAGAGGTGGAATGTCATGGACAAGTGACTTAGCTCTTAGCACTGTAGTGTTTCCTTTGTAAAATGGGGACAGGGTCACCTAACTTACAGAATCAGTGTGAGGATTGAAGACCTAAAGACGTATATTAACCCTAAAGACGTATATTAAAAATCCTTTATATGATCAGTAATGTAACATTTCTAAATACACTTACTACTTGTAGGGGCAGTACAGACCAATGGTCAAGTGCACAGATTTTAGGGGGACCAGGCAGATATAGATACAAGCTCTCTTTTATCCACTTCCAACTGTGTGACCTCAGGAGAGTGCATCTCCTCTCTGACTTTGTTTCCTCATCTAAAAAGTAGAAATACCACCACTTACCAGAAAATCTACAGGAAATCAGCAAGTTAAAGTAAAGTGCCTACCACAGTAACTGGTCCATATGCAGCACTCAAAATTGTATGTCCATCCCCTCTGTTTCTGTGTGCTCATATCTTCAGCATCTACACAGATGTTTGTGGTGATGCTATGGGAACCCTATATCCCTCTAGGCACTGAAGACAGAGAATTTCCAAGAGCACCTCCAACCAGTGTGAAGTCTGCTACTATTCCTCCATTAGGAAGTCTTTCCTAGTATTCTGGCCAAGCAGGGACATTGTAAGGCAACCTCGTCTCCCCTCCACCCCACCCCCGCCCCCACACTGACTGGTGTCACAAACTTTACTGGGTTAGTAACAAGGGTGGACTCCCTGGGTGATAGGAAGAGCCACAACTTCAACCTCCACAAGCTGAGAACTACAAATTCCCTGGCAGTCAGCCTGGCAGGATGGCTTTCCAGCAGACCCCTTCCAGGGAGACCTCAGAGGGTTCACTGGGAGCTCTCTAACATAAGGCACCCGGAAACCTGCAGCTGATTTTATTCAAGGGGCGTTTTCTTTGTGTTCGGACTGGCTACCCATATGCAGACATGTTTGTAAATACACAGAGAACTTTTGTGTAGACACACAAGGCTAGAAATTTAAACTTTTCTCCCTAAAAGGGAAACAGAGGAAATTTTTTCCTGTTCCAGGTGATAAAGCATAAGCACTTGCTGCTATCGTGTAGTTGCTAAGTCATGTCCAACTCTTTGTGACCCCATGTAACTGTAGCCCACCAGGCTCCTCTGTCCATGGGATTTTCCAGGCAGGAAAACTGGAGTGGGTTACCATTCTCTTCTCCAGAGGGTCTTCCTGACCAGGGGTTGAACCCATGTCTCCTGCATTGGCAGGCAGATGCTTTACCACTGAGCCACCTGGGAAGCCCCAGCACCTATATGTGCTAAGTAATGAACTGAGTACTCAGGCGACAGGCAGAGCAGAATATGCATTTTTAAGAAACCAGCAAAATCACAGGAGATTTGGACACATATACTACTCAATCCCTCAGAGGCTCAATATTAATTGCTCCTTTTTCTGTGCCCACAACTTGACTTTCATAATCTTTTTAACAGTAATCACATTGATGTACTCCAGAAATAGAAATGGATCCTTAAGTATGTGACTCCCACAATTGTCAATACAGCAGGATTAGGGAGAGAGCAAACCACACTTTCCTCTTTGAACTTTTCCCCAGGACCCTCATTTTCTGCAATAAAATATGTTTTATTTATGTACTAGGATGATAAACAAAAGTGTTATAATATTTATAGGTCAGAATTGAAGTCATATTCTAACCAAATGAAAAGACTATGTAAAATATTGATATTTAAAAGATAAATCCAAAGTATGTAAAATCTTGTCTATAACGAAAAGAAATTTCTGATGGGTATAAACTTCTAAATGTAATCTAAGTAACTAGGTTATTTTGAGTTAAGAATATAATCCATATTTAGTGTGCTTATCCATGAAATGCCCTTTATTCTCCTGACTTTTCCAAAATACCTGTTTTCTAGCACTGTTACTGCTCCTGGTTTTTGGATTACAATTGCTTTGAAATGGCAAGAATTTCTGGAAAACCAATTATGGCATCCTCATTTTACAGAGGGGGAGAATAAGAACAACGAGGTCACAGAGTAAAGCACAAAACTACTATTCAGATTTCTGTCTCTCAAAAAATTTTTTTTCTGTCTTTCAAAGTGATGCTATTTTCAGGCAGAAAGTCAGCAAAAAATCAGTAATTACACTGTCTGAAATGTATAGATGAGCTACTAGGGGCTATAAGTTCTATTACACCAATCTGGTAATAATGGTTCCTTCATTGGGAAGATCTCCTGGAGAAGGAAAACGGCACCCCACTCCAGTACTCTTGCTGGGAAAATCCCATGGACGGAGGAGCCTGGTAGGTTACAGTCTATGGGGTTGCAAAGAGTCGAACACTTTCAAAGAGCGACTTCACTTTCACTGTCATTCACTAGCCATCTCCGGACTTACTGCTATGTGCCAGGCAATTTTCTAACTTCTGTGAATACAAAGCAGGACCTATACCTGGATCCTGCCTTCCTGATCTAGAAATGCAGGAATACAGAATAAGTTCTTGGACCTCAAATTTCTCTGTATTATTTTCCTTTTTATTTGGGTGTGACTTTATGATGGTGTTCGAAATAGAAAGTTTGAATATAACTTTCTTTTTATCTACAAATCTCTCTCTGAATGAACAGGAATATTTTCAAAGAATATGGTAGCCATACATGACATGCTTTTTCCTTCTGTATGACCTTGACATCCTTTAAAAATAACTAGGCCTAGCTGTTTTGACTTGCCATTGACCTGCTAACTCCACTTTAAGCATTTTAAATCAGGAAATAATAAAAAATGTCCACAAAGATGTATATCTGAAGACGTTCACTATAATATTGTCTATAAGATAGCAAAAGTAAAAGCAACCCAGTTTCAGCTCAGTTCAGTCGCTCAGTCGTGTCCGACTCTTTGAGACCCCATAGACTGCAGCACGCCAGTCTTCCCTGTCCATCACCAACTCCTGGAGCTTGCTCAAACTCACATCCATCGAGTCAGTGATGCCATCCAACCATCTTGTCCTCTTTTGTCCCCTTCTCCTTCTGCCTTCAACCTTTCCCAGCATCAGGGTCTTTTCCAGTGAGTCAGTTCTTCCCATCAGGTGGCCAAAGTATTGGAGCTTCAGCTGCAGCATCAGTCCCTCCTGAAGGACTGATTTCCTTTAAGATGGACTGGTTGGATCTCCTTGCAATCCAAGGGACTCTCTCAAGAGTCTTCTCCAACACCACCGTTCAAAAGCATCAACTCTTCGGCGCTCAGCTTTCTTTACAGTCCAACTCTCACATGAATACATGACTACTGGAAAAACCATAGCCTTGACTAGATGGACCTTTGTTGGTAAAGTAATGTCTCTGCTTTTTAATATGTTGTCTAGGTTGGTCATAGATTTTCTTTCAAGGAGCAAGTGTCCTTTAATTTCATGGCTTCAGTCACCATCTGCAGTGATTTTGGAGCCCCCCCCAAAATAAAGTGTCTCGCTGTTTCCATTGTTTCCCCATCTATTTCCCATGAAGTGATGGGACCAGACGCCATGATACTAGTTTTCTGAATGTTGAGCTTTAAGCCAACTTTTTCACTCTCCTCTTTCACTTTCATCAAGAGGCTCTTTAGTTCTTCTTTGCTTTCTGCCAGAAGGGTGGTACCATACGCATATCTGAGGTTATTAATATTTCTCCTGGCACCCAATTTTCCTGTAATGAGAGACTGATTAAACCAACTATGACTCAGCAATATGTTATAATATTATGCCATTAATAAAGTAATCTTTTAAAAATATTCCTAACGTCATAAATTTTTTACAATATGTGGAAAAATAAAGTTCTAAAACAATATTTATAGCATTATTCTAATTTTGTAGAATATATATACACTGTATGTTCTAAAAATGTTGTAATTATGACATTGTTTATTTTCCACTTTTTTTTTCTATATTTTCCAAATTTTAACAAGAGTGTCATTTGAGTTTGGGAAAAAAAGCTGTCATTTAAATTAAAAATGCTATTATGTATAAAATAAGTTATACAACATGGGTCATGGGCTATTACAAAGCAGTCAGTATTTTATAACAATAATAAGTGGAATATAACCTTTAAAAGGAGGTTTCCCTAGTGGCTCAGATGGTAAAGAATCTGCCTACAATGTGGGAGACCCAGGCTTGATCCCTGGGTTGGGAAGATGCCCTGGAGATGGGAATGGCAACCCACTCCAGTGTTCTTGCCTAGAGAATTCCATGGACAGAGGAACCTGACAGCTACAGTCCATGGGGTCACAAAGAGTCAGATACAACTGAGCAACTAACACTGTAGACTGAAATCTTTAAACATTGCGAATCACTATATTGTATACTTTAACTTATATAATATTATACATCAACTATATTTCAATAATTTTAAAATTATACCAATATGCCTGCTATTCATATAATAAAAGTTATCTCAATAAAAACTAAATTTCCTTCACAGAGATGCATACGACAGAATCACTTAACATTTTTTTCGTAATTCTTCAACTAAATCAGTAATTGCCAGGAATGAGTAATGCATTTCTTGGTGCTAGCTAGACCACTGTTAAAAACTTTAAGTTACAAGGAAGTGTATTCCTTCCTTACTGATTGACAGAAGTATACTAAGATTGACTATACTTGTTTTAGAACAGCAAACATAGTCAGTCTAGAAAGTCATTCAGTTGTGTCCAACTCTTTCCAACCCCATGGACAGCTTGCCAGTTTGCTCTGTCCATGGAATTCTCCAAGCTAGAATACTGGAGCGGGTAAGCTGTTCCCTTCTCCAGGGGATCTACCCAACCCAGGTATCGAACCCATGTCTTCCTCATTGCAGGTTGATTCTTTACCATCTGAGCCACCAGAAAAGCCCACAGTCGATCTTGATGTATGTAAATTCTATATGTGCATGCATCTTTGTACACAGGCAAAGAAAATCCAGATGGAGTTTCATCATCATGTCAAAAACTATACACTCACAGGGTGAGTGATTTTGATACACACTTTATTCTTTGCTGTTTGAATGATTTCTTATGACTGTTAGACTTATTTTCTATTTACAGAGCACTGAGATTTATGACATTACCAATAGAAGGACTTAGAGAACCATGGAATTCTATATCTGAAAGGGACTAGGTTGTTCTATCTTCTCCTTTTAAAAATGAGGAAAGTGAGGCCCAGAAGGAGGAAGGCTACTTTTTTTTAAGCTTTATAAGGATTGAACTGCATCCCAGGACTTCTAACTCCCACACAAGGGTCATTCATATGCTAAGTTTAGACAAGTATTAAATTGAATACAGTTCAGCTCAGTCGCTCAGTCCTGTCCTACTCTTTGCGACCCCATGAATTGCAGCACGCCAGGCCTCCCTGTCCATCACCAACTCCCGGAGTTCACTCAGACTCACATCCATCGAGTCAGTGATGCCATCCAGCCATCTCATCCTCTGTTGTCCCCTTCTCCTCCTGCCCCCAATCCCTTCCAGCATCAGAGTCTTTTCTAATGAGTCAACTCTTCGCATGAGGTGGCCAAAGTACTGGAGTTTCAGCTTTAGCATCGTTCCTTCCAAAGAAATCCCAGGACCGATCTTTAGAATGGACTGGTGGGATCTCCTTGCAGTTCAAGGGACGCTCAAGAGTCTTCTCCAATACCACAGTTCAAAAGCATCAATTCTTCGGCGCTCAACTTTCTTCACAATCCAACACTCACATTCATACATGACCACTGGAAAAACCATAGCCTTGACTAGATGAACCTTTGCTGACAAAGTAATGTCTCTGCTTTTGAATATGCTATCTAGGTTGGTCATAACTTTCCTTCCAAGGAGTAAGCATCTTTTAATTGAAAGTAATGCATAGAAAATTGGCTTTAACATGGGTATTGAAGGTAATTTTTAGATAAAAATATCCTGCTTGATGACAATACTTCACAATATACATATATGTATATGAATATGTACATATATTTGTACATATATATGCACACACATACATATATGCAACTTTAAACGTGGACTGCATTACCTATATCATCTACTTTTACCTTTGAGATTACCTGTTTTACAGCTACTGCACTGGAGACTTCCATGGAAAAGTTGATCAGATTTCTTCACTATCATTTTCCCCACTGTCAGTCAGTGGTTCTCAGGGGCACAGATGAAATTTCTCAAACAACTGATATTCTTTTACAAATATAATTCATCTCATTTCTTCTTATAGTAAGATGTTAAGGGGAAAGCCAGAAGTTAGTTAAAAACACAAAGAAAGCAAAAAGATTTATTAATAAAATTAAGTCACAAAACTACAAAAATACTACCACATTCCCTTGGCTTCTGTTCACATGTGCACACTCCACTGTACACATTTTCTGGCAGCACATGGGAAGGACACCTGATGAAATGTGTGTATGTACATGCCGGATGACCTGGAGCTAGCCAGGCCAGAGAGTGCAAGGATCAGCCCAGCAGCTGCCCCCTAACACTCTGGTCTGAACGTGCTTACCTGAAGCAGGAATGAATGACATTCATCCCATGTGGTTCACGTAGGGCTCCTCTGTTGGTTCTCCCACAGCAGCCTTAGGATTGGCACAGTGTTGGGCACGTGAATCCATCAGAGCCCACGGGGCAGGAGGAACCTTTTGTTAAGATGTTAGAACAGGAGTAGACCTTTTTTCCACTGGACTTGGACCCAAGAGGACATATGCTGGGGCTGCCTAGCTATCCTGACTATGTGAGCAAGAATCTGTCTGACACAGAAAACAAACTTATGGTTACCAAAGAAGAAAGGGGGTGATGGGGATAAAAGAGGAGTTTGGGATTAGCAGATACAAACCACTATATATGAAACAAATACAAACAAGGTGCTACGTATAGCACATGGGACTATATTCAATATCTGGTGATAAACCATAATGGAAAGTAATAAATAAAAGAATGGATACATGTGTATAGCTGAAAGACATATGCTGAGAATTATGAAAAATTAAAGGAAACAGAATGCTCTTGGATTGGATGAATTAATATTGTTAAAATGGCCATACTACTCAAAACAAGCTATAGATTTAACGTGACCCCTATTAAAGGACTGATGACTTTTTTTCACAAAACTAAAACAAATAACCCTAAAATTTATATGGAGCCATAAAAGACCCATAAAAGAATCAACGAAGCAATCCTAAGGATGAAGAACAAAGCAGGAGGCACAGTCCTCCCAGACTTCAGGCAATAATATAAAGCTACAGTAATCAAAACGGCGTGGCACTGGCACACAAACAGACACTTGGATCAAGGGAACAGAACCGAGAGCCCCAAATAAACCCCCACCCTCACAGTCAATTCATTTTTGACAAAGGAGGCAGGAATATACAACGGAAAAAAGATAGTGTCTTCAACAAGTGGTATTGGGAAAGCTGAACAGCCACATATAGATCAATGAAGTTAGAACACACCCTCACATTGTACACAGAAATAGACTCTAAATGGCTTAAAGACGTAAGTATAAGACACAACCATAGAACTTCTATAAGAGAACTCAGGGAAAGCATTCTCTGATGCAAATCGCACCAATGTTTTCTTAGTTCTACTATTCCTTATATTTAGTGGATACTCAGGCCCTCATTCTTCCTATTCTTTAATATTTTTTAATATATTGTTGAAGATAATCTTCCCTTTCTCTTTGTCCTCCAAAGTCCTTTACTTTGAAGTAAAGTAAAATCCATATTATTTTTCCCTACTGTGAGCCATGAACCATGCCCTTCCCAAGTGTGCTATCGGATCTCTACCAGTCCCTTAATACCAACTGCAATTAGACCAGCGCCTAGTTTTTTTTTCCCCCCTTGAAAGTGAACTTTCTAAATAGACTTTCACCAGGAATCTTATCAACACAGGATGTCTCACTTCATCTCAATGTGTGACCTCTTTTAAGACAGTTTAATACATTAAAAGCAAAATTTACAGAACTTATAAATTGAAGGCTGATTATCTGCATGAGAAAGGATTTTCATGAAGAATTCCTTCAACTTAGAAAAAAAATTTTGGCAAAAAGGCTCAAGTGAGGAGATGACAGGGAAAGGAAAGACTGCAAAACTGCCAGCTAGAGGGCTGAGGAAGCTGCTAATTAAAGGGCAACGGGAGAGGAGGATGAAACATTTCTGAAATAACATGTCAGTCAAGAAGAAAATATAAATATTTAGTATTCTACTAAGCATATCAAGCTTATCAAGCATATCAAGAAATAAAGGAATTAGAGTGAATTAAAGTGAACTTTAAATTAAAGTGACACTTTACTAATGTATTAGTAACCATTTTTAAATGATTTATCAAGAAGAAAACTGATTTCAACAGGAACTTCTTATTTAAGAAGGTATGGTGGTGGTGGCATAATGCAGTGACTATGAATGGGTTTGGAAGTCCCATTGCCTGGGTTTGAATCCTGGCACATTTGTGGAATTTGTGTGTGACACAGGGTGAATCTCTTCATATCAGACCCTCTTATCTCTTCACCTGTAAAATGGAGACAGTAACAATTATCTCCTCCTTTGTCTTACTGGGAAAACTCAGTTGCTTAAAACAGACAACAGTGGATAAAGCACAAGACAACTTTAAATTCACAAAGGGATCATAATGAGAAACCTCACCCAAAATAGACACTCTCACTTAGTACAGGTCCCAGCCAGACTAAGTATTCAATATTATGACAATTATTATTATTATTATTGCCTAGGAATGTCCTTTAGTTATCCTGCCTTCACCATGAAGAGGGTACATTTTATGCTTCAGGAGAACAAGCACAATAAAAATGAAGACAGTTGAAAAGAAAAGCCTCCCTCCTCTCCCCAGATCAACTGAATTCTGAATCCACCTTTCTCAGGTCAAAAGAGTTGACCTCAAGCCCGTGACTAAAATTACCTGTCCCCTAAGTGCAGTCTTCCTTTTGTATGGAATCCATCTGAAGTTGGGCAGAGAGCACCTAAACCTTTTCAAGGATGAAGGAGAGAGTATTGACGGATTTCTTTGCATTTTGAAGTCATAATTAAGCATATTGAGTTCCCTGGTACTTTGATCTTTATCATTTTAATTAACTTCTTGGCAAATTTTAAGGGGCCAACTGCAAATTAATTTTATGTTGTTTTTCATCATTGGTAAATCTGATAGACAGGGGCTGGGTATAAGTCCCCAGGAAAATGTCAGTCCATCCTGCCAGCAAGGAATCATCAGGTGTGAGGAAAGAAGTCACCTGCCTTTGGTGCAGCATCCTATTCATAACAGCAGCCTATTTACTGTTTGCAGAGTAAGGAAGACAGGATTGCTTTACATTCAAACATACTGACAGGGAGCATATTTAGAAACCTCACTAACAAAAGATGCTTTCTTCTCTACCCCAAAGGTTTGCTCCTCAGGGCTGCAGTAAGTTGGCACCTGTTCTTGAATCCACACTTCAAATCAAGAAGCCTGACATTCAATTATGAGATCAGTAAGACAGCAGTTCTTGCCTCCAGGAATTTACAAAGGATAAAGAAGGTACAAATGTTACTTTCATAAGAGGCTGTAAAAGGAAACACGCTTTGAGAATCTAAAGGCACTTAGGATAAAAGAGGGGAATTTGAAAAGTTATCTGGGATGGAGACATGGCATCTGAACTGGGCCTTGAATGTTGGTTGAGACACGGCAGGTGGAGATGCAGCGATTGGGCTGAAATGGCAGATGTTTACAAAGTCATACAGAACATTCTACTCTCAGATTTTTTTTTCTGAGTTCAGAATTACAGGGTAAAATATTTCCAAAGCCCGTATTTCTTTTATATATTTTTTCCATAGATCAATATGAATCAGCCACAGATTCTATTTATTTTGAAATCACGTTAATCTGAATTGTTACTTAGTTGCTCAGTCATGTCTGGCTCTTTGCGACACCATGGACTATAGTCCACCAGACTCCTCTGTCCATGGAATTTTCCAGGCAAAAACACTGGAGTGGGTTGCCGTTTCCTTCTCCATAAAGCCAGTATTACTATATGAAGATTTTCCAGCTTTTTATACTTGATGATCTTCACTTCTGAAAATATACATTTTTGAAAGTGAATTCTTTATTGTACTCACTGTTAATTTCTAAGTTTAGGAAGATGACTATTTGTTACATTCACATTTAGATAAAAATATGTTTAAAGGAATAGGATAAATTATGCACATTTATTCACAGTGGCTGCTGAATATTATTGATGCTTTATTTCAATAATGATAACCAATACATTAACATTTTTGAAAAAAAGTCATCTTTTACTGAAAAATGTACCATACATCTAGATAAGCTCAAGGCTACTGAAATAAAGTGGTGTACAGGAATGCATAATAAACTTGGGGTCAGACCCATAAGACTTAATTTTGTCCCAATAACTTACAGTCTCGTGGCTTCTGACATCATGTTCACTATATTTGAATAATAATAGGAGATTTCTGCTATGAATACAAAGCCTAGTTTATGATGGGAAACACCAATCTAACTCATTAGGGCAGACAGGGAAACCATAAGCCTCCCAAAACAGAGGAAGACATTTCTTGCAGGAAACTTCAAACAAATAAAAGAAACAACCTGAGAATTTGAGATGGTTCTATAGAGATGGGTAAAATTTCAAGAGGGGAGAAAATGATGAAACAAGGGATGCTGAGAGGAAGAGTGTTCTAGGTGAGAAAGTGACTAGTTCACTTATTCATACATCCATTCATTCAGGAAATATCTGAGTGTCTGCCATGAAGCAGGCCCAGCTCTAGTTAACAGAATTGTAGAGGTAAAGTTCACAGACAGGCTTATTCTCATGGAGCACATGTCTCAGGGAACCTTATGGTAACAGTCCATATTAGAATGAAATTAACTCATTAGATAGACCCTAGGTGAGCTGCTGCTGTGACGACAAGACAGGAACCTGACAAAATCCAGAGGCATCAAAAAGTTACACAAATTCATGACAAAAACATCCATCTGCTGGTTACTGCTAAGCTTCTATGGAGAATTTTCTAAAATAGTTCAACTCTCCTCCACAAATCATATGTATTTAAGCATAAGCCTACGGCAGTAAACTTGGAAGAGTTGTATAAATTACAATATGTCATTTCCAGAAGATTCATACCACAGCCTCAGGACAGAAAGTCACTTACTTTGCTGAAGAAATACTGTTGGAAAACTTAATTGCTGATATATACAGAATAGAAAAAAAATTATTAAATTAGTCAATGTTGGTATAGTCATCAAATTCAATATGGGATGGTTAAATCATGCCCTCTACCCACTTCTTCCTACCAGTACAATTAAAAAAAAACAGCTAAATCATTGTAATGAAATCTTTTCTAGATTTTGTTCTATGGCTTGAGGTCTCTTTTCAGTTAACCAATAGTTACAAATGTATGCCTTTTTAAGTATAAATATTTAAAAATAATTGCTCAAAATTCACAACACTTGGAGGGCCTCATTGTACATTAGGTACTGTGCTAATAAAATAAACACATTTCATATCTAAAGGTCATTCAAAACATTATCTAAATGTCCAGATTTATTTCTCCAACTTGTCACACTAACACTACTGAAAAACACGGCTATGTCTGCAAAACACCAGATTCATCAGAGATAATGAAGGGAAAATCAGTATACACTCCTGGCTTTCCAATGAGGGAGTGGAGCCTCAAAAGTTGACTTGTTTAAGGTCACATGAGGGAACAGAGATTCAAGGCTGGATTTTCTAATCTGGTTCTCTTCTCACTAAGTCGTATTTCACTTCATTTAATAGAACTATTTCTAATTCTCCACAGCTTCCTTTGCCAATATGCTTTTCAAAAAAAAAAAAAAAAAAACAACCAGTGTTCAACCACAGTTAACATCCCCATCTTTGAACAGGTTCCATAGAGGCAGAATCTGAGACAAAGACAGGAGTGCTCTTGATTTACTGGGGAAGTACTCTCCAGGAAACAGCAGAAAGTGGAAGAGGAGACAGCAGAGAGCAAACGAAGGGGCTACTCAAGGATGTGGAGTCAGCTAGAGGGCAGCTTCGGTCTGACCCTGCCAGGCACTCTCAAGTGTAAACTGTGCCAGACACAGTCCCACCCTGAGGCAAGGGGCCCAGTCTTTTGTGTACCTCAGTATTAGACTATTACCAGCTGTAGGTTTCCCCTGGTGCAGAGAATAAGTTTCTAGTTTTGGTGGCTTTCATTCAGCCAAAGGCAATTTTCTGGATAAGGGACAGCTATGACTTAGCAATCAACATTCACAACAGCTGTGGGAGGAAGAAGGCCATGGGCAGCATGGTAAAGGGATTTGGGCAGGAGACTGGTGCAGTTATTTTATCCTTAAAGCATACTTGAAGGCTGGTACCAAGCTCATAAATACTGACACCATGCCACATTTTTTTTTTAACCAAGATATCTGAGTCAGCAGATTCCCCCTGACCTTACCTTAGAATGAAGATGGATGGATGGATGGATGAAGAGAGAAGGAGGGAGGGAAGGAGAGACACAATGTACCCTCTGGATTTCATACTTAGAACACAAGTAGCATTTTAAAGCAGCATTCCAGGCAACAAACTTTATAAAATGTTGCTTGCCAAAGTAAAATTTGCAAGGCATCACTTGAAGGTGAGTCATATCCCCTCCTTCTTCCACACTCCATTTCTATATCCTAACCAGCTCTTTTGTGAACAGTTCTTCTGAAGCTGGCAGGGAAACTTGGAACACTTATCAAAAATATATCCCAATCACTCTTGAGCGCCACAAGTGAAAAACATATCCCAATTCTGCAATCAAGGACACTCATCATTTGCTGCTAATTTTAATACCAAGCACCTCTAATGATTAATGAATTCAACAGTGCTATGTTCAACACATGGAAGGGGCTCTTCCTGCTACAAAGGAGATGGTCTGAAGAGGAGTGTCCCCCAACATCTAAGTGGCAGTCACCACCCACAGAGAGACCTCATTTGTGCTTATTTCTCAATTATTGTGAAACCACTACCACCATTCTCCTGGGAGCCTGTGATTCAGCACTGATTACCCACTGCCTTGGGATGCTGCTTTCTTAAAAATGTTGCATTTTCTCATACTTGAAAAAAGTCACTCTCAGTGAAGTAGAGAGAGCAACCCTTTTCTGCCTACTCATTGCCCCTTCTAGCAGAATCTCCCTCCCTCCAACACTTGCCAGCTTCTGTATTCTACATGGTCCTACTCCTCTCCCCAGATCTGGTGATGGGACCCTAACTGAACCATGCCACAAATGAGGCTGAGTCAGCCGTTCTCCATCTTTGGAGAGTCTGCAAAAACAATAGTGCTGGATGCTTGCACTGTGGCTGGAATCAAGCTGAGGGCAGACACTGTCTTCCTTGAATACAAAGAGCAGAGGAAGGTACTGATGGTAGAAGTCAGAGAAGTGGAGCCAGCACACACAGAGGCACATAAAGCAGACGAAACAAGGATGTAGCAAGACAGTGGAGAAAAACTCTTCTTGTATCTCCTATCTCCCAGCTCTCCCTTTTCTCTTCTCTTTCATGAAGACTGATGAACCTCGCCTTTTGATAACCCTGATTCCTTCCAATATATCCCACGTTTTTCCCCTAAGTCACTATGTATGGGTTCCTATTCTTTGCAATCAAATGATTTCTGCTTAATGATCTCTGATAAGGATCAGGATAGATTACACGTGTGTGCACACGCTCAGTTGCTCAGTCGTGTCCAACTCTTTGTGGCCCCAGCAACTGTAGCCTCTGTCTATGTTATTTTCCAGGCAAGAATACTGGAGTGGGTTCCCATTTCCAACTCCTGGGGATCTTCCTGATCCAGGGATTGAACTCCCTTCTCTTGCGTCTCCTCCATTGGCAGGCAGATTCTTTACCACTGTGCCACCTGGGAAGTTCATAAATATATAAACTTAGCCAAAGTAAAGTAGAGGATTCAGAAACAGTTGGGAAAACATCTGTTGAGTATCTATGTCAGAAACTGGTAACTCCCCAAGACCCACTCTCTTCTTTAGTAACAGTTCTGTTGGAAGTATCCACATGCCCGTCTCCAAACAATGTGTTCCAGTCTCTTCAGAAGTAAGTTACAGCCAACTAGTGTTTTATACTGGTCTCCAGCATCCTCACTATAGTACTCTTGCCTGGAAAATCCCATGGACAGAGGAGCCTGGTGGGCTGCACTCCATGGGGTCGCTAAGAGTTGGACACGACTGAGCGACTTCACTTTGACTTTTCACTTTCATGCATTGGAGAAGGAAATGGCAACCCACTCCAGTGTTCTGGCCTGGAGAATCCGAGGGACGGGGGAGCCTGGTGGGCTGCCGTCTCTGGGGTCGCACAGAGTCGGACACGACTGAAGCAGCTTAGCAGCAGCAGCCAGCATCTGACACTGGGATTGAGCTGCAGTCGCCAATGGTGGTAACACTGTACTCTCTATTGCCTTCTACTCCCTGTCCCATTGTTCAATTCTCCTACTGGTGTTTGCAGGAATTAACTCCCAAATAAACTATGTCACCCTTACTTCAGAGTTTGCTTTGTGGAACTCAAATTAAGACAGGAGTTAACTTCCATGAGGCCACCCTTGAGTAGTGGGGGGCTGGGAGCCAAAGGATTAGCATTTCCCCCATTTGTCCCCAAGGGAGTTCTGAGATGCATGCATGATGCTGGCTCAGGAAGCCCTTGAGTTTCTGGTTATGACTCATTTCCCATCTCCATTTCACTTCCCTGATCCCTCATTCCTGCTCCCTGGCATCCCTTCCCAGCGGCCTTTAACTGTCAAGGGGACCCAAACAAAACACTGTAAAACTAGGGCACTTGGGCAGACTAGAAAATTTCATACTGTCTATGGGTGACTGATACAGTAGAGTGAGGGCATGAGACATGCGGACTTGCTCGCTTCAGGGTCTTGTGCATGTGGCTGACACCACAGTCACGATGTACCTGTACCACTGTTGTTGCTCTCTGTCTCATTACCAGGCTCTTACTTCTCTTAAAGGTACACTCTGATGCTAATTATACGGCTCAACAGGCCATTGTCAAAACATTGCCAGACTATCTTGCTAACCTTGGGATAAATAAATGTCTCAACACCATTTCTTAATAGTGAAACCTTGAAGAAATAAGTTTATCTGCATCACATAACACTGAGCAATCTATGTCGCTTTTAGCCTGCTTCCAAATAAAATGTATATTTTCATTAAAAAAACAGGAACTATTATTATGAGATACTCTTGTGCTAATAAATTAGTAAAAACTTTAACAACTGTCATCTTGCTTCGTCATCAGGAGGCAAACAGAAAAGATGATTAGCTTATCTTTTCATTTCAGTCTATAACATTGATGTACAAAGTTCACAAGCATATGGAAATACATAAAAAGCACAAACTAAAGAACTAATAAAGTTCTAAAATTTCAGGGTCCAATAAATTTTTAGAAGGTGGCTTATAAACTCACTGCCGTCAACTGTATAATATGGAAAAAATATTGAAAAAATAAATGTAAAAATGAATCTTTTAGGACTTCCCTGGCAGCCCAATGGTTAAGGCTCTCTGCCTCTCATGTGGAGTGACCAAAAAAAAAGAGAATATTTTAAAGAACAGAGCCACAGTGAATATATTCCACAACATAGTAGCCAGTTCCTATTAAGTATTCTACTGAAGTTTAGCACATTGCCCTTGTAAAGCAGATAGATGGACCAATTCTCTGCATGTAGGCTGTCCAATATGGTAACCACTAGCTCTTTAAATTTAAATTAATTATATTTGGAGAAGGCAATGGCACCCCACTCCAGTACTCTTGCCTGGAAAATCCCATGGACGGAGGAGCCTGGTGGGCTGCAGTCCATGGGGTCACGAAGAGTCGGACACGACTGAGCGACTTCTTTCACTTTTCACTTTCATGCACTGGAGAAGGAAATGGCAACTCACTCCAGTATTCTTGCCTGGAGAATCCCAGGGATGGTGGAGCCTGGTGGGCTGCTATCTCTGGGGTCGCACAGAGTCCGACACGACTGAAGCGACTTAGCAGCAGCAGCATAGATAAATTAAAAATTCAGTTGCTCAGTTTCAAGTGATCCATAGCCACTTGTGGCTAGTGACTGCTGCATTGGACAGTGAAGAATAGAACATTTCCATTGTTGCAGAATGCTCTGTTGGGCAGTCCTACTCTACGTAAGTCTTCAGAATCCTCCCCCATTAGGATTCTTTATTTAATAATTCATTAAACTACAAACAATCAGATGGTACTTGTTATGAACAGAATTGAGATTACACGGGTTGACTGAGAAATCCAGTTCTTAATGCTTGTCTGGGACCCAGAGCTGTGTTACTAACTTACCCTATGCTGCTACTAGGCACCATGGCCTCCCACTATGATTTGGTCCAAGACATAGTCCCTATATTTCCATGCTTCCTAGAAATAGATTTTAATTCTATCTGAAAGATGGCAAAAGGAATTCTTAAACTCACTAATTCCATTGTTTCAAAAATCAAGCAAGAGTTAATTTCTGAACACCAAAGTTCCCATTCATCCATCAATCAAACGGATCCTGAGAACTTTCTGCACAAGACTAACTAGGCCAGGTCCATGGAGGCACAGAGACAGAGCCTCCAGGGTGCCAGGATTCTGTGGTTCAGTGAGAACAAGCTGGAGACTGCAGGCTACATCCAGAAGTCAGCTATGCTTTGTGTATTCTCCAAAGTCTGGGCCTCCTGGGGTTTGAAAAAGAGAAGCCAGTTCCAGCATTCAAACCTCCCAAGCATGGCACCAGAATCCTTATTGCTGTCTTCTTAAGAACACAGGAAGTATCCAGACACTTTAGGCCTGTGGTCCTGCTCAGCAACAACTGGCTTCCATAGGCAGAAACGTCAGCATAGGCAGAAACATCACCAGCGTTGCCTCTGACAGCAGCCTGCTTCCTGCTTCCTCACACGTTAGCTACCAGGCCCCCAGCAGACCTGGTGTGTATTCTGGCTCCAATGTTTACCAGCCTGACGGCCTTGGGAATGTTCCCCAGGTCCTTCCAAGGCAGACTAACCAAGATGGGAGAGGAAACTAAGTGTTGCCCAGAAACAAAGCAAGAAAACATGTTTCCAAGCACAAAGAGCTGCATTTCCACAGCCACATGGTGGCCAGCTCAAAGGTGGTGGAGACGTTCCTGACAAACTGAAAAGGGAGGCAAGCAGCCAGGCCCTGGTTCTTTCTGAGTATGCTCCATCGTTTACCTAGGCCACTGTGGTTCTGATATCTACAAATAAAATAAGATAAATCAAAGCAAATCAAAACCACCCTTTCATTTATCATTTTGTCAAAGGAATGTATAAGAAATACCTTAAAAAAAAAACAACAAAAAACTTGCCTTTAAACTGCAAAGAGAGCTCAAGAATTTTGCTCTGCTGCCCGCAACAGGATTCCCCACCAAACTGAGGCAAATGAGTATTAATAGTTCTGTCAAACCACCACCTTGGCGGATTTTGCCCTGGTAGGTACCATCATCCTGGCGGAATGGTTGGGCCTGTCCTGCAGTCGGTTCACTTAGGGCTACAGACAGCAGCTCTATTGGCTGGGACAGTTCTTTCCACAGGGATCTAGTCTCTGGGGGCGAATGGGAACTCTTCTCCCTCTACAATTGCTAAGAGAAGCACAGTGGGTCTTTTTGAAGCACTGAAGATCTGGGTTCAAAATCCCAGCTCTTTTGTCATTACTATATGCACTGAAACCATAGACACTTAAACCTGTTTTTCTAATCTTCAGTTTTCTTACCTAAAGAAGGGGAAACAGTGATGCATGCCTTGTAACAGAGTTGCTAGAATTAAATGGCATGCTTTTTGAAAGCATTTCACACAGGGCCTGGAACTCAGCAAGTACACAATGACGGTTAACAACTGCTCTTTTAATTCCAAGGGGCCAAGGTGGCCCCAAATAGCCATATGTGAGGCAGAGGCAGAGTGCATCCATAATGTTATCTTTGTTAATGGCAAGTGTGGTCAGGAATATGATCCTGGAAATACAAGAAATGCCCTTGGCATCTGGGGACTGCTGAATTCACTTTATTTTATCAATAAAATAAGGCCAGATACANTATCTCTGGGGTCGCACAGAGTCCGACACGACTGAAGCGACTTAGCAGCAGCAGCATAGATAAATTAAAAATTCAGTTGCTCAGTTTCAAGTGATCCATAGCCACTTGTGGCTAGTGACTGCTGCATTGGACAGTGAAGAATAGAACATTTCCATTGTTGCAGAATGCTCTGTTGGGCAGTCCTACTCTACGTAAGTCTTCAGAATCCTCCCCCATTAGGATTCTTTATTTAATAATTCATTAAACTACAAACAATCAGATGGTACTTGTTATGAACAGAATTGAGATTACACGGGTTGACTGAGAAATCCAGTTCTTAATGCTTGTCTGGGACCCAGAGCTGTGTTACTAACTTACCCTATGCTGCTACTAGGCACCATGGCCTCCCACTATGATTTGGTCCAAGACATAGTCCCTATATTTCCATGCTTCCTAGAAATAGATTTTAATTCTATCTGAAAGATGGCAAAAGGAATTCTTAAACTCACTAATTCCATTGTTTCAAAAATCAAGCAAGAGTTAATTTCTGAACACCAAAGTTCCCATTCATCCATCAATCAAACGGATCCTGAGAACTTTCTGCACAAGACTAACTAGGCCAGGTCCATGGAGGCACAGAGACAGAGCCTCCAGGGTGCCAGGATTCTGTGGTTCAGTGAGAACAAGCTGGAGACTGCAGGCTACATCCAGAAGTCAGCTATGCTTTGTGTATTCTCCAAAGTCTGGGCCTCCTGGGGTTTGAAAAAGAGAAGCCAGTTCCAGCATTCAAACCTCCCAAGCATGGCACCAGAATCCTTATTGCTGTCTTCTTAAGAACACAGGAAGTATCCAGACACTTTAGGCCTGTGGTCCTGCTCAGCAACAACTGGCTTCCATAGGCAGAAACGTCAGCATAGGCAGAAACATCACCAGCGTTGCCTCTGACAGCAGCCTGCTTCCTGCTTCCTCACACGTTAGCTACCAGGCCCCCAGCAGACCTGGTGTGTATTCTGGCTCCAATGTTTACCAGCCTGACGGCCTTGGGAATGTTCCCCAGGTCCTTCCAAGGCAGACTAACCAAGATGGGAGAGGAAACTAAGTGTTGCCCAGAAACAAAGCAAGAAAACATGTTTCCAAGCACAAAGAGCTGCATTTCCACAGCCACATGGTGGCCAGCTCAAAGGTGGTGGAGACGTTCCTGACAAACTGAAAAGGGAGGCAAGCAGCCAGGCCCTGGTTCTTTCTGAGTATGCTCCATCGTTTACCTAGGCCACTGTGGTTCTGATATCTACAAATAAAATAAGATAAATCAAAGCAAATCAAAACCACCCTTTCATTTATCATTTTGTCAAAGGAATGTATAAGAAATACCTTAAAAAAAAAACAACAAAAAACTTGCCTTTAAACTGCAAAGAGAGCTCAAGAATTTTGCTCTGCTGCCCGCAACAGGATTCCCCACCAAACTGAGGCAAATGAGTATTAATAGTTCTGTCAAACCACCACCTTGGCGGATTTTGCCCTGGTAGGTACCATCATCCTGGCGGAATGGTTGGGCCTGTCCTGCAGTCGGTTCACTTAGGGCTACAGACAGCAGCTCTATTGGCTGGGACAGTTCTTTCCACAGGGATCTAGTCTCTGGGGGCGAATGGGAACTCTTCTCCCTCTACAATTGCTAAGAGAAGCACAGTGGGTCTTTTTGAAGCACTGAAGATCTGGGTTCAAAATCCCAGCTCTTTTGTCATTACTATATGCACTGAAACCATAGACACTTAAACCTGTTTTTCTAATCTTCAGTTTTCTTACCTAAAGAAGGGGAAACAGTGATGCATGCCTTGTAACAGAGTTGCTAGAATTAAATGGCATGCTTTTTGAAAGCATTTCACACAGGGCCTGGAACTCAGCAAGTACACAATGACGGTTAACAACTGCTCTTTTAATTCCAAGGGGCCAAGGTGGCCCCAAATAGCCATATGTGAGGCAGAGGCAGAGTGCATCCATAATGTTATCTTTGTTAATGGCAAGTGTGGTCAGGAATATGATCCTGGAAATACAAGAAATGCCCTTGGCATCTGGGGACTGCTGAATTCACTTTATTTTATCAATAAAATAAGGCCAGATACACCCCCAGGATTCCTCAGGTGATGCAGTAACACCCATCCACTCTGCTTTTCCCATAAAAGAATTATTAAAGTTCCAAGTGCCTCAAACTCAAAGAAGGTACAGTATAAATATGTAGGCATGAGTCACTACATACATATACATGAGCCTCACATTTCAAAAAGCTACTGGGTATGGACCAATGTTTATGAGCATCATTTAAGGTAAAATAATAATAAGTTACTTATGATAAATAAAGTTAATATTATAAATGAATGCAACTTGGATGACAATTTTATACTATAAAATTATTTATATTATTAAGGAGTCATAACATCGAAGTTAGCTTTGGTATGCTAAAAGTTTTAGAAATCTATTCTTATATAATGATTCAGAGAAAGGAAGGCTCAGTATTTCCCTCTCTACTCAAGTCAGAATACAGTCATCTAATAATTTCCAAATAGTGGAGTAGTACAATGACCTAGAAAGATGAAGGCAGCAGCTTATATAAAAGTCCACGTGAACAGCCTCATGAATTTGGCAGTCTCAGCTACTGCTTTACAAATCCATTCTGTCCATTAAAATGTTTCCAAATGAGAACATAAACCATCTTATGAAAAAAGATGCAATCTCAGTGCAAAATTAAAGTACAAATTTAATCAAGATTACATTTTCGTCTACGAAATTGGAAAACTTTTAAACTGCCAATGCCCACAATGGAACCACCTCATCAGAGGGCAATCAGGCAATTGCTTCAAATACCTAAAATGCCTAACCTTTTGAACCAGAAATTCTACATCTAGAAATAAACTAAACAACAATAGAGGTATAGTAAATATTTATCTTTAAGAAGGGAATCTTTGCAGGTTTTAAAAATAATAGCCATTTAAAAACTATTCAGATTAGAAACTAGTCAAACAATTTCTAGTAAAGGCACACCATATAATAGTGCACAGCCATCAAAACCATGGAGGAAGGTATTTTATGTAGCGGCAAAGCAGAAAACAAAGCCTTGCCTATTCTAAGAACCCATTTGTTATCGGTTGAAGTGTACGCCTCTGAGATTCACATGATGAAATCCTTATTTTTGGTACCTAAGAATGTGCCCTTATTTAGGAATAATGTCATTGCAAATGTAGTTAAGATGAAGTCACACTGGCACTGGGCAGGCCCTAATCCAATATGATTGTGTCACATAAAGAGAGAAGTCTGGACACAGACACCCACACAGGGAGAACAGCCTGTGAAGACAGAGGGAGAATTTCAGGTGATACACCATCAACAAGTTAAGGAACACCAAAGACTGACAGCCACACCACCAGGATCTCGCAGAAAGGTACAGAACGGATTCTCCCTCGTGGCCTTCGGGAGGAAACAACTCTGCTCACACCTTGATCTCAGACCTCTGGTCTCCAGAACTCTGAGACAATAAATTTCTGTTGTTAAAGCTACCCAGTTCATGGTATTAAGTAACGGCAGTCCTAGCAATCTAACACGTCATTCCCTACCCCCACCCCACCCAGGGGAAAAAAGGTATATTAACATTAAAATGTCTGAAAGATATTTTTCGATATATTAACCTTAGCTGTCTCTCAGTAAAAGGATATTAATTTTGATTTGTTAACTTTTGCTTATATTTTTATGATCTGAAATCACTAAACAGTTTATGCATAAAAATGGTTGTAAATAGAACATCAAAAGAAATCCACTGCCCAATGCAAATATACTTAGTATCATTGGGTCGCAGAAGGCAAGGAAGAGGCAGGAGGTCAGACTGATGTGGCTTGAAATCCTGTCTTGGTCACCAATCAGCTCTGTATTTTTGGGCAAGTTAACCTAATGAAGTCATTGTAAGATCTGAATGAAATTGTGTATATAAGTTACATAGCACTGATTTAGGACAGAGTGGCACCTAACAACATACTGCCATTTAACGAATTCCCACTATTTATGGGGGCTTTGTCTTTTTTTTTTGCATGTTAATTTATCATTTATGAAAGTATTTTCAAGATATCCCAAATTTCATTAAAAAAGAGAGTATCCTATATACTTGATCATTTACACCAAGTATAATGTTCACAGATTTCTATATTCATTCGATTACTCATTTGTTCATTTGCACTTTCTCATTCTACAAATTTTTATTTCCCCACAATGCCCTAAGCTCTGGATATAATCATCAGCAATTATACAGCATTCTTTAAAATAAAGAAGTATGTTATTCCTTTCAGAAAAGCTTCACAAACTCATGGTCAACTGGCCAAGGCCGGTAGACAGACTGGGGCTCCAGTGTGTTTGGGACAATGATCTCAGACTTGGTGATCCAGTATAATCAGTCTCCCCTTTCCAACCACATGTGCCAAAGCATACTCTCCCATTAGAATACATTTGTCTACTGCATGTGCTCTTCATGTCTTTAGTACAAAGGATGTATGTGTGTGTGTGCATGTGTGTGACAGAGAATACCACAAGAACACCTAGGAACATCTAGAGAAACAAAAAGGCTCCCTCGTGAAGTTTTCCAGAATTTCACAAATTCTTGAGACATTGACATTGGCAGTAAAACATATTCTGGGGGAAAGAAGGAAAGAAAATACAAATGTACTGAGTGCTTGCTATGCACCATCACTCTTTGCAAGTGTTATTTCATTTGACCAACACAATAATTCTTTCTTCTAATTAATATTATTTCTACTCATATAAATATGAAGACCCAGAGAGGTTAAAGTAACAGGCACAACATTACATAGCCTGTCAGTGTCATAGCTGACACTCAAATCTAGGTATTCTTTCTGTTACTAAATGAGGGAAATGTAATAAATAAGCCCAGACATTAAAAATAAAACAAAAAGCAGCCAGCAATTTAAAGTAATAATAAAAGTATGAATATTTGTATTTCAAATTTATCATTCTTGCTAATAAACAGTCTTTCCCCCAGAATACCTAGTGAAAAATGCTACAATTTCACACTTATTCTTAGTTTTTTTTCTGAACAAGGAAGCATACGTCTTCTAAAATAGATTTCAAACACATGTAATCATGTCTTGCTTTCAGTTGCTTCAGAAATAGAATCTGTGATATGATTCTGATGACAAAAGTTCTTATACACAGTCTGGTCAATGATTATGAGAAATAAAAATATGCCTTCCCCCTTTTCTCAAATGGCAGGTATAGATGAAAATTAAAGGTAATACATCAGGCACTGTTCCTACAGTAGAGTCCCCAGACACCTTAGCTTCAGTTTTCTAGATGTGGGACCATTTGATATTTATTGAGCCCTCTTATGGGAAATTTTATACATGTTGGCTCAGCTTATTTCACAAGTTATGTATTCTAGATGTTATCCTCATTTTACAATTCAAGAAGTTGAGAGTCAGGGACAGAAAGTGGATGTCCCAGGTGTTTCAGTAATGAATTTATTTTTATATGTAAACATATGTTTTAGGTATGTTAAGATCCCTGAGGAACTTGAGACTCAGTAAGGTTGATTTGCGCTTGAACACACTCAAGGTCTATGGTTGAACCCAAGCAAGTGTGGCTTCAAAGTCAACACATTCCCAACCACAGTCACAATCTCTACTCATCAAACCACTCTCTTTTCTAACTTAAATATCTCCCAAGATCTCTAGTCTTCACTCAGAAGATGGGTCCGTGCCTAGTAATTTTCTGGTAGCACACTTTGCTCTAATCTAGCCATTCTGCCTTCTCAGTTCTTCTGGATCTCAGCTTCAGGAAAGATCTCATGGGTAATGCAAGCTGTCTATCAGGTGTAGGCAAAGCCATCAGGTGAATTAAGGGCATGAAAGCAGAGCCAAGAAGTCTCATGGCAGACCAGATGGATATGTGATCATTTCTTGTTAAAGCCATTGGGGGTATGTCTTCTTATTTGGCACACAAATCCTTCAGAGTAATAATTTCAAAGCATGGGAGCTTTCTCTGTCTCTCTCTCTCTCACACATACACACACACACAAATGGGCAGACAAAACTGATTTGCTCTCCTGCATCCAGGATGGAATCTGACTCAAGTAATCTACCAGGCAACCAAAAGAATTTAAGGGTTCATCCTGCTGCTAAATATTCGGATCCTTTCTGAATTCTACAGAATTCCTTATAAGTATGTTTCAACAACATGTTGCTAAACCTGTATTTCATTATGCAATGGATCAACAAACAAAGATTTTGTTAGAAAATATACATAAATCAGTAAAAATTTTCTCAGGGATTAGGAGTATTTTTGAGAAGGAGAAGGTCCTTGAGAAGGTCTGGGCATCCTAAGTCATTATGGTGGTGAGCATTTAAATTTTGCTTTGTGTTCTGACAACATGAGATAGTAGAAAGAAACCTGAACTAGAAATAAGAAGATGTGATTTTAAGAAGAAACTATATACACCCCTACTGTTTTCAATGGGGAAACCATTTAAGTTCAAGATCAAGAGGTAATGAGCAATCACTATTAATAGGAGGTAACATGGAATAACGATTAAGATCAGGAGATCATGAAAGGTAACTAACACCCCACCAACGTGTTCTCAGGGATTCATTTCTTCATTCTCTGTTCTCCTTCGTCCCTTCCATCCCTCCTTCCTTCAACCAAGCCTTCATTGTGCTTTGTGCTTAGTCACTCAGTCGTGTCTGACTCTTTGCAACCCCATGGACTGTAGCCCACCAGGGATCCTCTGTCCATGAGATTATTTTTTCAGGCAAGAATACTGGAGTGGATTGCCATTTCTTTCTCCAGGGGATCTTTCCGACCTAGGCATTGAACCTGTGTCTCCTGCATTTTCTGCATTGGCAGGAACAGTCTTGACCCCAAACCAATCCCTTACTAGGCATCTACTGTCTGGGTGTTTGGTGGGATTTACAAATGCTTTTGGAGGCATTCCTATCATGTATCAAGCACTGTATAAAGAAGCTTAGAACATACTATGAATAAGACAAACAAGGTCCTTGTTTTCACAGAAACTTTAGTCTGGTTGAGGAGCAAAAATGTGTAAAAACCAAAAAATATAAGTCACTGAAGAGTGTGCTCTGGTAGTCATCAGAAGGCTGACTTCATCCAGAGGGACTTCCCTATTCAGAGAGTCCCTCTCAAAAGAAGTGATGCCTAAACTGTCACCTGAAAAGAGGAATTTGCCAGCTAGAAAGGGTTCAGTGAAAACTGTGTGTGTTCCAAGCAAAGGAAGTGGCATGTGCAAAAGTGGCAGGTGCAAGAGACCATCGCCAGCTCCACAAATATCTGATAAATGTGAAATGTGTACAGAGCAAGAAACAGGCTTTTAGTATGAGAGCTAAAATGGGTGAGGGTGGCATCTCTCCAAGTTCTGATGATGCATCAATTTCAACAGGCAGCATCATTCTTTCTTGTGGGTTCCAGAGAGACCACAGAGACTGGGGCAGAGGCTCAAGGATGCAGACTGGCAGGGAAGAGCTCAACCCCTCAGGGAGCAGAGATCACTTCACACCTCGACCTTCACCCATGTATGTCATGATATCCAGAGTCACCCGATTGGAAAAGATCTCTCCTTTATCATCACCATCATCATGATCACAATTATTGTTTACTTCTGGATGACCTTTAGTTTACAAAGTGTTTTACATGCTTGCTTTTCCTTAAAATTTCCAAAATTGTGAAAAGGTAGGCAAAGGGCGTTTTCCCCCAAATTCAGCGAGGAAGTGAGGTTCTCAAAGGATGGCTAAGCTAACTGAATGAATGAGAATAATCACAAATACAGCCAAAGTCAAAGACATGCCTGCAGAAAAAGAAGACTCAAAGGAAAGTCATGGTTCTGTAGATATATTCCTTGGAGATTTTTCACTATTTTTTTCTATTACCTTAAGACTATTTTTTCTTACCTGGATCAAGAAGACATGTGAATCCTCTGGGGAACAGAGAACTAGAAGTCACGTTTCCAATTGAGCATGAGTGTAGGGTTCTTCTCCTATTTTTACAGGAGTGATGCCTACTGGCCAGGTGTACCTGGGTATTATGGTTTGGTTAGTAATTGCCCGTGGTTGATACTATAAAGGCCTATGTCTACATCTTGGAGAGTCCAGCTGGATACAGGTAATTCTTTCAAGAATAAACTATGTCTATGGATTATGATTTCAGAAAGATCAGGAAAACTGTCCCCCCACACCTCACCAAAACATCCCTGAGAACTAAGTTCCTACAATTCTTCTGTGAGATCTGTTCCTTTAGGTTCAAACTCGGCCTCTCTGGAAAGTTCTTTGAGTGCAAATATTCCAAAAAACAACACCCTACAGAGTCACTTATGCTTTGGTAAAAAAGAAAAAATCTTGGACCTCATGATATAAGGGGAGAGAAGCTCAAAAGAGGCACATTCAAGTGTATGATAGATTTTCTACGTTAGAATTCTGCCAAGATTCTAACGTGCAAGAGGTTGCCGTAATGCTCTAAATTACTTTCTGGTGGATTTCTATTTCCTTCTTCCATTAATCCCATAATTATTCAAATAGTTACCATTATCATCATCACCTTAATATCACTTATGAGCACTTCTGATAGCCCAAGCACTGTGCTAGGTGGTTTGTGGGAATTGAGTCATTTACGGCAACATTTTAAAGTAGGAACTATTATCAGTTTCATTTTACTGATGAGAAAAAACGATGCCTGATAAAGTTAAATAACTTGCCCCAGGTTATCAAGCTAGGAAAAGGATAAAAATAGGGATTCAAGTAGTAATTTAGTCTTTTTTTCTGTATTTGTGGGGCCAAATATCAATTGTGTTCATAGAACTCAGAAAAACATTAAGTGATAAATTCATTAGTCTACTGGGGAGTTGCTTTTTTATGAAAAGTGTATCTATTGATTCATATTCCAACTGCACACATGACTTCTGTCACTAATTGAGAGGCTAGATGTTATAATTAAATCCAAGTTAATATAGCTTTGCAATTACATCACACCCTCATAGCAGATTACTGCTCATAATTTAAATTAGTTGCATGTTAGAATTCCTATCCTGTTTACGCTAAGGGGAAAAAAAGAGCTGTCTGACTCATGCACAGGTATTTTTTAAGAAAAAAGAAAAAACGACCATAAGATCAAATTCTTGGCTTTATAATCAAACTGTTTTCCAACGTATTTTAAATGAAAAGATACCAACGCTTAACTAGAACCTACTTTACTTTGGTTAATTAAAAACAATAGAGAATAAAATAATATCAAAGACAATCGATGTCTGTTGAGCTAATCTCTAAATATAAACTCTCTGTGGCATTTTCAGAAAAGGCTTTAAATACATATCAGAGTGGGTGAGATAAACACTGCAAAATAGGATAGCATCTGCCTTTTACGTTTCTTTGAGGATTAGGGATAAGCTACGGCAAGTGCCTGCCACGTGGAAGGAAGCAGAACAGTGTAGCATTTAAGAGAATACAGTTTGGAATGAGAATGCTCAAATTTTGGCTTTGCCATTTCCTACTATTTTATCCTTGATGAGTTATTACCTTCATGGTTAATAACTTCATAGAAATGAGGACATAAGCCATGCAGATTCAATACGATGATGCATGGAAAGCAGTGGAATACAGTGCCTCATATGAAGCCTGCATGACAGAGGTAGCTACTGTTACTCCTCAAGAGTTTAAAATAAGAAGTATAGTACATTATGTTATGTCATAAACATGCTTAATGAGCTATTATCAATAACATGATCAGAAATGCTATTCATATCAAGCAAGCAGTACGATGTTAGGAAAACAGATCAGAATTTAGATTCAGGAATGATGATTCAGAAAGCAGGTCCTTCCATTTAAATCAAGGCACTGTATACCTTTTACATCAGATGTGTTGCATCTGTGGATTAGCTGGCCTGCTTTGGGAAGGCAGAATGGAGATATGGAGTTCAGGGGTTGTAGAAGAAATGATATGGCAAAATGGGGGGTGGACGTAAAAGATGAAGAATTAGAGGAATGAAACAAGCTGACCGAGCAGTTAACTCTAAAGGGGCGGAGTCTGGACTTGCCATCAGGTATTATTTGGGGGAGTTGAAGTAATGCTCTTACATCTGCACCAATTCTAGTCCTGGAACTGCTGGGGTCCCTCACCTGCCATTACACAGAAATCTACAGGTGCAAATACAGAACCCTGGAAATGGTAAAAAGAAGAAAGAGTGCATTAACAAAAATGTTTTAAAAGGAAAAAAAGCAGGCCAAAGTTCTCCTGGCAAACAATTGAAGTAGCAAAATAAGAGTGATTAGTGGAAGGCAGGATTTCACACCAACTTAGTAAGTCTGAGAAATAAGGTAAAGTCAATTAAAATTTTTTTTACTATATTCAAATTATGGTTTAAGAGATTCTTCCAGACCTTAAAAAAAATTTTTTTTTTTTAATCATCAGAGAATACATGAAAAAGACCATCAGAGTCAGTGCTGTGTCCTGAGTTTTGGTTTTGACTCAAAAGATACTGAAAATGCCCTTGACCTCACTGAAGTAGAGATTAAGGATTTGGAAGTTTTGCCTCAAGGTCTTTGAAAGTGGCTAAAGCTTCTTTAAGGTTTGACTTTTATGTTTTTAAATTTCAAATCTACTATATCTATGAGCCCTTCCTAAGCAAAGGACACATCAATAAAGTGCATGCTTCCCTCCAAGGCAATAAATCTCAAAGTGGAAGATGTCTTTAGAAGTGATATTGCTTCACACGGTCAATCCATAGGAAGTCATTTCAGATATGAATTACTGTTTAAATTACTCATGTACACAACTGTGAACAAGGGATATGTCCATGATTCTTTCTGCAGAACACAGCTTTCCTCCACATTCTCCTCTCCTCAGTTCAGTTCAGTTCAGTCATTCAGTCGTGTCCGACTCTTTGCGACCCCATGAATCACAGCATGCCAGGCCTCCCTGTCCATCACCAACTCCTGGAGTTCACTCACTGAACCTCAAATTACACCCTTTGGGGAAAAAATATCAATGTTATGCTTATACAAATTACACACACATATATTTGCAAAGTTATGTTTTTTTTTTATATTTACAAAAAAATTATATGCTATCCATTCGTCTGAAATATGAGTGAATACATTTTCCATGTGTTGTTTAAAAGAAGGAAAATTGAAAGCCACTTATTTTTCCATATAGAAATTTCCTCAAATAATAAGAATGAAACTCATTTTTCTGCACTTAGTAATTTTATCAAACACAATTGCACATGCTGACCTCCAGGTCAACACATATTAATTGAACTCACCTTTGCAATGACAGTATAATATTCCACAGCATGCATGAATCATATATTAATGATTTTCCTATTAACAAATTTGCTAATTGTTTTCTTTCCCCTACAAAGGACATTGCATTAAATAGGCTTGAACACAGATCTTTACATACACTTTTACTTTTATAGCAAAAATAATGAAAACTGAAGGGACCATTGTTCAAATACATTCAAGACTACCAGCTTCTCCCACAGAGAAGCTGCTCCTGCACAGAACAAGAGGAACAGGGATGTTTTTAGTGCTCTGTCATGTTCAATTTACAATTTTTGCTTATCACATACAAAGGCACCTGTGGGGAACACTGAGACAAACAGAACAAATTTTCTTCTAAAGCTAGACTTCTCTCTCATTGTCACCATTTTCCACAGGAAACAAAGACCTGCGAGTGATTCTTCAGCCATGGCATGCACAGAAGAGATACTTTCTCCACCTTGATACACTTTCTCGCACCTTCTGTCTCCCTGCTCTCATTTGTGAACCTTAGCTCATTCAAAAGGTGGCAATCAACTAACGTATATGACCTTTCAAGGTTTTACTGGTCCCTTACTCAGGTTCTGTAGCACAAATGAGAGCTAATCATTGATTTATAAGCAAAATTCCTTCTTCCATAAAGAGTTAGAGGCCAAGAAGAGAGAAAATCAACTATACTTCAATTAAAAAAAAATTAAGTTAATATATCTCTCATACACACATCAAGAAAAGATAACTATAAGACAGGATGATACATTCTTATGAATAAATGAATGAATAAGATGTAATGGAAGCTCAAAGAATGGGGTGAATCATTCAGTTTGGGGTAGAGAAGAGGGAAGGAAGCAATTATGAGAGAAATCTTCACTGAGAAGGTAATATTTAAGCTGAGGTTGAAAGACAAACATTTGTATTTGGCTTGGGCTGTGACAGGACTCCATCCAGTATGAACAAAAATAACAAGAACATTAAGCTAACAGGTGCTTTTGAGTTTGGGGGGACCTTGTATAGCTTAGGGTGGTAATCCTCTAAGGAGCCTAAGAAGAACCTAGGAAGTTGCTAAAAAATGCAGATTTCTGGGCACCTACCTTTCCAATATTTTTACCTGATTTCCAGAAATCTGCGTTGAAAACAAAACCATTCACACTTTGAAATATACTCACTGAGGGTGTGTGGGGGGAGTGACATGAAATAACACTGTAACAGAACTGAAGGAAATACAAAGGAATGTTTCAGGTGGGTGACAGCGACAGTGTGAGAACATGAGAGATTGCGGCAGAAATGATGGCAGGTCTTTGAATTTTGTTTTGAGAGACAATGGCTTGACAATGCAGCCTTTCCACTGAGCAAAAAAGAAAAAAAAAAAACCTACTGTTCCACAGAGAATATTTGTTGAATGGCTAAATGAATGAGTGTGGACAAAAGTCTGAGAAAGTCAACTGAAAGCTGCCTGGACTGAGTCCTGCATGCTTTAACCTGGCTGTGAGGAAAACAGTTTAAGAAAAGCCATCTTTGAACCACTGGCTCAAGCCTTCCAAACGCTGTCCTGATGCTATGTCCAGTTGATAGATTCATGCATTTTAATGCAGGTTTACAAACAAGGCAGATGTGATTACCCTGATCAACCATGTAAGCATGTAACACTGTTGTGTTGCCAAACCCGGATACTGGCCCTTGGAGCTAAGATCTGGGAGGACGGAACACGCTCTTACATAACTTCCTAGCTCCTCAGTGATAGGGCCTGTGATTAATGCTACATGACGGGCTTTGAACTTTCTGTTCAGATAGACTCGGTTGCCTTTCAGAGCTCCTAGCAAGAGAGAATGTGTGACCTGCAGATTTCACTCTGAATAACGATCATCCAAGCCGGCAATACTAACAAAGCTCTGTGGCCCCGTTGGTAGCTTTTCTGCGCCTTACTCCTCTGATAAGCTGTCCTAGGACTATCAAGTTCTTTTTTAAGGGGACAAAACATTAGAGTAATACAACTTCCTAAAACCCAGGCGATGAAGAAAGCTCCAAAGAAGGCTGGGAGGTTCTAGGAGAAATCAGAAAAGTCCTCGAGAGCGGATAGAGTAGAGAAACTCTGGGACAGGAGGAAGAAGTCCTGCCTTCAACGCTACTATCTTTCACAGCTTCTCAGCTTCCCTCTCGCTGGAGCGTGGATCACAGCGCTTCCTGTATCCCAGGCGGGGTAGAAGCTGCTGCCTCACTCACCAACTTTCCCAGCTTGGCCAAGCCCTCTCTCCTACTTCGCTCACCCCCAGGCCCCTCTTCTCACGCCCTCAGCCCCGCAAAATGCAGGTGAGCAGCCAGAGCCCAGCGGCAGCGCCTCCATCTGCTCTCCTCCCGGTCTCCCCAGGAGGCTTCTCTCCTCAGTCCCTGCGCGCCTGTGAGATGACACCTCGTCTAAGCGCCTGCAAAAATTCGTCCACGCTCCCGCCTCCAACCCGGATCCCTCCATCCTGTCCCCGCCATCCTGGAATGGCACCTGAGGAGAGGGGAGGATTGAAGGAAGCGGCTGGCCTCCCAGGCTTGGAGCAGAACCGAGCCGAGAGCACCCCACCCGACCTCTCCTCACCTGCTAGTTCCTCCCCGCACATAGCCCGCTACTCACCAATTCTAGGGCTCGCAGGAAGGCAAGGGGCTCCTTCAGCGCCCGGAAGGTACCTGCTGAGGCCAGCTGTGGACCAAGAAGGCGAGACAGAGAGAAAGAGCGAGAGAGAGCATGAGGAAGGGGCTGGGGGACGCGGCATCCAACCCCGGGGGTCGCGCGGCATCACCCGCGCTGCCCAGTCAGTCCTACCTGGCTCACGGGATCCATAGCTCGCCTCGCTCGGGCTTCTCACCCAGCGGCGCCTTTGAAAATGAAGTTCGAGGGCCACCGCCGTCCTCGGCCCCAGGGCCCAGGGCCAGAAGCCCCTTTTCGGAAAGGGCGCGGAGAGCGAGGCGGTGGACAGCTGAGCGCCCCGAGCGGGCTCGCAGAGGCTGGGTTCTGGAAGCCTGCGTGTGCGGGCGCGGCGTGCACGGTCTGCGAGGGTGGGAGGGGCCGGCGGGGAGCGGGGCGCGGGGCAGCGGCGGAGGTGGGGAGGGGAGCCCGCCCCGCGGCCCGGGGGAGGCTGCGATTGGCCAGCTGCGGGGGCCGAGGGCGCGAAGGTGGGCGAGGCCAAACCGCGACCTTGGAGTCGCGTCGCGGGCGCGCCCTGTACCCTTAGGCTCCAGGGCAACTTTGGGGCTGTAGGTTTGGAAAAAGCCGGCTGGCACCCTCAGTAGGATGGTCCCCCGCCTGAAGACCTGGGTTCCAGGTAAGAAACAGGCAACCCACACCGTAAGTGAAGAGGTGTGTGCGTTCTGGAAACTTCTGGACACCAGGGACAGACCGCTGACCTGGTCATGCCCCGGAGCCTTCATGGAATGTTCTTCGCCTGGCCCAGCAGTGCCAGGTGGTGGGAGAGATGTAAGAGCAGGGTGAATACTGCCCACTCCCTCAGGGATAAGCGGGGAGCCAGGTCAAGGCGAAGGGGGCTGGCGGGGAGACTGGAAATGCATGAATTATAAAAATTTGGGGCACTATGCCGGGCAGGTAATCCCGTAGCCACTGTGTCAGGTCTGGAGCAAATTACTACGCCTGTAATTTTGAAGTAGAAAAAAAGAAAAAAAAAGTAGAAAATAGATTTCGTCAGGCTGAATTATACAAGGTAACATAGCTCATGAGATGCTAAACAGGGATTGGAATTCAAGTTTCTGTGAAACTCATGCTGTTTCAACTGAGATCCTCTGCCTAAAATACAGTCCTCAAATTAAGCCCCCCAAATCCATCATAAATAGGACTGAGTGCTCGCCATCTCACCTCACACACTCTTCCTCCCTTAGTGTGCTGAGCCTGCCACCAATAGTAACAACAACAAAACAATTGAGTTCTTTCAGAAGTTGTGTTATGGGCTTGATAAACATTTCATTAAATCTTCACAAAACGCCCATGGGTTAGTAGTAATAGTTACTATTAGTAGTAATTAGCAGTAGTAACTACTCTTGTTCTCATTTTAGAAATGAGGAAATTGAGACGCATCAGGGGAATGTGGAGAATGAAGCCAGAGTTTAATTCAAAATAGAAAAGGAGACTTGCCTGATAGCCCAGGGGTTAAGACACTGCCCTTCCACTGCCATGGGCCACGGGTTAGACCCCTAGGGGGCCAAAATTTATTTTCAGTTAAAAAAAAAATAAAAATAGGAGTCTTTAGCATTCTGAGGCATTCCACCCTGTAAATGACACGTCACCTTCCTTCTCACTCCATTTGGACTGGGTTCCACGTATCAAGTGGTCTCCCAGCAACACAGATAGCCCATCTGTTTACTACAAAGATTTGCCAAAAAGGTTTGGAGTTGGAGTGGGGGAAAGAAGGAGGGAGAGTAATTAATTTTCAGGAGTTGAGGGGAAAGATGGAAATAAAAAGCTTGGAGTCTGAGAAGAGGAGGCAACAGACCAAAACTGGTTGAAAAAAAGAGCGACCAGGGTAGATGACCCCTGCCCATGGATTTTGTTGGAGAAAAACTAGAAAGTTAGTGAGTCAGAACTCCAAAGGGCTAGTTGCACCATCTGTAGCCAGCCAGTTTTGTTCCTACTGCTCTTCCTACATGCAGATAGAGTCTAAAACAATTAGAAACAAGTTATTTCAAAAATAAGTGATTATGCAACTGCAAATATTCAGCTTGAGTCCTACAGTCTTTGTATATGATTTTGTGTGTGAGGTTACTTAACCTCCTCAAGACCTCTGGTTTTAAAAAATCTGTCAAATGGAGCCAACAATGTCAATTTAACTGGTGGTTTTGAGGACTCTGAGATTTTGTAGGTATATCTTCAGCAGAGTCTGGCGTATCATATCTCCAAGTGTGTTAGTTTCATTTCCAACTGCTAACACTGTTGCGGAAGCAAAGATGAGACCTCTGAGGCCCACTTAAGAGGGTGGTTGATGGTGGTACCATCTTGGTACTCTGTGCCATATTCTTCCACTATATATCCTTGCCCTTTTGAACTGGGAAGTTGCCATGTTGTTTGTTTTGGCCAATGATTGTGGGCAGAAGTTATGATTACCTTTCTAAGCAGAAATTGTAAGAACCCCTTCATGATTTGCCATGTTTTTAATTTCCTTCTACCATGATGAATCTGATGTATTCATTGCACAAAGGCTATTCTCACAGTCTGGGTCTTGGCATAAGATTGATGCAGAGCAGAGCTGCAGCTGGACCTTGATGGACGTGGATTTGAGCAAGAAAGGCATTAAGAGTTGCAACTTAGATATTGAAGTCTATTGTTACTGCTAATACAATACAGCATAATTATGCTGATCAAGTGCAAACTAGAGTGTGCACAGCTAGGAAGTAGCTGAACCAAGATTCCATCCTGTATGACTTCATTGTCCTTGCATCATTGCTCTTTCCAAGTAGCTTATGAGGTATAATGCCTCTTGCATATGTTTAATAATGATGGTAATTATAATAGCTTACACCAACTCAGTTCTCACTACCTGTGAGCCAGCCACTGTGCTAAGTGCTTTAAATACCTCATCTAACATCACCGCCATCCCCTCTTTTATGGACAGTATATCCAGGTTAGAAAATCATATAAACATGTGTATCTCTTTAGACAGAGAGATTGATTTATTTAAAATACCACCCACTTGCGTTTCATTTGAGCTGAGAACTTGGCGAAGATGAAGTGTGATCACTGAGCCTATTCCCGTAGGCCTCTCTTCACACCCAACATTCCTCCTTGCTAATATGGTGGCAAATTTTCCAGGTCCTCCAAACACCATGTGAAGGAAAGCAGAATCATGGCAAATGGCAATGTAGTCCCTTAGACAACAATTGCACATTGTCAGAGGATGCTTCTCACGTTCCAGAAATGTATGAGCTGCCCAACAGCTGCATCACCAAAATAACCCTGAGTTCCATATCCTATTTCCAATGTTAAATACTTTGTAAATTTTGGGCTAGAACCTCTGTATTCAGATATAGAAATAACATTAGGTTCCTTAAAAAACTGGATTGGGAGCAATAGGACAGATGATAAAAGACTGCCACAGTATTACTGTCAGTAACTGAGGGTGACCCCTTCTCCTCTACCCCGTGATGATGAAAAATAATTTCCCTCTTACTGTAACAAATCTCTTGAAATGATCCAACAATCCTGTTAACTTGGTGAAGAATAAATGATCCATTTTAGTGGCTCATATTGATTATGTTAGGGCTTTCCATGTGGCAGTAGATTAAAGAACTCATCTGCCAGTGCAGGTGACATAAGAGACCCAGGTGTGATCCCTGGGTCAGGAAGATCCCTTGGAGGAGGGCATGGCAAGCCACTCCAGTGTTCTTGTCTGGAGAATCCCATGGACAGAGGAACCTGAAGGGCTGCAGTCCATAGGCTTGCAGAGTTGGACAAGACTGAAGCAACTTAGCCGTCAGCACTGATTATACAAATCAAATAGCTTCCAAATTCTTCTTTTGTTTTCATCTAGGAACCTGTAGTTATGAAGATTTCCTTTGACGTGGCAAAACAATTCATTACTGCAGTAGTTTCGATAAAGGGCATTGTGGGCCCTTGCCTCCCCCAGGAGACATTTAGCAATAGTTGGAGACATTTGAAGTTGTCACAGCTAGGGAGGGGAGTTGCTACTGGCACCTCCTGGCATCTAGAGGGTAGAGGCCAAAGATGTTGTTCAACATCCTTCAATGCAGAAGACAGCTGCCTGCAATAAAGAATCAAACAAAATGTCAATAGTTGCCAAGGTTGAGAAACCTTGACTTATTCATTGGACAAGTAAGGACTGCCTGCCAACATGTGTTATTATTTCTATGTCAGCTGTAAACAGCTTGACAAAATCCCTGCCTTCACAGGGCTTACCTTGTAGTGAGATAAACCATAAACCCAGTTTGTGCAAGCTCAGTATTTGATAAGACAAGCAAATAACATTAAAAAAAATTTTTTTTAATCTCAAAGAGAGTGAATTTTGAATCAAAAACTACAAAAAACAAAAACAAAACCCTACAAATTACCAAACTTCTGTAGATGGACTTGAGTTATTCGGGCAAATTAAATCTCGTCCTCAGGGAATAATATACCTGGGTTTCATCATTCTATGTCTCTGGCAAAAAAGAGAAACTAATTTAATATTTTATCCATAGCAACTTAATGCAGGAGGAAATACCATGTTTTATGATATTTAAAATACTAGAAATAAGTAATGAATGGAAGTCATTCAATTTGTTATATATTTCACCCTCTGCTCATGCTGCTAACCTAATCTTTCCAAACCTTTTCTTAACTAGTGAGAGTGAAAGCAAAAGCCAATAGCATGTCTGTGTAACATTTGTTGGTGTGTTTGGTTTGCATAGAGTCACTGGTACACAGGACGGGAGACAGTGTGGAAACATTTTCAAGATCTCTAATTTTACAATAAATATAGGATGATATCTCCACAAAATGATCAGGTAAAACCATCTTTACTTATGTCTCAGTCTTAAATGGCTGCAATAACATCTAATGATGTGTGTGTTTCTATTTGGCTTAAAACTTCATGACAATGTAAGATTCCATAGGCTTCCTATGGAATTTTTAGATTTCAGATGGAGTCATTCTTAATTAACAATAAGAACTGATATAAAATTTCAAGGGTAGATGGCCAAGGTGGATTCACATCACAAAATGCTTTTGCTGTTTCTACGTCCACCTTTGTTTTAAAAAAACAGGTATCTGTGTCATTAAGACCAGGCTTTAACACATGCACATTAGAGGACTGAAATTCATGTCAAAGGATTCACCACTGACCACAGGAATTAATAGTAATGGTAATCATAATAATGATTGTGTGTTAAATAGTAAGTAGTTCCTGGACAGAATGCTAAGCACCCCTATAAGCATAACTCATTTAATATCCTCATCAACCGTGTAAGTATGTACTACTGTTTCTTATGCAGATAAGAAAATGCAGGCTCCAAGAAATTAAAAATCTCAGCTAAGCTTTTATGGGTGGTAAACAGCAGAGTCATGATTTTTTCTCGCACCCTCATAACTTTTCAAGAAAAAGATGATGTGCAGTTTTCTGTTGCAAATTTGAAAAAGTCACAGGCTTTAGGCAAAAATATTTTTCTTGCTGAAACATAAACAAAATTTCTCTGCAGAAAGAAAGTAAAGATGGGCACCACTGTCTACTGCTACTATGACTACTACTATTGGTAGTCCATGAACACAAGTAGAAACATTCCTTGCCTCTAAAAGTCTCAGTCATTGTAATTATTTTCATCTTTCATCATTAGCTGTGTTGTCCAAAGTGCTCATCATTTTTGATGTTCTCCATGGATCACTCCCCTGTTTTCACAAACTCATACATTCACTGCAGGTTTTCAATGAGGGAAGTGGAGCCCAAGGAATGGACACATTTTGCCTATGGTCTTCTTCCCCAGGCAAGAGTCCAGTGTAAGAGGTGATGATACAAGTTCTGGAAACAAATCGACTGAATTCATTATATCCTGGCTCAATCACTTCCCAGTTGTATGACCTTGACCTCATAAGTTCCTTCAACTCTTGTCACTCAGTTTGTTTATCTGTGAAATGGGGTTAATATCTATACCACCCACATCGCACTGTAAGAAAGAATAAATGAGTTAACACAAAGTAAGCATGCAGAAGAATCTAATACAGAAAGCTGCTGAATGGCCAAGAAGTATGACCTACCCCCATGGTAAGGAGATGGTCTATGATATTTGTACCTCAAGTAATTATACAACCACTACTTTACAGAAACATTTTAGAAAAATCATTCATTTTCTTCTCTTTTCTTTCTTCTTTTCAGAATTCTTATTTCTTTTTCACTCCAATTCTTCTCTTTTTTGGTTAAGAATATCAGGTCATTCAAAACATTTTTAGGGGATGTCTTCCTGATATACCTCCTGCTGCTGCTGCTGCGTGGCTTCAGTCATGTCTAACTTTGCGATTCCATAGACGGCAGCCCACCAGGCTCCCCTGTCCCTGGGATTCTCCAGGCAAGAACACTGGAGTGGGTTGCCATTTCCTTCTCCAATGTATGAAAGTGAGAAGTGAAAGTGAAGTCGCTCAGTCGTGTCTGACTGAGCGACCCCATGGACTGCAGCCCACCAGGCTTCTCTGTCCATGAGATTTTCCAGGCAAGAGTACTGGAGTGGGTTGCCCTTGCCTTCTCCAGATATATCTCCTAAAAAATAGCAATTCAGTATGAAAGGTTTTTTTTTTAATTTCTTTTATATTTGTAAGTGGAGCTTTGGAAGGAATTTATGATTTTCTTAAAAATAGTTTTATTTGGCAGTGTTTGCAGTCTAATAATTTTATTCTTGTTTAAGAAAGAANTTGCCCTTGCCTTCTCCAGATATATCTCCTAAAAAATAGCAATTCAGTATGAAAGGTTTTTTTTTTAATTTCTTTTATATTTGTAAGTGGAGCTTTGGAAGGAATTTATGATTTTCTTAAAAATAGTTTTATTTGGCAGTGTTTGCAGTCTAATAATTTTATTCTTGTTTAAGAAAGAAATATTTACATATAAAAAACTTACAGATGATGAAGATAGTAAAAATCAGAGGGATTCTCTCATATCTTTATTAAAAGCATGTAATCCAAATTGTACTACATCCTTTCCATTTTAATAAATTCTCCAGATGGTCTCTAGACCTTGTGTTGCAATATGACAAAATGGCTTTTGCATCTGCTCTGAATGAGGCAAAAGAAAACCTTACCCTGTTCAGTAATTATAAGAATACATTTACTTATTCCTTCCTAATCTAAACCTTTAAGTAAAAAATTAAGACAACTATGAGACGTTAGAAAATTGATTTCTTTGGTCCTTCATGGTCATATGCTCTGTTGGCCTAGGTTCTTTCACATGGCTGGACAGCTGTGCGAGGATTCTGCTGGAGATACTCACACAGAGAGAAGCACAAATCTAATACCTAAAATTAGATTTTACTAAATTATATTGTACTGCACTTTTACACCTGCTTGGCAAATAATGCCCAGAAGAAAGGTACAATTACATAGGCTGTCTGCCAGAAACAGAAGACAGGTTTAAAAAAAAGAAGGAAGGAAGGAAGGAAGAAAAAATAAGAGAGAGGGAGAGAAGACAGAAAATGAACTCGTTTTTCCCCCCAAACCATGATCAACAGATACCATCAACAGCCTAATTGTAAGTTACTTCTTTTGAGAGTTTCCTGTGTTCCAGGCACTATGATAAGCTCTTTACAACACTATGAGTTAGTTATTATGCATATTTCACAAATAATGAACCTGAAGCATGGACAAATGCTTGCCCAAGTTCATATAACTAAATGGAAATGAAGCCAGATTTGAAGACAGTAATTCTTGGGAGTTTGAACTTGTTTTATACCTTCTGATTATCCAAAGTATAAAATATTCATCCTTCAGACGATAACTGGAAACTAGAGATATTGATGAGCCTTTTATTTCATTATCAACCCCAATTCCCTGATTAGATATTAGGGAACTGATTACCTGCATTCTCATCTTTTTTTTATTATTATTATTATTGTGATTAGAAGAGATTGCCATTTCCTGATTATGTAATCTTGTAGAAGATTACATAATCTTCTACAGTCTTGTAGAAGACCAGGTAAATGTGTATACCTTTGTTTATTTCTGGACTCTCTTGTTCCATTGGTCTGCATCTGTCTTTATGTGGGTACCAACTGTTTAATTGCTGAAACTTAGTGATGTATTTTTGAAATCAGAAAGTGTGATACCTTCAGCTTAGTTCTTCCTTCTAAAGATCATTTTGGTTATTTAAAGTCTTTATGGTTCTATATGAATTTAAAAAAATCTTTTTCTCTGTTTCTGTGAACAATGCTCATGGTCTTAGGATATGGACTACATTAATTGTATGATTGCTTTTGGTGCTGTGGAGTTTTTTTAACCTTAGTAAGGGTTCTAACCCTTGAACACATGTGTCTTTTCATTCATGTATGTCTTTGATTTCCTTTAGCAGCATTTCATAATTTTACCTCCTTGGTTAAGTTTATTCCTATGCATTCTACATTCTCAGTCTTTCTATGTCTTTCATTTCAGTTTTACTAGTAATATTTTTGGAACATCATTTGTTTTCAAGAAAAGCACTGTTCTCATTTATTTTCAATATACCCAAAAGATATCTCAGTGTTACAGGACATTAAATGCTATAGAAACATGATAGGAATGTGCTTGATATTTTACGAATCGAGCTCTTGTTTCATAAAAAGACATGGAGGAACCTTAAATGTATATTTAAACATTGGGAGTCAATGAAAAAGCTATAAACTATATAATTCCAGCCATATGACATTCTGGAAAAAGTGAAACTATGGAAACAGGAAAAACAACAGTGGTTTCCAGAAGTTAGGGTGAAGGGAGGTATGAAAAGGTGGCATCATGATTTTTAAGGCAGTGAAAACACTGTGAATGATATCATGATGATGGATGCATGTCATTTTACATTTTTCTAAATCCATGTAATATATAGCACCAAAAGTGACTGTAATGTAAACTATGGATTTTGGTGATTATGACCTGTCAGTATAGCTTCATTGATTGCAAAATTATATCACTAAGATAGTAGAAATTGATAATGGAGGAGACTCTGCTTGTTGGGGGGTGACTAGGGGGTATATGAGAAGTCTCTGTTCCTTCTGCTCAGTTTTGCTGTGAACCTGAAACTGCTCTAAAATAAGTCTTCATTTAAAAATAGGATAAATCTAGCAATTCTTGGTTGACATCTTGAAGTTTAAAAAAAAGTTAATAATTACTTGGTACTATTATTTCTCTAGCCAAGGACCTATTATGCTCAGTGGTAGAATAAGAAACGGAACAGGTTTATGAAAGTTTTCATTTATTGAAATGAATGTCGGATTACTTTTTCCTTAGCATGATCATTACTTAACCAAGAGAAAAATGTAATTTTATCTGATGGTTTATATCTCTATATAAAAATCAATTAAAGGTAATCATTTTTTGGTTTAATGTGTATGTTTGTGTTAATGGAAAGTTCATGGAGAGAAATATAAGCATATTAACACTTCTGGTAGCCTATCTTGTCTTTAGTTTACAGATATTTTTATGAGTAATACATTTAAAATTTCACATAGTTTAGAACTACTTAAAGTAGAAATCCCTCTTTTCTAACTGCTACTTCCATTGCCCAGAGGAATATACACTCTTCTTGTGTAGAGATACATGTTGTTGTTTAGCTGCTAAGTCCTGTCTGACTCTTCCACAGTTCCATGGAGTATAGTCCACCAGGCTCCCCTGTCCATGGGATTTTCCAGGCAAGAATACTAAAGTGGGTTGCCGTTTCCTTCTCCAGGGGATCTTCCTGACACAGAGATGGAACCCACATCTCCTACATTAGCAGCTTTCCGGGTGACACTAGTGGTAAAGAACCTGCCTGCCAATGTGGGAGACATAAGAGATCCGGGTTTTATGTTCATGGATTGGAAGAATCAATATTGTGAAAATGAGTATACTTCCCAAAGCAATCTACAGATTCAGTGCTATTCCTATCAAGCTACCAGCGGTATTTTTCACAGAGCTAGAACAAATAATTTCAAGATTTGTATGGAAATACAAAAAACCTCGAATAGCCAAAGNAGGGAGGCCTGGTGTGCTGCAATTCATGGGGTTGCAAAGAGTCGGACACGACTGAGCAACTGAACTGAGCTGAACTGAAGGTTCCAACCTCAGAAGACTTGCCTGTACTCTTCCTACCTTTTGGGATATTCTTTCTCTAAATATCCATGAGGTTTAAACTTTCGCTGACCTCAAGTTTCTGTCAAATGTCACATTATCAGTGAGGATTTTCCCAGCCACTTTGTAAAATACCCAGCCACTGCACTCCCACACTTCTGATCCCCTTCAGCCTGCCTCATTTTTCTGCATAGAATGTATCATCAGACATATTATGCGTGTGCTTCTGCACTGTAACCATCTTTCCTCACTAGAAATGTCATTTCTGTGAGGTCGGGAACTTGAGTCTGTTCCCTGCATTTCCAGTGCTTGAAAGAGTGCCTTCTAGGAGGAGAGATGCTCACAGAATATTTGTAGCATGAATGGGTGAATGAATGAATGAATGAGTCAAACAGGTTCAGATACATCTCTATCATCAGCCTCATACAGTATCTTTCAGGAGCAGTTGGGGGACTCCAGGAAGTCTAATTTAAAAGGTGTCTGATTGTCTTTTAAAAAATCCAGTAAAATAAAAGAAAATTTAATTGTGTCAGGGGCTGGTATTAAAGCACAGGAGAGCATCCATTTTTCTTTAAGCCCTGACAGCTGGGAGAATGTACAAGTCTGCGCTCCTTGTCTGTCCTTGGTTCCCTTCTTCCTTGCATAGCTCTGTATATTTAAATCATTGCAAATACTCATTCTGAGAAATGTAGAAGCAGCATTTTTTTTCCCTTTTCAGAAGCCAACACTTATTCCTAGTGAGTAATGTTTAGCGATGAAATGTCTTTTGACGCTAATACCTATCAGTGTTTCTGAAATATACAGTATAATTAAATTACTTAGAGATTGTGCTTTAATCAGGAGCAAATTTAATGAATATTTAAGCTGTTCATTGTTAAGAAATGAAAAAAGATTGTAGGAATATTTTGATAGCCTCAAAAGTCATCCAGAAGAGGGTGCTAATGTTCTTTATGAAGCATACACACAGAGACACACACTAAACAAAGCTTTCTTACATAAGTGATCAAGTGATAATAACTCTCTACATTGAACATTGAGTAGAGAACTTATAAACGCAGGCAGTTCAAAAGTAAAAATAGTTGCCTAATGGTAGCACTAAAGTTTTTAAAAATTGGGACAGTTTATAAAATCTACCTCAGTTTTGGACAGATTAGTTAACAATTAACCATATCACCACCAAAAGTAGCATATTTTCTAGCACTCAAAACGCCCACCAGAAATAATATTGATATTTCATTAAACGATTCACCTCTATCAAAAGATGAACAACAGGAAAAAAAATTGCTTAAATTATAGCCAATATCTTTTAAATAAAAAAATCACACTTTTTGTTTGATTCCTTGCATATTCTTCACTCAAAGGCTTTTCTTTTGAGGGTAGATGAAGATGACTACTAGTTATTGCTTAACTCTGATTCCAGAAAAATCATGTTATAGTTTCTATTCATCAGCTCCAAATGAAAACAGCCTTTTAACATTGACATCTTTTCTGGTTCACTTTACTCAAAAATGAAATTTCAAAAGGATGAAATTTCCATGAAGTAAGTAATTCTCAAAATTCTTTCTACTTGTGCTTTGGAGGTATTAGTTGAAGACAGCCATGGCAAAAACCCCTTTTCATTTCTGTTTCAAATGTGCCCTAATTTCTCTTCCTTCTGCTAGGTTTTCTGAGCTCCTGCCTTGATAGTTCAGGCAATTTGTATTTTGATGATTTCTCATTTCTTTGAAGCAGAACAGTCATGTGAACTGCAGATTTTCTTGAGCAAAATAAATGGAAGTAAGAGGAGGTTTTGATGTCTGCCTCAGTGAGTTACTTAGAATACAAATGAGAAAAGCCATTCCAACCCAGAAAGCTATTTTCACATTCTGCTATTAGCTTTTAGGCATAGCGGGTTTGAGAGGATATATGCATTACCCCAAGCTCAATATATGGATGGTCTTAAATGAAGTTCCCTTTAGCTTGTGGAACAGGACTCTGATTGGAAGGAAACAATGCCTCTGCCTGAAAGAGGAGTCTGTTTAGTCATTCACACACAAAGTGCACATGCCATTTTCAAGCCAACATTGACGAGCCAGCTAAAGTGGAGGAACTCAGGCAGATGGGAGAGTGAGAGAACACTGCAGACACCAAAGAGGCCTCTGACACGTATATCTGCCCTTGTGCTGAAAGTCGTTGCAGCAGCTTAACCTGAATTCATCAGCTTGGGTGAGCTGAATCCATCCCTTGACTTTTGTTCTCAGATCTATTCATTCTCTGCCCTTCTCTCCTTGGTTGTGTGTTGGAGGATACTACATTTCCCAGGCTGTCTTGCTTTCAGCTTTTAGATGGATTTAGCTAATGGAAGGCTCTATGTGGAAGCATGGAGAACCAGAAGGGAAAAAGTCAAAATACCTACCCCTCTGCTCTGTTTCAGGTGGCAACCTCAGTGATGGCTGCAATTCCTGTGTGGCTCCAGTTCCTGGAAGATGTTCACTCCTTCCATGGTCTCAGTTCTCATCAGAAAGGCCCACCAGGGACCCTGAGCTCTGATACAGCCACCTCTCACTTTTCTCACTCCAGCCCTAGGCTGATAATAGCTCTCTTTCTTTTGCTAAATGCAGAGTTGCTTCATAGTACCGATCAGTTCCCTAGCTATTCTATCATCTGAGTAAGCAGTCCTTTGTACTTGATTCCTTTGGTTTCAAATACTTAAAGGGCTCTCTTTTTACTGATATAGAAAACCATCTTTTGTGCTATAGGATATTTGGAGAGGACACTCTGTTCTACTTTAATCCAAATATTTTAATGCACAACTTCTTTAAACCAATCTGGTCGGGCAGTGAAAAAGCAAAAATTTGTTTAAAAATATATCTTCACCACCACTGCACACACACGACACCCATATATATAACTCTGACGAACTTATTCCAGTATGACACTTCTGGGATAGTTATAGTTAACACATTTTTTGTATTATTATTCAACTTTCAAATGTTTATGGATTATTAAATGTATGTCAGGAAAGAAACAACCTTCAAGCTCCTCTCTTGAAGAAGGTGTAGTAAGAGACAGAATTACAGATTCAATTGTTTATACCTCACCACTTTGAATATATTATTCCACTGTCTTTAATTCATTGTTCTGTATTCATCTGTGCAGTGGGGATAGTAAGGGTATTTTTTCCCCATCAGATTGTTATGAACATTAAATGAAAGATACTTAAAATACTTCCCAGCCCACAGCAACCACTCAAAAACATTAGCTCTTACTGTTGACTAAAAGTCTTTTGTCAATCGAATAGTCAGTCATTCCTTTGTAGGAATATGTCTTTTAGTCTCTGGAAGCTTGTAAGAAATTTGCTTGTCTTTGATTTTCTGAAGTGTTATTACAATGATTCTTTTAGACATGAATTTGTTTTAGGATCTTGGGATGCTCCTTAAGGCTTAGCATGCCTTAGATGATTTTTTTTTTTTTTCAATTCTGGAAAATCTCAGCCATTTTCTCTTACAACTTTAGGTCTCCCACATCCACTTTATTTTATCCTAGAACCTCTATCAAGAGGTTAGACCCCATCTTCCTGTTCTACACACCTTAACTTCTCTTTGTTTTTCTCTTCCACACTCTAGGTCAATTCCTTAGATCTGTGTTTCAACATACACATTATTTTCCTGTATGTATTTGTATTGTTGTTCAACCAGTTAATTGATTTTTTAAAATTGTGATGATTTTATGATGATCATTTAAAGATTTCCACTGTATCCTTTCTCATTTTGCACATCTGTTTTTTTATACTATTTTGTGCTTGCTTTATCTCTGTTTTCACTTTACCTATGTAAACATCTTAAAAATAGTTATTTGAAACCTCTTTTAGACAGGTCCATTATTTCTTGTTCTTAATGTACAATTTTTTCTGTATGTTGCACAATCTTATTCTCCATCTCAGTAATTCACTTCCTTCCATGAGATCTTCATCTGGGTGCTCATCTTTAGTAGAGACTTAATTCCCCAGCATCCTGGGTTTCCTGAACTGTGGAATTCTCCTAATTGGGTTAGGCTGGCTTTGCCTCTTCTGAGAATTCATGGATTTCAGTTATTCTAGGTCCATTTTTTGGGTTAATTTCTCGTTTAGGGACTTCTGCTCCACACTGATGATATGAATTCGGACCTGCTCATTCATGTGATAATGGTTTTGAATTTCCTGGGTCATTTTCTTCTAAACTCAATCCCACATATAAGGCAAGCTTCCTTGCTCCTTCTCCCACCTGGCAGGGATGGCGTTTGCCTGTCCCTGTGAATGCTGACTTGTTGCAGATATCGAAACTCTAGTTTCATGTGTGGCTAGCATCTGTGCCCTACACTACCTTCTATGCACAGGCATCCAACCCCCCACATGCAGCTGCTAGAGCCTGTACCTGCTTCTCATAAGACCCTAACACATTTTCACTTAAGCCCCTTATCACTTCTTTGATTTTGTGTTTGCTTTGCATTTCTGAAAGTGAGTATTTCTGTCTTCTGGTTTTTAATTTGCATGTATGCACCTTTTACTTTCTTATATAATATTTTTATAAGCAATTTTATTATTTTTTTAATTTTTATTTTTACTATATTTTACTTTACATTACTGTATTAGTTTTGCCATACATTGACATGAATCCGTCTCAGTTATGAATTCAGAGTCTAATTGAGAGTGGAGAGTCCTTTGCTCAGTTTTATTCCCTATATTGTCTGCAGTGAAAGAAAAAGTGCTTGGTGATTACACAAAGATTCCTTCATAGAATGTTGCCTATGCAGTCTCAGAACCACCTGGAAGGGAATGGAGAGATAGTCCACTACCAGAAAGAAGATCCTGCTACCCTTAGCTGATCATAAATCCATAAGGAGTTCATGAAATGATGCAAAGGATTTATTTTTTCATCGATAATGAATTCATTTGGTATGCTTTTGGCTGGAGGTAACAGAAAATTCAACTAAAATTGGCTTAAACACTAAGAAAGACTTATTTTCTTGTCAATATTAGAACTAAAAATGGGGCCATTTCAGAGTGGGTGAACTCAGTGGCTTGACTTCATTATTCAGTTCAGTTCAGTTCAGTCGCTCAGTCGTGTCTGACTCTTTGTGACTCCATTAATCGCAGCACACGCCAGGCCTCCCTGTCCATCACCAACTCCCGGAGTTCACTCGGACTCAGGTCCATCGAGTCAGTGATGCCATCCAGCCATCTCATCCTCTGTTGTCCCCTTCTCCTCCTGCCCCCAATCCCTCCCAGCATCAGAGTCTTTTCCAATGAGTCAACTCTTCACATGAGGTGGCCAAAGTACTGGAGTTTCAGCTTCAGCATCATTCCTTCCAAAGAAATCCCAGGGCTGATCTCCTTCAGAATGGACTGGTTGGATCCCCTTGCAGTCCAAGGGACTCTCAAGAGTCTTCTCCAACACCACAGTTCAAAAGCATCAATTCTTTGGCACTCAGATTTCTTCACAGTCCAACTCTCACATCCATACATGACTACTGGAAAAACCATAGCCTTGACTAGACAGACCTTTGTTGGCAAAGTAATATCTCTGCTTTTGAATATGCTATCTAGGTTGGTCATAACTTTTCTTCCAAGGAGTAAGTGTCTTTTAATTTCATGGCTGCAGTCACCATCTGCAGTGATTTTGGAGCCCAANACTGGAAAAACCATAGCCTTGACTAGACAGACCTTTGTTGGCAAAGTAATATCTCTGCTTTTGAATATGCTATCTAGGTTGGTCATAACTTTTCTTCCAAGGAGTAAGTGTCTTTTAATTTCATGGCTGCAATCACCATCTGCAGTGATTTTGGAGCCCCCCCCCAAAAAAATAAAGTCTGACACTGTTTCCACTGTTTCCCCATCGATTTCCCATGAAGTGATGGGACCAGATGCCATGATCTTTGTTTTCTGAATGTTGAGCTTTAAGCCAACTTTTTCACTCTCCACTTTCACTTTCATCAAGAGGCTTTTTAGTTCCTCTTCACTTTCTGCCATAAGGGTGGTGTCATCTGCATATCTGAGGTGGTTGATATTTCCCCTGGCAATCTTGATTCCAGCTTGTGCTTCTTCCAGCCCAGCATTTCTCATGATGTACTCTGCATAGAAGTTAAATAAGCAGGGTTACAATATACAGCCTTGACATACTCCTTTTCCTATTTGGAACCAGTCTGTTGTTCCATGACTAGTTCTAACTGTTGCTTCCTGACCTGCATACAGATTTCTCAAGAGGCAGGTCAGGTGGTCTGGTATTCCCATCTCTTTCAGAATTTTCCCTAGTTTATTGTGATCCACACAGTCAAAGGCTTTAGCATAGTCAATAAAGCAGAAATAAATGTTTTTCTGGAAATCTCTTGTTTTTTTCAGTGATCCAGTGGATGTTGGCAATTTGATCTCTGGTTCCTCTGCCTTTTCTAAAACCAGCTTGAACATCTGGAAGTACACGGTTCACTTATTGCTGAAGCCTGGCTTGGAGAATTATTGCTCCAGCTTAAATTCTTCTTATATCTCTTGCTTTCTCTGCATGATCATGAGATGACAGCAGCAGTCTCCAGTATGGCCACCTAAATATATATCAGGATGGAGGAAACGGAAGAAGGGAACTTATTTCTTCCAAAGATCTTTCTTTTTAAAAGAAAGGAAGAATTTCTAGAAGTCCTTGTGGTGTAACCCTCATCTCTAATTAGCTAGAAATGTGTTGTAGACTCCTTCTCAAAACAATCACTGGCAAGGAAAATAGAGTTAACCCAAATGGCAGACATCATGTTAGACTGACTTTGAGGTTGGTATGAGTCCAGGTGTCCCTGAAGTACAGGTCTTCCTCACAACTGAACAATATCAGAAATTTCTTACCTTGGAGATCAGGAAATAGGTCTCGGACAAGGTCAGGTGCTCAGTCGACATTAAGTCCAGATCTGGGCTCTTTTCCTCCTATGTTTGCCAATCCTGTTTCCTGTCCCAGCCCCAGCCCTGCTAAGGCACAAGCAACCTTCGACACTACCACTGTTTCTATCTCTGCCCTGTAAGAGTGATGGTGAAACCTCATAATCAGTACCACCTTACAGCCTATGGAAAGCTTAGATGTCTTAACATCTTCACACTGAACCATACATGGACTAAATAGGGTCCATACTCATCCCTGTCCTGCTTTAGAAATTCATCTTTCAGAAGTCCATGACATGGGTATCATCGGATGGGGACAGTATAAAGTCTCATGGCATAGGGGAATGCTACCGCTATGGGAAGATTAGCTGGTGATATACTGGTAGGACATGAACAAGGTTTCCATCTGGTGCAAACTAGAGTCCCAACTGGCAAAGGCTGAATGGCCTGCATTATGAGTAATGCCTCCAAGACACTGTGGGTCATGGGCCTTTTAGCATGTTTCCTTTACAACTGTCCTCCTCTTGGTTCACTCACTGATGTCCTGGGTTATGAGACAGTGCCTTCTAAAACACGTGCAATACGGTGAGGTCACTTGAATTTATCTGTCACCTCACTTAATTTCTCCACCTCCAGAAACACCTCCACATCTTGTTTATCCCTCCACACAAAAACTCTTCTTTTATTTCCTTCTAGACTTCAGGGGACATCCAGAGAACCGATCATAAGCCATAGGAAAAACTGTTTCTCTTTCAGTGAGTGCAGGAAAAACTCCCTTTAACATTGTGTGATGAGGGAAATCATTTGTTCTTCTCCTAGAGTGTAGACTAGGGAGGTGAGTGCCCTGTTAAAGTGGGATGTATGTTTCTAATACAAAAAAGTGAAAAATATAAATGAATCACGTTTTTAGAATAAGATCGCACGTTTGTATCCTGTTAAGTAAATAAATTCTTCTCTTGCCAGTATTGATTGCTTTGCAAGATATGGCCTTAATCCTTTTTATATATTTTTTTAAAAATAGTTTTAAAAAACTCATGAGCAGTGAAGCAGTAAGATATAATGGAATAAATAAACACCTGCCTTATCTCACATAGGTCTGTATAGTCAGAACTATGATTTTTCCAGTAACCATATACGGATGTGAGAGTTGGACTGTAAAGAAGGCTGAGCACTGAAGAATTGATGGTTTCCAACTTTGGTGGTGGAGAAGTCTGAGCATCGCTTGGACTGCAAGGAGATCAAACCAGTCAATCCTAAAGGAAATCAACCCTGTCGACCCTAAAGGAAATTCACTGTAAGAACTGATGCTGAAGCTGAAGCTCCAATACTTTGGCTACCTGATGTGAAGAGCTGGCTCATTGGAAAAGACCCCGATGCTGGGAAAAATTGAAGGCAGGAGGAGAAGGGGATGACAGAGGGTGAGATGGTTGGATTGCATCACCGACTCGATGGACATGAGTTTGAGCAAACTCTGGGAGATAGTGAAGGACAGAGAAGCCTGATGTACTGCAGTCCATGGGTTACGAAAATTCGGACATGGCTTACCGACTGAAGAGCAACAATAACATGTACGTATGACTCCGGCCTAATTAAACTGAATCACTTTAACCCACTAGGGATAGAAAGAAATGAGGTTTTTAAGGAGCTAAGTCCCTCTCATAATATTTTTCTATAAATCTTTTAAGTGTTAAACCATTGCTTAACAATCGTAAGACACCTGCGTAATACCTATTACGGGGTAGAGAAGGTGGATTTGAAGGAAAGGTGCCAGAGTATTAGATGACAGTGTCCACAATGACAGATGTTGACTCCACATCTATAGAGAGCTGGAAAACACATACCACAGCTTACACTCGACGGACAGGAGCCCACACTTTACAGCCTAATTTGGTCAGTCCCATAGGAAGATAGTCTGTTTCCCTTGATTCTCTAGAACAGTGTCTCTCAATCTTGGTTTTGATCACACCTAAACATCTAAACTCTGAAAGACTTAAACTTTTTGAAAGTTCAAACTAAATTAAATATTATGGTTACAAACATAACAAAGCAGTGATAATTTTAGAATCCAGTCTTTAAACATACCATAACTCCTCCAAGATGCAAATATACTGAATTATCCTCTACCACCTTTGAAAACTCACTGTTGTGAAATAACATCCTCACTCCTTTGCTCTCTGAAATTATGCCTTGAGGGGTCTGTTTTGTTTCACTTTGATCCCTATTAAATCCAAATAACCTCTAAGAATATTGAAACATATAACCTCATCAGCCACTAAAATTAAGTGAATAAATGTCAGATCTCTTATTGGAAATCACCGAATTCATTTAATAGTACTACAAATCCGCTGGTACCTAAAACTCCCTGTTTTATAGCTGCCTTTGTGTTTAACCTAACACAAAGGTTTTGTGTGTGTGTGTGTGTGTGTGTGTGTGTGCGCGCGCACACACATGCTTACATTCGATACCACTGGTTTCTCCGTTGAAAAATCACTTCAAACTTATACCTAGACAAATGGAAGGAATAATGGTGGGGAGATAGGTCAGGGGAGATGGAGAGTGGAAAAGAAGGAACTGCTGAGAAGGAAAAGGGCCAAAACCAGCAAGGCTAAATAATGTTGCCTCTTCTCTGTGGCAGATTGAAACTAACTCACAGAAAAAAAACAGAACTTCGAGTTAGGGCAAGATGGTGTAGAAGAGTTTCTCCTTGCTCCTCCCCACTCCATAGAAATATAAACCCTGGAAATAGCACAAGCTTGTAAGAGGAAGGTGAGATGGTTTTCTCAGGACATAAGGAACAAAATAATTGCAAGGTGTGCCCTGATAGAGACAGATGACCCAGACCCATTGTATCCTAATCCCTGATCTAACAAGAGAATGCAGCTCAGATAGGGCTTTTTCTTCTCTTGGGTGGAAAACGAGTGCTGTCAGCATAAACCAAGCAGACCAAAGTAACACCACGAAGGCTCTGAAAATTAAACTGCCATTGGAACCACAACCCACAAAGTAATCCAAGACCTGAATCTAGAATCCAAAGTAATCCAAGACCTAAATGGATGACTGCCTTTTAAAATGGAAGATTTCGATGGGACCCAAAGTTCTAACAAAATGTCCACATTACAGCTTGAAATCATGTCATCCCAGTTCAGTTCAGTTTAGTCACTCAGTCCTGTCCGACTCTTTGCAACCCCGTGGATTGCAGCATGCCAGATTTCCCTGTCCATCACCAGCTCCTGGAGTCTACTCAAACTCGTGTCCATGGAGTCAGTGATACCATCCAACCATCTCATCCTCTGTCATCCCCTTCTCCTCCTGCCTTCAATCTTTCCCAGCATCAGGGTATTTTCCAATGAGTCAGTTCTTCACATCAGGTGGCCAAAGTACTGAAGTTTCAGCTTTACCATCAGTCCTTCCAATGAATATTCAGGACTGATTTCCTTTAGGATTGAGTGGTTGGATCTCCTTGCAGTCCAAGGGACTCTCAAGAGTCTTCTCCAACACCACAGTTCAAAAGCATCAGTTCTTCGGTGCTCAGCTTTCTTCACAGTCAAACTCTCACATACATACATGACTTCTGGAAAAACCATGGCTTTGACTAGACAGACCTTTGTTGGCAAAGTAATGTCTCTGCTTTTTAATATGCTGTGTAGGTTGGTTATAACTTTTCTTCCAAGGAGCAAACATTTTTTAATTTCATGGCTGTAGTCACCATCTGCAGTGATTTTGGAGCCCCCCAAAATAAAGTCTCTCACTGTTTCCATTGTCCCAAGAACCAGGAAAATCACATCTTGAATCAGAGAAGACAACCAGCAGATGGCAACATCCATGGAAATAAATCAGAATTGGAATTATCTGACCAGAATTTTAAAGCAGTCATCATAAAAATGATTTAGCAATCAATTATAAATTCTCTTGTAATAAATGGAAAACAGAAAGTTTCAGCAGGGAAATAAAATTATTTTTAAAATGGGGATGATAGAACTTGAGGATACATCAGCACCAATGAATCATTCACTGGATGGGCTCAAGAGAAGAGTGGAGATGACACAGGATACAAGCAGTGAACTTGAGGACGCAGTAGGACTCACCCAATCTGCATGAGAGAGAAACTAACCTGGAAAAACAGTAAGGCAAATTGTATAAGGATTGTTCTATGTTATTTGTTACAATTACATGTGATCCTACAATTACATCAATAAAAACTTAGTTAAAAAAGGAAATAGCTTTTTATTATCCTATTAATAATTGAAATTTTAACTACCGTATTTTACTCTCTCCTGTAAAAACAGCATCTTTTATGAGAAACAAGCCATCAGCACAGACCAACTGACCCAGAGCAGAACATAATGCACTCTGTTAACAGGAACTCTGACTATAGGCAAGTCCCCATTTGCATAGATATTGAAAAATACATCTCAGAGCTTAGAAGATCAACTTTTCTTATTTAACAGTTCCACAGAGGGGCAGCTCCAGACTTTCTATAGAGCAGATCCTTCTTAGAGACAGGTTTTGTTCATTTTATAAATTGGGGCGAGCCAAGCTACTGAAAGACTACTACATCAGAATATGAATTCTTTTCTTCCATCTTCTGTTGTTTTGACCCTGAAACATGCAAGGCAGAAGTTCTTGGTTCTTTAGTCCTAAATCTTCCTTCCAGTGGTATCCAGAGGTCTCGCTACTGTCTCCAACCAAGCTTTTGTCAGAAATAAAGTTGACATTTTGATCTGTAGTTCCCAAGTATTTCTGAACTTAGGTAAAGAAGAAGGGGTCAGCCTTATGATTGAATAATCACTGCCATTGGCCAGCATTACTGTGGACTGTCTCTACACAGCAAACGCTTGGAAAAAATGTCATATGTAGAAGGGATAGAATAAATGCAGTTCACAGAACAGCTCTTGATGCTCCTGCCATTGATCTCAATTTCATGTAGCACTGTCCTTTTCAGTTTCATTGATGATAACGAAAAATGGTGTGATATTTCCAATCAAATTTAAGTTGGATGAAGGTATATTTCATGTAGAGTGAATAGCATGTTTAAAAATTCAGAATCAATTTCCTAAACTCTATTTAAGATTTAAAAGAGTTCTAGGTGGAATTTAATGGTGGCAGTGGTATTACTGTGGGTGGAGAGGCAAAGAGTAACAGAATCACCAGGGCCTACATGGCTGAGGATGTAGGGTCTGGACCATGTAAGGCCTTGTGTGAGGGTCAAAAGAACTTGATCCTTACCTTGGAGTTGACAGGAAACTGATGATACTCACTTTCCTCTTATTTGAGAGGAAGGAAAGAGAATTTTAATTTGAATCTCTCTTCAAGGTTGAGAGATTCACTTCCCAACTATATACTGCTGCTGCTGCTGCTAAGTCACTTCAGTCATGTCCAACTCTGTGCGACCCCATAGACGCAGCCCACCAGGCTCCCCCGTCCCTGAGGTTCTCTAGGCAAGAACACGAGTGGGTTGCCATTTCCTTCTCCAATGCATGAGAGTGAAAAGTGAAAGTGAAGTCGCTCAGTTGTGTCCGACTCTTAGCAACCCCATGGACTGCAGCCTACCAGGCTCCTCCATCCATGGGATTTTCCAGGCAAGAGTACTGGAGTGGGGTGCCATTGCCTTCTCCAAAGTCTCCACTAGAGGGCAGTAAATAAAAATTTTGAGTTTTGAACAAAACTTGTTTAAATTGTGTGATTTTTTTTTCTTTTTTCTTATTTTTAATTGGAGGATAATTGCTTTACAGTCTTGTGTTGGTTTCTGCCATACAACAATGCAAATCAGCCATAAGTATACACACACACACACACACGCATACACACACACACATACACATACACACATATATATATCTCCCCTCCCTCATCAATCTCCCTCTTGTCCTCACCCTCATCCCACCCCTCTAGATCATCACAAAGCACGGAGCTGAGCCCCTTGTGTTATATAGCAGCTTCATTTTTTAATGTGGATTTTTTTTTTCTACATGGAAATGTTAAAAGAAAAGGCTTTCTTTGGGAAACTGTTTTGCCTTCTTCTTTTCCCCCTAGTGTAATCAAATGACTTGCTCAGATTAAAATATTTCCTCATTTGCTACATCGTTGTCATTCTGAGTGATGTAATTATAGAATGTTAGTGATAATACTTTATGTTTTACAGATGAGGTACATAAGCCCCCCAAAGAAACTAGATCAAGGCCTCTACAGTTGTAGTAGAGTTAGGACTAGAACCCAGGTGACCTGACCATCAATTCAACATTATTTTCTATAAGCCATCTTATAAAAGGTTTAATTTTGGGAATGCTGAGGATGGAGAAGGGAATACTGCATTATCAGATTTTAGTTCCTTTAGCTATAATTCCAGTAAGAGTCAGAATTTGAAATATTCATTTGAAGCAGCCTTGAGAGCTGTATGAAGTAACCTTGCTTTATGACTTTATAAATCTGGTGTCTCCTCTGTGGATGAGGCTCCCCACTTCTCTTTTTCTTTTTTTCCCACTGAATTAGACCAGTTCTGAGTTATAACTCTTGGATTTGTCTCTTCATCCTGTGTACATTGTTTTATTGTTGTTCTCTTTTGGATGATGGAAACATAGCTTCGAAGTCAGGACAACATGAATTAGGATTTAAAAGAACAATAGCAAGTAAGCCTTGTCAAATAAGGGAAATATATATAAATGTTCCAGTAATTCAGCCAGTTTATATTTTAAATGGTCTTGGCTTTGATAAAGAAATATGTGCAAAGGCTATGATTTTTTTTTCTGACACAAAGCATTTGCTTCACTAAATGGCTTAGTGTCTGGTGAAGCTATGTGCTTTCTTTTTGGCATGTTTCTCACCCCTAAGACCTGCTAAAAGTATAAATGGCCTTATTGTAGAAGGATGCTGACCACTTTCCTAGTATTTGACCATCCCAACAATGGTATTAATCCCATGAGGAAGTGGCAGTAATGTTATTTCTTTGTTGTGAATGGAGTAATTTCCTAAGAGACTTAAGAATTGAGGTATAAGAAGGAGTCACAAGGCAAGAACCTAACATTTTCCCCTTTTTAATGGAAAATCACCATTCATTTCATTAAAATGGTATCTCCCAAGCATCCCACTTACATTAAAGCATAGGTCATAAAACCCTAAATTCCCAAATTCCCAAAAACCCTAAATTACCAGCCTTGCTGTTACAATAAAATCTAAATTTGCCAAGCTCCTAGTAAGTGTCAGGCAATGGGCTAAGAGTTTTATCCATCAAATCTTATCTGCCCCTCATAACAACCTTATGAAGTAGGTCTACAGATGATGAAACTGAGACTCACATGGATTCAGGAATTAATATGATGAAAAGTAGATGAGTGTTTACCTAAATCCAGACAGCCAGAGTACAAGCGCCTGCACATCACCAATCTGCTCTCCCATGCTGAATATACAGCCCTTGGGATGGCAATACAGAGAGAAATGTATCCAGTGAATGCTTATGTGTAGAACCCCACTTAAGGTTGAAACATGATAGGTATGTATCCTCTCGTTAAGGTTAAGGTGTTCTTAGCAGGGGACATAAAGGTTAATTATTGGCCATACCTTCTCTGGTGGCTCAGAAGGTAAGAATGTGCCTACAATGCAGGAGACCCGGTTCCGTCCCTGGGTTGGGAAGATCTCCTGGGGAAGGAAATGGCAACCCACTCCAGTATTCTTGCCTGGAGAATTCCATGGACAGGGAGCCTGGCGGGCTATAGTCCATGATATTGCAAAGAGTTGGGCACAGTGGAGCAACTAACTCTTTCTTGCTTTCCAACCAGTAGGAACAGCCTGCAAAAGCTGAGATAGGGTTAATGTCTAGGATAAAATTCAAGCCAGACCGGATTTACATGCTCTATTTACTGTAGCAGACTGGAATCCTTCCTTCAGAATCTCTAAAAACAGGAAGAATAAATAGCAAATATGTTAGAAGGAGCAGAACCTAGACATGTGGTGCGTATTCACATTAAAGACAGGTGTTATTTCAGATATATCTTAGATTACGTTTCTGGGGCATGAAGGCATATGCCTCAATTCACAAGAGTTTAAAGCTCTATCTTTACAAAATTATCCAGAGTGCTCACTGAAATGTGCAAGAGGGAAAAGAAAAGCACTAAAAGGAAAGAGAAACACAGAAATTTCTACTCCAAGGAGGCAGTGATGCATTTGGGCTAGTTATGTACTGGGTGGTCAGTGTACCACAGGTGGCTTCTGAGATGATGCCAGATGGTACATGAACACATTTTTACAAAGAAATGTTACTAATGTATTAAATGAGTCTTTGGGGGAGGAATCTGGCATTTTAAAGCCAGTGATTTTTATGGATATTTCTTAAGTCTGGGTTTTAAGGAGTGAGGAATCTTAAATTTGATTAGAACAAACATATTAAGTGAATAATATTAATAGTGATAGATATGGGAAGAATTTTGCAGGTGTTTGTAAGAGAGATTGAAGTTGGGAAACTTTAGTATGGCAGAATCAGTGTATCATAAAGGCTTTATATATGTGGGCCCAAATTCTGGTTCTGATATGGACCAACCATATGACCAGGGGTAAGCCATTTCACATTTCTAATTCAGAGTAGCTTTGAATGTAAAATGTGAGGTTTAGACCAAATTGGAGAGGCCCTTCCAGGGACTGTGGACCCATAAAAGACCTTGGTATTGCCACAAAATATCTGAGAACTCATGTACTCAGCACTGACTTAGACTGAGTCAATACATTCCTAATGGTAAGCATATGACTGGTTTACAAAAACATAAAAATGCTGTCGTGATTAATTATGAGTTTAATTAACTTGAACTAATTCAATGAAAGTGCTCCTGAATGCATACGTACTTGAACTAAATGTACATTCTCCAACAGACAGATACTACAAGCACAGTTGATATTTTTTATATTGTCACACATCCATGCAGATTTACCCTGTTAATATAGTTTAAGCTTCCACACTGTGGAAGAATTACAATTGTGCACAACACGGAAAGGTGGCCCAAGAGATCACAAATAGAAGCTAATTAGTTCCCCTGTTACATGATAGTACTGAGAGGAAAATACCTTCTCTTGATCTTTTACCTGACCTACAATATCTGCACACAGAAGAGACATACTTACTCTAATGACCTGATGCACCCAGGCCAATTTCAAAAAAGTAGATTTGTAGATAGCTCTCTTTGATGGAAATTACCTTGATGATAACATGGTAATAATGACTAAATTGCACCTGTGTATTGGCATGTAATGTATGTGTATATGTATACATCAGATGTTGTGCTTGATACATTATGCATCTTTAATCTTTCAGTGTGTGAATACTCCTAATTTGTTGTTTTTTCTTTCAGTGTATGAATACTCCTAATTTGTTGTTTTTTCTTTCAGTGTATGAATACTCCTAATTTGTTGTTTTTTCTTTCAGTGTATGAATACCTCTAATTTGTTTTACATTACTTTGCTGACAAAGGTCCGTCTAGTCAAAGTGATGGTTTTTCCAGTAGTCATGTATGGATGTGAGAATTGGACTATAAAGAAAGCTTAGTGCCAAAGAATTGATGCTTTCAAATTGTGGTGCTGGAGAAGACTCTTAAGAGTCCCTCAGATTGCAAGGAGATCAAACCAGTCAGTCTTAAAGGAAATCAGTCCTGAATATTCATTGGAAGGACTGATGCTGAAGCTGACATTCCAATACTTTGGCCATTTGATGTAAAGAACTCATTTGAAAAGACCCTGATGCTTGGAAAGATTGAAGGCAGGAGGAGAAGGGGATGACAGAGGATGAGATGGTTGGATGGCATCACTGACTCCGTGGACACGAGTTTGAGCAGGCTCCGGGAGTTGATGATGGACAAGGTAGCCTGGCGTGCTGCAGTCCATGGGGTCACAAAGAGTCAGATACGACTGAGCGACTAAACTGAACTGAACTGAATTTGTTGTTGAAGTCAGATAAGTTGACGTTTTTGCCCAAAGCTACAAATCCATAAGGTCCCAACACCAGGATTCAGATCCAGAACTCTTTAGTTCTAAATGTCACCTGTTTCTACTATGATACACTGTTTTCTGATATAACGAAAGTGGAGAACTCTAAACAGACACATAGGCATAGGAGAAAAATAAGTCAGCAGAATTTTCTTTGAAGAAAGATAAAGGCTCTGAGGTTAAAAGAAAAGATGATGCAATCACATAAGACTCATTGGTGGGCCATGTTAGGATTAGGCCAGAATTGAGACTGAGTATTAGATTTTCACAGCTAAGGTCCCATTACTGAATCTCCTGCCAGTTGTTGAAAAGGCTTTCTCAAAAGTTAAGCTATTGAGATAATGACAGGATTCTGACAGCCATCCCCATACTTATAGAACTGTTCAGACTTATTTTTTCTGCAACATCCATTGACATCATCCAACAACCTGGCAGTTTGAGCGACTAGACTGATACTGAAAGCTTTTGACTGACTGCTTGAATCAAGCATTGTAATCATGGTATTTCCACAGTTGTTCTCCTATGTCAAGGAAACACCTGTGAGACAAGCCCAGTGGAAACAGAGTTAAATAATATTCTGGGACATGATCATCTGCAGAATAGCGGAACATGGTTTGCTTGCCCTCCAGCTACAGTGAATGGAAAAGAAAGGAGACTCATTCATCCATTTATTCAAAATACATTTTGAAGAGTTCCTATCATGTAGAGGTTACTAATTACTAAAGAATGCCAGTGAATGATATAGGAATCAGAGGAGTCCCAATCTTTAGCCCTAACCTATTGTCAGGACTGATTTTATGATTCAAAGTGCATGATTCTTTCTGGCCAATGTTGTCTGTTTAACAATCATTTATGGTACCTTAGTTATTAGAACACAGGATAAAGAGCCAGGAAGGAGTGATCAAATCCTAATGTTCCTGCTTACAGATATGGGACCTTTGATAAGTCAAAGAAGCTCTCTGGGATTCAGCATGTATGGAAATAAGAATATTTCGAGTCAAAGAAAAAAATCTAAAGCAATGATCCTTTCCTCCATCTTACAAAGACTATTTCCTCTTTTCCAAATCTACATGAGAGAATCCCAGAGTTCAGGGAGACTCATGAAGTATCATCACTCCAAGATATATGCAATCAAGCTATTATCTGGTATCCTAGCAGGGTCCTGGGCTTCCCTGGTGGCTCAGACAGTAGAGTCTGTCTGCAGTGCAGGAGACCAGTGTGTCATCCCTGGGTTGGGAAGATCCACTGGAAAAAAGGAATGGCTACCCACTCCAGTATTCTTTCCTGGACAATTCCATGGGCAGTGCAGCCTGGTGGACTACAGTCCATGAAGTTGCAAAGAGTCAGACACAGACTGAACAACTAACACACACAGCAGGGTCTCAGGTGGACAGGAAGCAAAAAAGTTTTACTTTTACCCATGCAATTCCAAGGATCGCCACTTGGTGGTGCCAGATGGCCTACGTTTGTTTATTTTCAACTGGAAAAACTTCCAGGAACTTTTTTTTTCTTTTCTATATTTACAAGATTACCAGGGAGTTTTCTCCTCTTTGCTGTTTATAAATATTTTCAGTCAGGGTTTAACCAATAAAAAGGTACTGAATGGGAAATCTGAAAATCTTGAGAGTGTGGTAAAATGAGGAGAAAATAAAGGAGAAAGGAAATAGGAGAAAAGTAGAGGGAGGGAACAAATGTGATACCCAGCAAAGTGTCACAAACCTCAGGTTCAGAAACAAACTCAAGTAATTGGTTTTTTAAAAAGTATTCAGCTGCATTGGGTCTTAGTTGTGGCAGAGGAGACCTTCATTGCAGCTCACAGGCTTTTCTCTAGTTGTGGAACGGGCTCCAGTGCCCTGTAGCATGTGGCATCTTAGTTCCCCGACCAGGGATTGAACTCACATACTGCCCTCACCATTGGAATTGCCTTTAATCATAAGTTAGAGAGGTGGTATGGCCACTCTTGGGCTTCTGTTCATGGCTTAGTGGTAAAGAATTCCGGCTGCCAATACAGGAGATATGGGTTGGGAAGATTGCCCTGGAGAAAGAAATGGCAACTCACTCCAGTATTCTTGCCTGGGAAATTTCATGGACAGAGGAACTTGGTTGGCTATGGTCCAGTTCAGTTCATTTCAGTAGCTCAGTTGTGTCCGACTCTTTGCAACTGCATAGTAGCTATCATCCATGGGGTCGCAAAAGGGTCAGACACGACTTAAGGAGTTAAACAACAAGAACAACAGTGGTTGCTCACAGCTTCAACTCTCTCATCTATAAAATGAAGATAATGATTCCTTACTGCCTGGAAGAAAGCGGGACATGATGACTTAGGCTAGCTTCCAGCTCCAGGACCTCAGGTTTCTCTTAAAGGGACTGATCAAATTGACCCCCTGTTTACCTATTAGGATCCTTTCTCTCCCCACAGGAGGAAGGTTCTAAGCAGAATGAGTTTATCTGCCCAAGGTGGCAGTCACATGTTCAAGTTCAGAGACTCATCATAAACCCCATGTGCACTATTGAGCCACTCACCTGAGCCATCTAATGTTCCTTGTGACCTAAGACCTTAGGCCTTCTTGATAGCCTGCCCTCTCTCTCTCTTTCTCTCCAACTGCCTGTGTAAACTAAATCGTGCACTGTTCTTCAAATCCATCAGTGGTTACCGCTAGCATTCAGGGTGAAAAAATCAAAACTCCTTTCTGTGGATGCCAGGGTCCTCCGTGATCTGGTGTCTCCCTGCCCGTGACATACAATGCTGGTTGGCTATCCAGTGCTGTATTATCAATGGGCTCTTCTTTCTTATGAGCAGAAATCTGATGCTATCAGTGACAGCATGCGCTCATCACAAATTCTCAACTCCCTGGACTCGTGAATTAAGAGTAGCCAGACAACCCATTATGGGTAATGAAATATACGGGGAAGACTTCTGGTGAGGTCTTTCTGGGAAAGCTTTTTTCCCCCATTTTAGAAAAGGACAAATTTAGCATGCATTTGTCTTTCACCCTTAGCCATTTTCTTCCTACATTAATTAGGAATGGAATGCCCGCAGGGAGAGTGACTATTTCATGACCATGTGGATACATGCTCCATATAGAGAAGCAAAAGATAAAAGTATCTTGAGGCCCTGGTAGCATGGACTGTGATACCAGCTTGGACCACTTACCTCTTCCTAATGTGATGAAAATACACATATATTTAGTTAAGTGACTGTTGTCTGATTTTTGTTCCAAGTTGCAAAAAATAGGTAATATTTTGTCTCTCTGATTTTATTTTTTATGTTGCTACTCATCCCACTCAGTACAGATATGCTCTGCTGTGCATCCCAGATCTTCCCTTTCAAACAGAAAAATCTCTTTTCCTACCTTTTAGGAAGATTGTTAAGTGACAGCATTCACCTCTTAGACTCGACCCTAACCCTGTGTGGGTTTTTATTGGCAGCATTTATATTTTGTTAGGGGCTTTCCTCATAGCTCAGTTGGTAAAGAATCCATCTGCAATGCAGGAGACCCTGGTTCTATTCCTGGGTAGGGGAGATCCGCTGGAGAAGGGCTAGGCTTCCCACATCAGTATTTTGGGCTTCCCTTGTGGCTCAGCTGGTAAAGAATCTCACCTGCAATGCGGGAGACCTGGGTTGGATCCCTAGGTTGGGAAGATCCCCTGGAAAAGGGCAATGCTACCCACTCCAGTATTCTAGCCTGGAGAATTCCATGGACTGTGTAGTCCATGGGGTCACAAAGAGTTGGACACGACTGAGTGACTTTCAGTGACAGCATGAGCTCATCACAGATTCTCAACTCCCTGGACTCAGGTGAATTAGGAGTAGCCAGACAACCCACTTATGGATAATGAAATATAAGGGGAAGACTTCTGGTGAGGTCTTTCTGGGAAAGCTTTTTTCATATTTTGTTAATCCTATTGCATTTTAATCACCATCTAAGAATCTTCTTAGGGAATCTAACTTTCAAAGGACCTGTGTCTCCTCCAGGCTCAAGCAGTAAATCCTCCCTGTGCTTGTCTGGAGCCTCTTACCTTTCTGTGTGGAGCCTAGATTTCAGAAAGTGGAGATACAAGATCGCTGAGTCATCACATGGGTACAGCAGCCTGAGGAAGAGCTTGATCTACAGCAAATTTTGTGTCATCAAGGGATACATTTTTATGTGTTAACCACTGAGGTTTGCAAGTTATTACCAATGCCTAAAGCTAGCCTGCCCTACCCAGGGTTTTGCCCACACAGATGCAACAAAAACTTTCTGGTATTCATTTTGAAATGCCTTTTGTTCATCAAGTTAAAAGAATGTTATTGATCTCTTATTAGCCATCTGTAGACTCCCCCTGTGGAGAAGACAATGGCACCCCACTCCAGTACCCTTGCCTGGAAAATCCCATGGTCGGAGGAGCCTGGTAGGCTGCAGTCCATGGAATCGCTAAGAGTTGGACACAACTAAGCGACTTCACTTTGACTTTTCTCTTTCATGCATTGGAGGAGGAAATGGCAACCCACTCCAGTGTTCTTGCCTGGAGAATCCCAGGGACGGGGGGGAGCCTGGTGGGCTGCCGTCTATGGGGTCGCACAGAGTTGGACACGACTGAAGCGACTTAGCAGAAGCAGCAGCAGCAGCAGCAGCAGACTCCCCCTGACCCCTTGAGTTAAAAGTCACAAGACAGAAGTTGAGGTGGCCTTTGAGAAGAGAATCATTTTGAAATTTGAAATAGACCCTTTTCCTCAAACTCAAGGCATAACATCAGTTCTTCCTTCCTCTGCATCAATCTTTCTAAATTTTCGTGATGTTCTATTCTTGGATTCTGCCATTTATCACCTTCCTTTTGGGTTTGGCTGAGCCATGAATCATCTGAAGACTTTGCAGTAAACTGTATTAGGAGTCGAGCTCTTTGATCTAGAAAAGCCAAGGCCATGCTTACAACTGTTCCTTGTTAGTTCCTTTATTAGGAATAATATTTTGCTTAACGGGTTTTCTATAAAATGGTAGAAGCTTGACACACAATGTCTATTAAACAAGAAGTTTTTACCATAAGGAGTTCATTAAATTAGAGTTAAAGATCAGACACCAGAGAAAGGAGTGCCAGCTGGTGTGGTGACTCCAAGGGGAGGGCGATGAGGCTGGTTCTGTGAGTATTCAAAAGCTGCCACCTGGTTTAGCTTCTGCCATGGGCAGGAAGAGCTTCTGCTGGGATCAAGAAGGTGGAGGCTGCAATGACTTATGGGAGCAGAAAACTTACAGGAAGGACCCAGGCCCTTCTCTTTCTTCCAGCCTTTCAGTCTTTCTGTTACACTTGCTATTGGCAGAATTTGATGGAACAGTTGGAAAAGTAGAAAAGTGCTTTGTTCAGTCTCAGCCCCAGAACCACATGGCAGAGTGTAGAAGAGCGACCTTCAAGCTGAGAGACAATTACCGAATAATCAAACTATCAGTTATTAGAAACACAATGATTCAATTATCTTTGGTTCTTTCTTCCTGTTTAACTACAGCAGCAGATCCAACAGGAAGACATAATATTACTCTCCCTAAACAAGTCCTTACTTTTGTTGACTTTTTTCCTTCTTTCTCAATGTAAGCTTGATCTAAGGTTCTATAACCTCTCACCTTGACTTTGGCAGTATCTGTCTAACTGGTTTTCTGAATTTCACTTTGACTTTCTTCCAAAGTACTGATACTTATTCATTCAAGAAAGGTTTGTGCAGCATCTTTTATGCACCAGGCACTGACCCAGGCACTTTGATTGTAATAGTGAACAAACCAAATGAAACCTGTCCTTAGTAGAGCTTTATTTTATTCACTTTTGTTGACACAAAGTAGCAAGATGGTTCTATTAGAATAGACTTTACATTGAGTAGCTGCTTAAAACACTTCAGAAGCTTTTCTGTTTCAAAGAGAACAAAAGCCAAACTCTCGCCATGAAGTATAAAGCCTAGTATAATGGAATGACTTCCCACCTCTGCAGACTCTGTGCTGTCCCTTTCCTTCTCTGTGCTCTGGACACATTGACCAAATTTCAGTTTCTTGGACAGGCAAGAATTTTAAGTAAGTGTATTCCTTGTTAGACATATGTCTCCCCTACTACTACTGCTGCTGCTGCTAAGTCACTTCAGTTGTGTCTGACTCTGTGCGACCCCATAGATGGCAGCCTACCAGGCTCCCTCATCCCTGGGATTCTCCAGGCAAGAACACTGGAGTGGGTTGCCATTTCCTTCTCCAATGCATGAAAGTGAAAAGTGAAAGTGAAGTCGTTCAGTCGTGTCTGACCCTCAGCAACCCCATGGACTGCAGCCTTCCAGGCTCCTCCGTCCATGGAATTTTCCAGGCAAGAATACTGGAGTGGGGTGCCATTGCCTTCTCCTACTGGACTATAAGTTTCATAAGAGCAGGATTGGTGTCTGTATTCTAACAAATAATGCACTGCCAGATACTCTATAAATATTTGTAGAATGAATCAATTAAAAGCTCCAAGAAGTCAGTTTATTTTTTTAATTATAAATTTATTTATTTTAATTGATTAATTAAATTTTAATAAAATCAATTATTTTAATTAATTAATTTATTTATTTTAATACTTTACAATATTGTATTGGTTTTGCCATACATCAACATGAATCTGCCACAGGTATACACGGGTTCCCCATCCTGAACCCCCCCTCCCTCCTCCCTCTCCGTACTATCCCTCTGGGTCAACCCAGTGCACCAGCACTGAGCATCCTGTATCATGCATCTATCCTGGACTGGCGATTCATTTCTCATATGATATACATGTTTCAATGCCATTCTCCCAAGTCATCCCACCCTTGCCCTCTCCCACAGAGTCCAAAAGACTATTCTATACATCTGTGTCTCTTTTGCTGTCTCACATACAGGGTTATTGTTACCATCTTTCTAAATTCCATATATATGCATTAGTATACTGTATTGGTGTTTTTCTTTCTGGCTTACTTCAATCTGTATAATAGGCTCCAGTTTCATCCACCTCATTAGAACTGATTCAAATGTATTCTNCTCAAGACTTCTCTATCTATACAGCACCATTGATAAAACATCTAGGTTAAAGATGAAAAGTTTCTCCACGGTGAAGGACACCCAGAGAGGTTCACAGAGTTACATGAAGAAGAGAAGAGGGAGGAAGGAGATAGAGGTGACCCGGATGAGAAGAAGTGGAATCAAAAGAGGAGAGAACAAGCTAGCCAGTAATCACTTCCTTATGTGTGCTTCACAGTCTGGACCACTCAGAGATGTTCATGGAGTTATACAGAGAAGAGAAGAGGGAGGAGGAGACAGAGGTGGACAGGAGGATAAAGGGGGGAATCAAAAGGAGAAAGACAGATCCAGCCAGTAATCAGTTTCCTAAGTGTTCTCCACCATCCAGAACACACAAAAGATCCACAGAGTTGGATAGAGAAGAGAAGGGGGAGGGAGTAGATAGAGGCGACTGGTGGAGAAAAAGTAGAGTCCAAAGGGGGAGAGAGCAGTCAAGCCAGTAATCTCGCTCTGAAGTAAAAATGAGTACTGAAGATTGGGTTCTTAAAGATACAAAATTGATAACAAATACAAAAAAGCAAAGATTAAAGATCTAGAGTAGAGGTTGGATTTTCAAAAATACAATATTAAAGAAAAAAATCACAAAAATTATAAAATGTATATATATGAAGTTTGCTTTAAAAAAAATAGGGTGTCTCTCTCCTCTTTTTTTTTTTTTGCAAAGTAATAGCAGGTTATAAAAATGAAAATTAAAGGAGCAATAGAGGACTTAAATTTTTTTTAATTAAAAAAAAATAAAGAATGATAGTAAAAATAGTAAAAATATATCTAGGACTTTCTCTGGTGGTATTGTGGGCAGTGAGGGGTCAGTTCATTTTCAGATAGTTCCTCGATCCAGCTTATATTTCTCAAGATCTATAGGCCCCTTCCTATACACAGTTCCCAACAGAGAACTGTCTGAGGCCAGCCCTGAGTTGTATGCACTTCCCAGGTCTAAGCCGCTCAGGTTCAGGCACTCAGGTAGTCCTCAGAGGCACAGACTCGGCTGGGCCTGCGTTTTGTGCCCTTCCCAGGTGCAAGCAGCTCAGGTGACCAGGTGTTTGGCGAGCACGGTCGCTGCGACTTATCGCCTCCCCTGTCCCTGCCACTTGGTTTTCGGGGTGTACATCCAACGCACCTTCTCAGGCAGATGTTGACCATCCAGAATCCCAAGAAGTCTTAGTTAGCAAAGAAGCCTGCTTGCAGTTTGGTAGATAATGTCTCTCTGGGGCTGCTATTGCCCTCTTCCAGCTTTGGCTGCCTGTCACCGGAGGGGGATGGTCTGCAGCCAGCTAGTTCTGTTCAGTCCTTTGTTCTGTGCGTGGTCCTGGTGGTGTCTTAGGTTAGGGCTTTTCGCATGGTAGCTATCCCACAGTCTGGTTTGCTAGCCCAGTTAGTTCCCTCAGGTTGCCCTCAGGGCATTCAGGCCTGGTCCTTACTCTAAGCAATGCAGCCCGCACCTCCCTGCCCAGCCCCTGCTTGCTAGTTCCTGGTGCAGGCGTCTGTGCTGCTTCTCCACTGGGGGAGTTACCATTGGGCAGGTAATCTGTGGGTTTAAATTATTTATTTATTTTTCCTCCTGGTTATGTTGCCCTCTGTGGTTCGAAGGCTCTCCACAGACTTGGCAGTGAGAGTGTTTACTGGTGTTTTGAAACTTCTCTCTTTTTTAAAGACTCCCTTCCCGGGACCAAGCTCCGTCCCTATCTCTTTTGTCTCTCTTTTTGTCTTTTATATTTTTTCCTACCTCCTTTCAAAGACAATGGGCTGCTTTTCTGGGTGCCTGATGTTCTCTGCCAGCATTCAGAAGTTGTTTTGTGGAATTTACTCAGCGTTCAAATGTTCTTTTGATGAATTTGTTGGGGAGAAAGTGGTCTCCCCGTCCTATTCCTCCGCCATCTTAGGACTGCCCCCAAGAAGTCCGTTTAATGTTGCTTAATCCAACAGTGCCCAATCTTATTTGTCCACAGAACCATTCTTCACATAATACCTCTCAACACTCCTTAAGAACTTGATTTTGTTAATACAGATCAAGGAACACATACTTTCAGTCAGATCTTCTCTGGCTTCATGTTCAACTCCAGTAAAAACATTTTTTAGCCACAGAGTATTTAGAATGAAGTTTTATTCTCTCAAAATGCAAAGAAAAAAGGATTTATGGGTCCTTTTTTATGAGACCCCAGGAGGCATCCTAAGTTGGAGATAATGCTAAGATTATTGAATTCTAAAAAGATTGGATTCAAATGCCAATTCTGATCTGTGAAGTGAGATTATAATTGAAGTGAAGATTACAATTCTGACATTTCAGAATTGTTGGAAGATACGATGAAATAAAACACACAAAGCATCTGATATGATATGTGGCACAGAGTAGGTTCACAGTAAATATTAACTCTCACATTTTCACCTATCCCCTTTTGTCCATCTATTGGAGAAATACTTAGCTAACAGTCTGCAGAGAATACTGAAGAGATACAAACAGCATAATCTTGGCACACATTTTATTAACTACTAGTGGACAGGATTATCAGGTGATGCATTTTTGTAATTTTTTACCTCTACAATTTGTTCAGCTCTAGAGTAAGTAGAAGACATGGTCCTGCCCTTGAGAAATTTAAAGGTGAAAAACAACTAAGCCAAAAGAAATAACTAAAAAGATAAAGATGCTAGTAGGAAATAAGATTCATAAGAAAGGAAGCGTAAGAATGGATACATCTGAGGTTCTCTCATGAAGGCATGGATCTGCAGTTTCTCTTAGGGAGCCTCCTACACTGAGCAGTTTAACAAGTGCTTTTGGATGGAGTTTGGGAAATCCACCCCAAATAAAGTGAAATTTTGATTTAACAATGTGTTCTATCAAGATCATGGCGCGTGTTATGGAGTCTGTCAGCATAAAAGCTCCAACTAAAGAAAGATCCAAGCTATTAGGTTGACCAAAAAGCTCATTCATGTTTTTTCAAAAGATGCTATGGAGAAACACTTCTCATGTCCCCATACTTCTGCCTGCCCATAAATACCCCACCCTGATCCACTTCCAGCCTTTTGCCTTCTAGGCAGGTGGTGGGTTTGAAATTTGTTCTTCTGTCTTCTCTCTTCACTATCTTTCTCTTAAATCTCCTCTTTATTGCAAACGTCAGGGTCTGAGCTTTTGGGTTTGCTGAGCCCTGGACAAAACAAAGCTAGTTCAGTCATATTGGGAAGCCCAAATGTCAGGCTACTTTTTCTTCTTCACCAAAATTGAAAATTGCTTGAATCCTCAAAAGTCTCTATCTTCTACCAAGGCAGTTGAAAACTAAAGAGAACAAAATCAGAGCAGGACTAATCTGTGGAGACATAGGGCTGGTGGGAATTCAGCAGAATACTATTTCTGCAAAAGGCTGTCACCTTGGATTTCCTTGGAGAAAGATGGGAACTGAAGGAAGGCACTGTTGTCCCTGCCCTATAAGCCTAATTTGTGAAAGTAAATGAGATGAGAGTCTGGGGAAGAGGTTAAAGGGTAACAGTAAGAGTTTGTTGCATACCAAGTGTGAGGTGTCAGTAAAGTACTAAGACGATATTAAATCTGAAGTTAGGTTACCAAAAGTGATGTTCATCTGCAAGTAGGATAAAGTTGAAGTTTTTTAAATGAGTTCTGCTGAACTTTATAATTTCCCAAGGGGACACAGAGGAAGGAGAATGGGCATATCAGATGTCCTGTACCCGTCTCCTTGCCCAAGCAGCTCCAGTCTGTTTTCTTAGTCTTAATTCTGTCTCTGAAAAATGTGTTCCACTGCTTTAAAAATACAAAGTTACAAAATTAGGTGATTTGAGGATTCTCCAGAATCTAAATGTGAATTTATAGAACTGGGAGTATTTCCAACATAAAACAAATTCTGGCTAAAGTTCCCCTCAGGTGGTTCCCTTCTGGTATTATAGTTTTTCTTATATGAGGTAGCATTTTTTCTCCATTGAATTTCTCAACTTTCCTATGATCTATTGCTGACTACAGATTTCCTGTGATTTATAGTTTTTCCATCTTCAAATGCAAAGAATGTAATCAATTTGATTCCAATCCTAAAGAAGGGCAATGCCAAAGAATGCTCAAACTACCATACACTTGAGCTCATTTCACATGCTAGCAAGATAATGCTCAAAATCCTTCAAGCTAGACTTTAGCAGTATGTGAACCGAAAACTTTCAGATGTACAAGCTGGGTTTAAAAAGGCAGAGGAACCAGAGAGCAAATTGCTAACATTTGTTGGATCATAGGGAAAGCAAGAGAATTCCAGAAAAAACATTTGCTTCTGCTTCATTGCCTGTGCTAAAGCTTTTGACTGTGTAGTTCAGGGTTGCTCAGTCATGCCTGACTCTTTGCAACCCCATGGACTGTAGCCCACCAGGCTCCTCTGTCCATGGTTCTCCAGGCAAGAATACCGGAATGGTTTGACTGTGTGGATCACAATAAACTGTGGAAAATACTTAAAGAGATGGGAATACCAGACTACCTTACCTGTCTCCTGAGAAACCAGTATGCAGGTTCAGAAACAGCAGTTAAAACCAGACATGGAACAGTGGACAGGGTCAAAATTGGGAAAGGAGTACGACAAGGCTGTATCTTGTCATTCTGCTTATTTAACTTCTATGCGTCCTCCCAAGATCATGGCACATATTACTGAGACTGTCATCATGCAAAATGCCAGGCTGGATAAATCACAACCTGGAATCAAGATGGCAGGGAGAAATATCAACAATCTCAGATATGCAAATGATACTACTCTAATGGCAGAAAGTGAAGAGGAACTGAAGAGCATCTTGATGAGAGTGAAAGGAGAGTGTGAAAAAGCTGGCTTAAAACTCAACGTTGAAAAAAAAGATCATGGCATCTGATCCCTTCTCTTCATGGCAAATAGATGGGGGAAAAGTGACAGATTTTATTTTCTTGGTCTTCAAAATCACTGCTGACAGAAACTGTACCCATGAAATTAAAAGAGGCATGCTTCTTGGAAGAAAAACTATGACAAACCTAGACAACTTATTAAAAAGCAGAGACGTGACTTTGCTGATAAAGGTCCATTTAGTCAAAGCTAGGACTTCCCTGATATCTCAGTTGGTAAAGAATCTGCCTGCAATACAGGAAATCCTAGTTTGATTCCTGGGTTGGGAAGACCCACTGGAGAAGGGACAGGCTACCCACTCCAGTATTCTTGGGCTTCCCTTTGGCTCAACTGGTAAAGAATCCGCCTGTAATACGGGAGACCTGGGTTTGATCCCTGGGTGGGGACGATCCCCTGGAGAAGGTAAAGACTACCCACTCCAGTATTTTGGCCTGGAGAATTCCATGAACTATTTACTCCATGGGATCCCAAAGAGTCGGACATGACTGAGCGACTTTCACTTTCACTTCTCATTTAGTCAAAGCTGTGGTTTTTCTAGTCGTCATGTACTGATGTGAGAGTAGGACCATAAGGAAGCTGAGTGCAGAAGAATTCATGCTTTTGAACTGTGGTGCTGGAGAAGACTCTTGAGAGCCCGTTGGCTAGCAAGGAGGTCAAACCAGTCAGTCCTAAAGGAAGTCAACACTGAAGATTCATTGAAAGGACTGATGCTGAAGCTGAAGCTCCAGTACTTTGGCCACCTGATGCAAAGAGCCTGCTCATTGGTAAAGACCCTAAAGCTGGGAAAAATTGACAGCAAAAGGAGAAGGGGATGGCAGAGGATGTGATGGTTAGATAGCATCACCAACTCAATTGACATGAATTTGAACAAACTCTGGGAGATACTGAAGGAAAAGGGAGCCTGCCCAGCTGTAGTCCATGAGGTCACAAAGAGTCAGACATGACTTAGTAAGTGAACAACAACAGATGATCTATTGACTTGATTACAGCTTTCAGTAATAGGTAGAAATTTTTCTATTAAAAAAAAATCTAATGAAGAGAGAGAATTTTACATGGGATTTGTCAGATGAAATGTAAACAAAATTCTAGTTTAATGAATTTGCTAATGATTCATCTTTAACATTGAATTTTTGCTGAGATCTTGTGTTTGGCATATAAACACTTGAAAATCCACAAAACAGTATATTGTTGGGGAAAGGCACCAGCTAAAATACCTTTCAGATATTTACTAAGAAAATTCAAAGGAAACACATACAGAAAAATGGAAAGAATCAAAGGTTAAAAAGAAATAAAAGGAAGAGGGGGAAGACGTGAAAGGAATAATAAACAATTTACAAAAAATCAAGACAGATGGCTTTTTAACAAAAACCTAAGTGGTTTCACCTTCCTCTCTCCATCATTATTCAGCCACCTCATGTTGTTCAGTGTTCTGAACAGCTGTTTAAAAGGACAGCAATGGTGATTGTGAAAATGACTAAAAAGGAAGGAAAAGAGGGTGGAAAATAAGTAAGGTTTGTAGGAACCCAGACCAATCAATCTACTTTAGTCGGAGCAAACATGATTTAGAGCAACCTTCAAAACTGATCCTGAGATAGAGAGAAAATAAGGAATTCAAAGGAGAGAACTTGTATAAGATGATTTTCATCAGCAATCTGTTTCCCTTAGACAGAATTAAATTTCTCTTGGCCTCGATCAGTCTTAATTTCCATGAGGACTTAGTTTTCAGCTAGATTACTTGCTCCTGAAGGAAAGTGATCACTAAAAATATTCTGTGCTTTATTCTCAGCACCCAGTGTATAGTTAGGTAGTGTGGGTGATTACAGTACTTAACAACCAATGCTGACCAGAGACGCATACAGAAAATAATTTTCATTAGTGAATCAGGTGCACCTGAACTGAACCTATTTTAATTAGTAAAATGGTTTCCACAATGATATTTGACTTCTTTTTTTTTTTTTTCCTCAGTAAAAACAGTGTCCTGTTAGGGGGAAAAAAATATTTGTTAGCTACCACGAGCTCTGTCAAATTTTCTAAGCCCCACTGAATTGCAAAATCGGAATGAATCCAACAAATGTCTAACAAACATCAAGCACAGGTTTTTAGACAACACTGAGCAAGGTCAATACCATCCATGTCTTGTGGAGCTTCTAGTCTATAGAAAAGAGGGATATTAAGCAAATAATTATTCAGTTAGGACTTCCCAGGTGGCTTAGTGGTAAAGAACCCACCTGCCATTGCAGGAGATGTGGTAGATGTGGGTTCCATCCCTGGGTTAGAAAGATTCCTTGGAGGAGGAAATGGCAACTCACTCCAGTATTCCTGCCAGGATAATCTCATGGACAGAGGATCCTGGCAGGCTATTGTCCCTGGGGTTACAAAGAGTTGGACACAGCTTAGCGACTAAACAACAGCAACAGTTAACTTGGGACCATGGGATGGGAACTTTCTTAAGAGCTCCTTGAGCACAAGGAACATTTCTCTACTGTTTTCTGACATTTAACTCTTGACATGTAGGGCTCAAGTAATAGAATAGATCCCCTAAAGAATGAGGGAGACAGTTTCAACATGGTATTAGTTCTGCTCTTCCTGTGTTGCGGTGTTCCCTTTAAAGAAAATTCTTTGGTCAAACTTTTGGGGGACATAGTAGGCTAACTATTTCTGAGCCTTTATTATTCTGTTGAATCCATATTTCTTACCAAACTACTGCATGTCAGTCTCAGACTGATCCAAGGGGTATAGAATGACTATGAAAAACATAGTCCCTGACCTCATGAAGCCAACCTGGACTGTAATCTTGCAAGAGAAAAGTAGCCTTTATAGGACTTCCCAGGATTACTTGAGTACAGAATACTTTTTCAGCAGCGCATCCCAGGACATTGTTTGAGAAATAACTTGTTAGTCTTATCTAGAAGAATCAGTACTAGTCATTCCCCAAATACTTAGATTGAGTTTTTTTTAAAGATACTTTAAAAAATGCCAGGCAAGTCCTTGTTTTTACGAGGAGAACCTAGATGACATGTGGTAGGATGCCCCTTTTAACTAATGAAGAAGACCTTACGTGCCCCAGAGTGAGAAATGATAACCCCTTCTCCGCTGGATTTGAGAACATTAAGGAGTTCTTGATATAGATGTAGAAACCCACATCTTTCCTCACACCAATTCTGGAGATAAGTCATTTAATGTCTTCCAAGTAATTTAAACCCCATGCCAGTTTTGCAATAATTAGATCCTGGTATGACATCTATTTGGATGCAGTTTTTATTCAAGAAGAGTATCCCTCTAGATGTAAGGCTAATTAAAACAACCATCTCTTGTCTTCTGAAAACTAATGTACTGGTGGAATTAAGATTTATACATGCCCTCACTAGGTGATTCAATTTTATATAGGCCACAGTTTGGAAAAAAACAGGAATCTAGAGTTTTAAAAAAATGGATCAGGGGCTACGAATTTAAGAGAAGGGTCTTCAGTGGCAGGGAGGACAGAAGAAAACGACTCATGTATTGTTTCTGGCAAATCCTTCCCTTGATATAAATGTTCTCAACCATCAGGAGAACCCTAAAACCCTTATTCCCGAACTAAACCTTCCAGTGGGTTGTCACCACCATATTTAACATGCTTTTGGGGCTTGTGGTCTGATTTGTCCAGTTATTCTTCTGGAAGGATGTGCAGCATCTTATTTCAGATGAGTTTCTGACTGTGGTAGATAGTATATTATGTACTCCTGCCAGGCAGGAAACAGAGCTATTGCTCATACAGTCTGTAAATACAAAGCCAGCTTTTGCAATCAGACAGAGCTCACTTTTCCTCAGAGACCCACTGAATGAATATGATACAACTTCTCTTTTCAAGCATCTGTCAAGGGAAGAACATACAAACGCTCCACAAAGGGGCTACAGACAGTAGTGTGCATTCAAGAGACAGAAGTGTGACAATTATTTCACTGTTTTGTAAGAATCGGCTGTAACAATGACTGGAGCTTAACAGTAACTCCAAAATTCCAGAGGCGTATCCTCCACCACTGTGAATGAGAAGAAACACACCACATCGAGGGCAGTTCTGTTTCATTTTAGATACCAGGTGGTACATGAAAAGACAGAAGAGACTTCTTTCTGGAATGTTTGTTCAGAGAGGCTCCAGTTGCATTGATTTCAGTGATTCATTTGTCTATCCAGATACTGTAAGCATATGAAGGCACAGTTTTCACTAAGCTGTGCCAGAAACTGTGTTCATGCTAGGGAAACACCTGGATGCAAAATTGACATGGCCCCTGTCAGTGAGGAAGGCAGGTGAGAAAGATGATGTGAAGACAGTCATCACAGATAGAAAATGACAGGGATGAGAAGGACAGTGTTGTGGGAGGCTAGGAAATGGAGAAACGATCCTTTGAAAAGGTGCGGGGATGCGGGGTGCGGGGGAGATGTCTAGATAATTCGAGAAGTTGCTGAAGACTCCTATCAGAGGAGAGAGAAAGATGTTGTTGTGGGTTGAATTGTGTCCCCCCCCCCCAAAAAAGATACACTGAAGTCCTAACCCCTAACACCTTTAAAATGTGACCTTATTTGAAAATAGGGTGACTGCGGGTGCAACTGGCTGAGATCAGGTCAAACTGGACTATTAAACAGGCCAAGCTGTTAAACTGTCAAACACGTCAACTAACTGTTGTTAGTTAATCCAGTGAAATTGTTGTCATTATCAAATGAGGAAACAGACACACAGAGAAAACGGCCATGTTAAAACAGAGCTAGAAATTAGTTATGCTGCCATGAGGCAAGGAACACCTGGACACCCCAGAAGGTGAAAAAGCAGGGAGGATCCTCCCCTACAGGCCTTAGAGGAATGTGGTGGCCCTGCCAGCACTTTGATTTCAGACTTGTAGCGTCCAGAAGTGTGAGAAAATAGATTTATGTTGGTTTAAGCCTCTCAGTTTGTGGTGGTTTATTATGGCCAGCCCCAGGAAATCAGCATGTGAACTAAGACTGGTGTTTAACCAGTTGGAGTTCAGATCAGGCCAGAGCACACAGGGTCTGGAAGATAATATTAAGGGCCTTCTCTTTGAGTTAAATACACTTTTTGAAGCAGTGAGGTGATAATGACTGGGTACTGTGTGAGAACCAGTGTGTTTTTATGGCCACCTGAATTTTTTTTTTCATTAAATGTATTGGAAATATGGGAGAGTTAGTTAGACAACATCACAAATCACTGACCTTTCGAAACAGCTACCCAGATAAATCAGTGTATTCCTCCAGCTACGCCGGATTATAGGAACATGCTTTCTGTGCTTGGTAATATTGGACACCTAAAACCCCTGTTTTCAAACGGTGTTCCATGGAACACTAGTTCTGAGAACACATTTTAAAAGTGTTCCGTGGTCCAAGAAGATTTGGAAATACTACGCTTCTTTGTGTTTCCTCTTGCAGAGTCATAATGGGTATTAACATGTTGAAGTCTCTGGAAAGTTCTACAGTAAAGAAAGAGTTGAACCCGAATTCCCAAATATGTTTGATCATGCAGTACCGCTAGGTCAAACGAAAACCAGGAATATGTGAGACTACCTGTTATGAGCCTAATACATGCGGTTTTGGACATGCAGAGAGATTTTTAAAAAAATATTTTCATGCTCTCAACCCACTTTTGAAACCAGGGAATTCTACCCAGTTCTAAGTTGAGAGCTTGTCTTGCTGTTACTCTCTTCCCTGAGTAAGTAGCCAGCTGGAGAATAGCTGCAGACAACCTGTGAAGCTCAAATCTCCTTTCCTTTGTTTTCTCCCATCTGAGCTTCCCCTGAGGAATCTGCCCTCAAGCAATTTTACAAGCAGAGAGTGAGAAAAAAAATGTCTGAACCAAAGGAATTCTAATACTTTCTCAAATGGCAGAGTCAGGTGCAATTTGAAATGGGTAGCTCCAAACTTAAAAATGTTGGCCTTCATTACAAAGGCAAATAACACTATACCTGGTAAGGATTCAAGGAGTCATTTGGTACAAAATGCTCATTTTGCTCATAAATAAACTAAGGCATTGGGCTTCCCAGTTGGCGCAGTGGTAAAGAATCTGCCTGCAAAGCAGGACATCTGGGTTCGATCCCTGGGTTGGGAAGATCCCCTGGAGAAAGGAATGACTACCCACTCCAGTATTCTTACCTGGAGAATTACAACTAACACACACACCCCCCCCCCCCCCACACACACACACAAACTAAGGCATAGGTGGCCAGAGACAGCACCAAAGCCACACAGTTGTAGGGCTAACCTAGCCAGGAAGNGGAAGATCCCCTGGAGAAAGGAATGACTACCCACTCCAGTATTCTTACCTGGAGAATTACAACTAACACACACCACCCCCCCCCCCCCACACACACACACAAACTAAGGCATAGGTGGCCAGAGACAGCACCAAAGCCACACAGTTGTAGGGCTAACCTAGCCAGGAAGAGGTCAGTGGTGTTTACTTTCAGCCCACCTTCTCTTGAAATATGCCATCTGGGGCTTATAAAAAAACTTACACAAACTCCTGACACAGCATTTGATCCCATCATTAATAGGTAATATAAAGATCACCAAAAAGACAGTCTAATTCAGGAGTCTCAGTAGCATATACCTTCTCTGAATAATGTTAATCAATGCAATAAACTCTAAAAATAACACCCAATAAAGTTTAATGTTCTCGTTATCCATGTGCCATATAAATAGTTTCCTTCATTACCACAAAATATTCCCTTTGACATTTTTATGTATTCATTATAAGTTTTCTGTTCTTGGTTAAGGAGTTTTTTTCCTTTAAACAAGAAAATATTAAGAAAATGACTTTGAAAATACCTGCTTTGGGGTTTTTTACTTCCATCTCCTTCCCTTCTGCAATCTCTGGTTGCAAATAGAAAGTCTCCTCTAATCAGTACCACCCACTTAAGAGAGTAAAGTCATGTTCTGCTGTCCACACTCTTTCTACCATCCAGGCTACTAAAAGTTCTCATCACTGCTTTTATGGAAGTCAATTTCCACTCATTCTTTCATTACTGCCCCACACAGATACGTGTTCTGCATTTGTGACTCAGCACCTAGACAGCAGCCTTTCAAACAAGGTGATGGGGCACAGCAGGAGGGAAGATGCCTCCCTCTAGGTGGTGCTGCCTGAGCAGGAATTTCGACTGGGAGATGCCCACAGGCATCTCTCCAGGTGTGCACTTCTTACAGCCACTCAGAGAAGCAGTGTTCCGGCAACACAGCCCCTTCACACAGACCTGCTTCTCTCTGCCTTGTACTGCCCTCAAAGAAGAGCAATTTGTCCTAATTCTGGAACATAGCAAGCTAAGGGAACCCAAGGTGATTGTTCAGTAACCATTTTTCCTTTTCAGGAATTTTTAAGGATAATTTAGGGCTCCCTGCAATTTTCTCTTTTACTAGTTAGTTTTAGAACCTAATCCACATGCAAAATGTAGACTTCCAGATGAAATTTTGTCATGATAAAATAGGAGTGATGCCGCCTGGACACATCTCGATTTACTCAAGCCCATCTGCCTTCTACTGGCCCATTTTGCTTCTTCTGTTTAGACAGCATGTTTTTCCATCCTACTTGGGCCAGTCTTAAAAGCACATCTAGGTCCTAATGTTCTATCATCTCAGAAAGCAGATAAATCTTTCAAAATGCTTGGAAAGCTGCCTACAAAATGCTGCCACTCCTCTGGTAATAAACACCTTGAGAAATTACAGTCAGCATTCTTTTTCTAATTCAAGCAGAAGCCCAGTGTAGGTCAAGAATGAAAAAATTAAAAAGAAGCAAGGGTCTAAGTCATGGACCCACTACATATTTGCTGAGGGACTTTGGGTGAATTTCTTCTTTATTCTGAGCCTCAGTTTCCCCACCAGTAAAATAACAGTGATAATATTGACTGAAAATACTGTTGGGAAAGGAACTGAGGCTTGACAACATTTGTATTTAGTTGCTGGCACATCAAAGCTCTCAGCATGTGTACTTCCCCTTCTCATCTCTGGCTCCTTGGAACCTCAGAATTCAACTCCATGTAACTTCAGACGTTAAATGCCAGCTGTCTAAAACTATCTAAAAGAAAGTTGTTTCTGAAAGTTCAACCTAAAGGAATTTGTCATCCTGAATCTGTAATATCTAAACTTAAATACAGTATCATTAAAAGAATGCATTGGGGGAAAAGTACAGAATAGACAGCAAGTGGACTCCACAGAATGGCATAGTGGGGGCTACCTATGTTCATGAATAAGAACTTAAGAAAGTAAAACTACTCAGTCCAGGATATCAGTTCAGTTCAGTTCAGTTCAGCCCAATTTTGAACTTTCAGTTCAGTTCAGTTCAATCACTCAGTTGTGTCCAACTCTTTGTGACCCCATGAACCGCAGCATGCCAGGCCACCCTGTCCCTCACCAACTCCTGGAGTCCACCCAAACCCATGTCCATCAAGGTGATGATGCCATCCAGTCATCTCATCCTCTGTTGTCCCCTTCTCCTCCTGCCCTCAATCTTTCCCAGCATCAGGGTCTTTTCAAATGAGTCAGCTCTTCGCATCAGGTAGCCAAAAATTTGGAATTTCAGCTTCAACATCCGTCCTTCCAATGAACACCCAGGACTGATCTCCTTTAGGATGGACTGGTTGGATCTCCTCGCAGTCCAAGGGACTCTCAAGAGTCTTCTCCAACACCACAATTCAAAAGCATCAATTCTTCAGTGCTCAGCTTTCTTCACACTCCAACTCTCACATCCATACATGACCACTGGAAAAACCATAGCCTTGAGTAGACGGACATTTGTTGACAAAGTAATGTCTCTGCTTTTTAATATGCTACCTAGGTTGGTCATAACTTTCCTTCCAAGGAGTAAGCATCTTTTAATTTCATGGCTGCAGTCACCATGTGCAGTGATTTTGGAGCTCAGAAAAATGAAGTCAACCACTGTTTCCACTGTTTCCCCATCTGTCTGCCATGAAGTGATGGGGCTGGATGCCATGATCTTAGTTTTCTGAATGTTGAGCTTTAAGCCAACTTCTTCACTCTCCTCTTTTACTTTCTTCAAGAGGCTCTTTAGTTCTTCCTTACTTTCTGCCGTAAGGTTGATGTCATCTGCATATCTGAGGTTATTGATATTTCTCCCAGCAATCTTGATTCCAGCTTGTGCTTCCTTTAGCCCAGTATATAGGCCATATCTATTCCACTGTTACCTATAGATATAAGATTTATGGGGATGTTGGACAGACTCAAGAAGCAGTTAAGTGTAGTGGTTAACTGCATACATTTGGAGTCAAATATAGCTATGTTCCAATCCCAGCTCTGCCACATGCTAGGTATGCCTCTTAAACAAGCTATTTAACCTCTGAGTTTGAGTTTTCTCATTGGTAGAAAGGGGATAATATAATAGTATTTAATGTATGGAGTTGTCTTTGGGAGTAATAAATACCATAATGAATACACAGTGCTCAGTCCACCCTCAGTCAATTAGCCTGTGTTCAATAAATGTTATCAGTTATTATTACTATTCATGTTATTTTCCTTTTTTTTTTTTGAGACACTTAAGGTAAATTCTGATTCACTTGTAATCAGGACTTTAACCATTCAATTCCCCAAAATGCATAAGAGGAACCCAGTACTTCGGAACAAAAACGAAAGAACATTCTCTTTGGTGAATGTTCCTCCTCTATTAGTCAGGAAGTGCTATGGGGACTGTCAGTAGGAAAGGACAAAGCTGAGCTGTTTCTGGCTATCAAGAAACATACAGTAAGTTGAAGTCTGTACTCTACAGCCATCACATATGAGATGTGAATTTTGTGAAACTGATTATTTTAGCTCGATTGCCAGCTTTTCTTCTAGGACAAAACTAAGAAGGTTAATCATGTTACCAGTGGGGAAGCTTTTGCCTTTGTCTTAGCTAGTTGGCTGGCATGACAGCTGAAATAACAGTACTTCCCATTCTCTTTAGATATCTAAAAAAGATAGGAAATCTGGGTCTCTGTATTAAACAGCAAGTATTCAGAAAGAAATCCAGCAGATGTATCTGTAGTTTCCTGGGTAAAAGTAAAAGAAAGATGCCAGTTTTTCTTTATTTCATGGAAGCATTGACAGCAAGTTCTTCATCATCATGATGCCAGAGATGAAACATCTCAGCCCCAGGCTAGAGCAGTGCAGGGATTTAGCACGTCAGCCCAGACCAGTGTGATTTGGGATGAAAAGGAAGGGGAGTGCTTGCTACATTACTTGCTTTGTGTGAATACCAGTTGGGAACAGAATATTTGGGGGGAAAAAGTCGATGAATGAGGTCAAAAACTCAAATGGATAGCTCTTGATAATCATGGACTGGGTGTTCCAGGGATGAATAGCATTTTAATAATTTTACATATTAAATAGCAGGCATATATGGATATATTCATGGTATTTAAATAGCGAGTGTATGTTTTTGTTTATGTGTGTGTGTGTGTACAGGGTGCAGTGGTAAAGAATCTGCCTGCCAAGGCATGAGAGGCAAGAGATGCAGGTTTGGTCCCTGGGTTGGGAAGATCCTCAGGAATAGGAAATGGCAACCCACTCTCATATTCTTGCCTGGAAAATCCCATGGGCAGAGGAGCCCAGAGGGCCACAGTCCATAGTGTCAAAAAGAGTCAGACATGACTAAGCGACTGAGCATGCATGCTTGCGTGTATATACATATAACTTGACATATTGAGGAGGCTACTATGAAGTCCTAAAGTACTGTGAAATTATAGAATTTATGATTCAAATGAGAATGCCTCTGGGTTGGTTTTGTACACAAATGTTTATGACAGCTTTTTTCATAATCATCAAATGCTAGAACAACCAAGTAATTTTTAGCCCGTGAAGAGATCAACAAAATGTAGCGTAGCCATTCTGGGGACTGCTACACAGTAAGAAAAAAGGAACAGATGAATAAAGCACACTATGTGGATGACTCTGAGAAGGACTATGCTAAGTGAAAGAAGCTTGAGTCAACAGGCTGCATCTGATTTTCTGGAATAGGCAAAAAACTGATCAGTGATCGCCAGGGGCCAGGGGTGGGGTTAGGATCTGTCTACAAAGGGGCATGAGAATTCAGGGAGATGTTATATATCATGAATGTGTGGTGGTTATGAAAGTTCATAGAACAGTGCACTAAAGAGGATAAATTTATCTCTACCAAAATTATATCTCAAATATTTTAAACAAATTTGAATTTAACAAAATTCCATGGTGGAGTACAGCTGTTCAGACATAGCTGTGGATTGCCAAAGCCCCTTCTTGAGGCAACCTAACTGGCTTAAGTGAAGACTTCCTGAAGTGCAGTTAACTGCTGGCTGACCAGGCTGTAAATCACTTGCTCTCAGCCTCAGTTATAGCCATAAACACCAGTGAAAGTGGCAACAGTTGCCCACTTGAGATCCTGATTTTCTCCTTCTTCCCCTTTGGGTCCCCATGCCCCAGGCCCCAGCTGGATACTTCTGGTCCCCATATCAGGGTTTCTTCCTAGCTTCAGCAGGTTAGTGACTCAACTCAGACGCTGCCCAGATTTCTGGGCACTCTCTTTCCCTAAGACTTTTCCCTGTCTCTGTATGAGAAAAAGTACCAGCAAGATAAACCAACCTCTTACAATGGCCTGTACTTCTAGATGCCTGCCAGGCCTTAGGCACTACAAATGCCCTTGTTTGAAACAGCAGAAAAACTATTGAAAAAGAGCAGCCTCTTTGCTGGAGTTTCCAGAATAAATCAAAGGAAGAAAACAAGACTAGAATCAGGGCTCAGGTGTGGGAGAGACTAATAATCCACAAGGCCACCCAATGAAAAATCCATGAATTAGGTAGGACTCAGGGTTAAGTAACAGGAATCAACTTGAATTAGAGTGGTAATATATCTCCATGTATTAGTCTGTGCTCTGTATACATTTCCTTATGCTTCTAGAATGCCAAGGATATTGTCTTCCCTCTCCTTGTTAATACAGAATAACTGCGTCTGACTTTTCAGACTAAAATACAATTATCTGCACTATTACTATCAGGAGCAGAAGAGGGCACCCTAAGAATATTTAAGTAGCAGCAAACCATCGCTTTAACACACTTTACAATACTACAATGAATGCCTTTTCTCAAACACAGGAAAGCAAAGCACGATCTGTTTTGCAGCTAAAATTATTCTACAGATCTCCCTGATTGGGGATAAAGATCAGGAATGCCCAAGTCCTCTGTAAGAAACAAGGCAAAACCTAAAATAAAATTTAGTATCTGTCAAACATGGTATATTCCCAAATAATCGAATCGAAGTGTCACACTGGTTTAGTGGAAAAGGGTGCTCAGAGTTATTATCTTTGTTTAATGAGTATGAATAAGGAAATAATAAAATTTCTATAGAGCACTTTCTATATGCCAATCATATGTCTGTGAACATAGTTAGTATTATACAGCAGGAATTCCTGGTGGTCCAGTGGTTAAGACTCCATGCTTCCAGTGGAGGGGGCATGGGTTTGATCCCTGATTGGGGAAGTTCCACATGCCTCTCTATGCAGCAAAAATCATGTTTTTTAATTTAAAAAAAATTGTATTGCAACTCTGAGGTAGGCATTCAACCTCCCTCCCCTCAACTCCAGTAACTAAGGGATCATTTTAAGTAGCCCCTTTTCTGGCTGATCCAAATAGTCTTCTTCATAAGGATAGATCTGAAATAAGCAGGTCTATTATTTTTTAAAAAACTACATGGAATTAAACGGATTGAGAACAAAGAGGAAGGATAGATGTAGATAAAGAGAAGAGGGAAAGCTAGGATCGTGGCATGGAGAAAAAGAAGGTGGAGAAGGGGAGAGAAATGGAGAAGAGAGTGTGAGGAGACAGACAGAACAGGGCAGCCAAGAGAAAGTGGGGGACAGGGGACAGGGGGAAGCTTCTCCTAAGCCTTCAAGAAGATCTTCATAGATCTGAATTGTGAATGTTCCCTTTATTCTCATACACACAACAGCCCAAATACACATATTGCAGAGAGGCTCCAACATGGGCATCAGTGTCCATGCCTAGCAGTGAACATTCAGAAAAGAGCCACAGGCACTACTAGACGGGGAACCATCCAGGGAAGGTATTGATTGAGCAAGCTTGGGAAGCAGGCTTCCCAGAAACGCTTACCCATCTCCAGCTGTTCATTAGTTAATGAATATGAAATATTGACTCAAGGATGGTTCCACAGGTGTTCAGGAAAACAATCTCATTTCAAACCAGTCAGTTGCACAGGACTGGAGGGTAGGTAGATGGGGGAGGGAGAGAGCCCTTTACCCTTCCCCCTCCCCCATTTACATCTCCCTGGAGCCTCAGGATAAGCTGGGTCTTTGGATCCACATACTTCCCCGGTTCTGTCCTAGGTGGAGGAGGTCCTGAAATAAAAACAAAGGGCACATCCACTCCCCGCTGCTCTTTCTGAACACTTCAGGACAGGGGCAAATTGAGTCCCAAAATTGGGCAATTGTGGTAGGTAAAACTCCCCACTCTCTTTTTTAAAAAAGTAACTCCTGTAAATTTATTTTAAAGTGTCTTTGAAGAACAATAAACTTGCATATAAAGCCCTCGGTTTCAGAGCTGTTAGAGTAATGTCAGAGGAGCCACTTACTTACTAGAGAAACTAGTGTGTAGATATAACTATAAATGTTGAGAACACAGTGTTAATGGCTGCAGTTTCAGAAACACAGATTTAAGGCACATGAACTAGGAGTGTTGGAAAAATGAATGTGTGAGTGGGTGGACGAGTGGTAGGTGTGTAGATGAATCAGGAGTGTTGGAAGTGTAAATGGGTGGACGGATGGATGGTTGGATGGTTGGACGTAGGATAAGTGTGTGATATAAGATGTTTCCTGAATTATTAGCTCTAGCAAAGTTGGTTCTGTTGGACTACAGGGCAGTAGAAGCAGAAAGGAGTCCACCTACTTCTGGTCCAGTGCACCTCGACAAATATCAGGTGGCGCAGTCCCTTCACAAGTGAGCTGGCAACCTGTGTTAACTAAAATGTTTATTTTCCTTATGATGTCAGGATCTCACCAAAACTGCTGAGAGTGTGGGCTCTGGAGTCAGATTTCCCTTGGTAACCTCTAGCTTTTAATGTTGACCTTGAGCAAGTCACCTTAGCTTGGTGCATATGCCCCCTCAGCTGTAGAGCAAGACCAGTCTGAGAACTTGACCTGAAGTGTTGCTGTAAAGTTTACAAATAAAGGCTGCAAAAACAATCAACCTATACAATCCAAATTGACATGACTTCATGGATGATTTTATTTTGGTGGAATTAAATTGAAGATGTTAAATATAATAAAATGAAAAAATAATTTGCAGGTTTTAAGTTTCCCTTGTGAGTTTGAATCTTTCAATTTCAGGTCAGAATAATTATTGATTTTGTGTTTTTTCTTTTTCCATTTTTTAACAATAAAGTTATTTCTTAAACTCTAATCATTAGTTTGATAAGTCATTAAATTTAATTGTGTACTGCTAAACATAGTATTGAATTTTTAAATAGTTGTCTAATGAAAAATATATTTTGACCTATATACTACTTTGAAAATAACTTTTTTTTTGATAGACAGCTTCTAAAATAGCTCCTAAATGCTCCTCCTTGTTACCACGCCTTTTGTGTAATCCCTTCCTCTTTGATGTGCACCAGACTAAGGGACTCAGATTTAATAAATAGAATGTGGCAAAAGTGAACAAAGAGATCATGTCTGTGATTGGGTTACAAAGGACTCCAGTTTCCATCCTATCTCTCTCATCCCTCTGAGTCCTGGCTCTGGAGGAATCAAGCTGTGTTGTGTGGAGGTTCACATGGCAAGATCTGGTACCTCTGGCCAATCACCCATGAGATGTACCAACCATGTAAGTGGTGGTGGAAGCAAGTCCTCTTCCAGTCAAGCCTTGAAGTGACTACAGCCCTGCTAATACTGTGATCACAGCTTTGTGAGAGACCCTAAGTCAGAGGCCTTGCCTCAGAGAGACAAGGAAGATAGTGGTTTTTTTAAAAATGTATTCATTTTTATTTATTTATTTGGCTGTGCCAGGTCTTAGTTGTTGCATTCAAACTCTTTGTAGGATTTCGTTCCCTGATCAGGGATCAAACCCAGACCCTGCACTGAGAGAGCAGAGTCTTAGCCACTGGATCCCTAAGGAAGTCCCTGATAGTGTTTATTTTGAATTGTTAAATTTGGAGGTAATTCGTTATGCTGCAATAGAGAACTAATACATTATCAACATTTAAGAACTGATGCTGAAGCTGAACCTCCGATACTTTGGCCATCTGATGCAAAGAGCCAACTCATTAGAAAAGACCCTGGTGCTGGGAAAGATTGAAGGCAGGAGAAGGGGACGACAGAGGATGAGATGATTGGATGGTATCACCAACTCAAGGGACATGAGTTTGAGCAAGCTCTGGGAGATGGTGAAGGACAGGGAAGCCTGGCGTGCTGCAGTCCATGGTTTCGCAAAAAGTCAGACATAACTGAGTAACTGAAAATGACAAAGAACCTTTAGAACCTTCAAGAAACACTATACTAAGCTACCAATGTTGTTCTACCTATTGTGCATGTAAGCTTTGGCCGTTAACTCAACATTTCTGAAGTCTATTTCCTCGTCCATAACATGGGAATAAATCCCACAACATTGTTCATTTTTTAACCTTTGCTGTAGAAACTGGTAAGAAAGTTTCTTACCCTACAAAGAGGTCTGTGAAAGCACAAGCTCCCTGTTTGCTCCATGCCATGAAGGTGGAAAGGATGGATCTTTGTGTGTGTGTTACTCAGTTGTGTCCAACTCTTTGCAACCCCTTGGACTGTAGCCCTCCAGGCTCCTCTGTCCATGAAATTCTCCAGGCAAGAATACTGGAGTGAGTGGCCATTCCCTTCTCCAAGGGATCCTCCCAGCCCAGGGATCAAACCTGGGTCTCCCATTTTGCAGTCAGATTCCTTACCATCTGAGCGACCTGGGAAGCCTGGACCTTCCAAGGTGAGGTTGCAGAATTTAAATATTGGTTTTTGAAATGAGGATTTCATCTTGGGAAAACTAAAACCCTAGATCAATGTACTCAACCTGACTTTGACTCCAAAACAAGAATTCAAGTCCAGATTAAGTCCACTTCGCTGCACCTCTTCAAGGAGGTTTACCCAGATGACCTGGCAGAGAGTAGCTCCTGCTTTTATCTTTTCACAGCATTTAGCAGCTATGAAATTTACTGCATTCATTTCTTTTTTTCTTCTCCTTACTCAGGAAAGTTAATATTTTGAGGGCAGCGACCTCTGCCTGGTTCATGGCTAGAGCATTGCCAACATGCACTAGAATCTCAGTACCATTATTGTCTGCCTGATATGGGGAGAGGAAAAGTGCTTTCTGCCTTCATCATCCTGCTAAGAAAAGGTTGCTAAGCCTCTAGGGTAAAGGACCTGATTAAAAACAAAAAAGTCATCTTTATGTTCAATTTTAGGATTTTTCTGGTTTTCATAAGATTTAGTATTGATTATAGTAGAGACACTGTAAAACTGTTTCAAAATCTCTTAGCCCAGAAAGGTTTAGAAAGTGAGATGGGCCAAAAGATGTGAGGCCCTTCTACCTGCTAGCAATATCCTTTGAAACACTGATGTTTCAAAAGGGGAAATTGCCCTATTTTCCCTTCACTGTCATTATTAATATTTGCTAAAGGAAATAGACCCATTCTTGGTTCATAGGTGGCTAAGTACCCATGTTTAGAACTTATAATTGAGAGAATAAGAGCTTAATTTCTGAAATTCTTATTTGGAAGGTGTTAATTTCCTTCTACTGAACCACCATTTATCTTGTTCCGAGAATATATCCTGTGTTTTGCCAGTAAGTGTGTGCTTTCGTGTGTGTGTGTGTGTGTGTGTGTGTGTGTGTGTATTTGAGGGTTGAGGAGCTTTGAAAGAAAGAATGAAAGGAAAAATGGATATATTCACAGTTTTAAAAGTACCATAGTTGAAAATATTTCCATGTAACATTCTGGAAAAAGGACATCATTTATGGCAGTCCATTCAAGGCCCTAAAAGCATAACATGCAGTTGTATTAAATAAATTGCTTTAGAAAGAGGTTTAGAAAATAACGGTTCTATATTTGGTTCTTCATCTCAGGGACTTACTTGAGTCCTTAGCCTAAAGTAGAGATCTAGTCTTTTCATTTAGTTTACCTTCTAAAGCAAATATCACAAGATGAAACATTAGTTTTGTGTTTGCATAGTTGTGGTGAAGGGTGAGAGGGAGCTGTTTTCCTTCTTACTTAACCCTTCTTCCCTCAGGCCTGATTCTGGAGCTGAATCCAAACAATATGTTCCAAATTGCCAACCACATTCATCTCTGTGTGGGATGCTTAAAACATGCAAATGGCTCTGAAAAATGTCTCTCATCCTACCAAGATAAATGAATGTATGCATCGCCATCAATTGNCAAAGAGATCATGTCTGTGATTGGGTTACAAAGGACTCCAGTTTCCATCCTATCTCTCTCATCCCTCTGAGTCCTGGCTCTGGAGGAATCAAGCTGTGTTGTGTGGAGGTTCACATGGCAAGATCTGGTACCTCTGGCCAATCACCCATGAGATGTACCAACCATGTAAGTGGTGGTGGAAGCAAGTCCTCTTCCAGTCAAGCCTTGAAGTGACTACAGCCCTGCTAATACTGTGATCACAGCTTTGTGAGAGACCCTAAGTCAGAGGCCTTGCCTCAGAGAGACAAGGAAGATAGTGGTTTTTTTAAAAATGTATTCATTTTTATTTATTTATTTGGCTGTGCCAGGTCTTAGTTGTTGCATTCAAACTCTTTGTAGGATTTCGTTCCCTGATCAGGGATCAAACCCAGACCCTGCACTGAGAGAGCAGAGTCTTAGCCACTGGATCCCTAAGGAAGTCCCTGATAGTGTTTATTTTGAATTGTTAAATTTGGAGGTAATTCGTTATGCTGCAATAGAGAACTAATACATTATCAACATTTAAGAACTGATGCTGAAGCTGAACCTCCGATACTTTGGCCATCTGATGCAAAGAGCCAACTCATTAGAAAAGACCCTGGTGCTGGGAAAGATTGAAGGCAGGAGAAGGGGACGACAGAGGATGAGATGATTGGATGGTATCACCAACTCAAGGGACATGAGTTTGAGCAAGCTCTGGGAGATGGTGAAGGACAGGGAAGCCTGGCGTGCTGCAGTCCATGGTTTCGCAAAAAGTCAGACATAACTGAGTAACTGAAAATGACAAAGAACCTTTAGAACCTTCAAGAAACACTATACTAAGCTACCAATGTTGTTCTACCTATTGTGCATGTAAGCTTTGGCCGTTAACTCAACATTTCTGAAGTCTATTTCCTCGTCCATAACATGGGAATAAATCCCACAACATTGTTCATTTTTTAACCTTTGCTGTAGAAACTGGTAAGAAAGTTTCTTACCCTACAAAGAGGTCTGTGAAAGCACAAGCTCCCTGTTTGCTCCATGCCATGAAGGTGGAAAGGATGGATCTTTGTGTGTGTGTTACTCAGTTGTGTCCAACTCTTTGCAACCCCTTGGACTGTAGCCCTCCAGGCTCCTCTGTCCATGAAATTCTCCAGGCAAGAATACTGGAGTGAGTGGCCATTCCCTTCTCCAAGGGATCCTCCCAGCCCAGGGATCAAACCTGGGTCTCCCATTTTGCAGTCAGATTCCTTACCATCTGAGCGACCTGGGAAGCCTGGACCTTCCAAGGTGAGGTTGCAGAATTTAAATATTGGTTTTTGAAATGAGGATTTCATCTTGGGAAAACTAAAACCCTAGATCCATGTACTCAACCTGACTTTGACTCCAAAACAAGAATTCAAGTCCAGATTAAGTCCACTTCGCTGCACCTCTTCAAGGAGGTTTACCCAGATGACCTGGCAGAGAGTAGCTCCTGCTTTTATCTTTTCACAGCATTTAGCAGCTATGAAATTTACTGCATTCATTTCTTTTTTTCTTCTCCTTACTCAGGAAAGTTAATATTTTGAGGGCAGCGACCTCTGCCTGGTTCATGGCTAGAGCATTGCCAACATGCACTAGAATCTCAGTACCATTATTGTCTGCCTGATATGGGGAGAGGAAAAGTGCTTTCTGCCTTCATCATCCTGCTAAGAAAAGGTTGCTAAGCCTCTAGGGTAAAGGACCTGATTAAAAACAAAAAAGTCATCTTTATGTTCAATTTTAGGATTTTTCTGGTTTTCATAAGATTTAGTATTGATTATAGTAGAGACACTGTAAAACTGTTTCAAAATCTCTTAGCCCAGAAAGGTTTAGAAAGTGAGATGGGCCAAAAGATGTGAGGCCCTTCTACCTGCTAGCAATATCCTTTGAAACACTGATGTTTCAAAAGGGGAAATTGCCCTATTTTCCCTTCACTGTCATTATTAATATTTGCTAAAGGAAATAGACCCATTCTTGGTTCATAGGTGGCTAAGTACCCATGTTTAGAACTTATAATTGAGAGAATAAGAGCTTAATTTCTGAAATTCTTATTTGGAAGGTGTTAATTTCCTTCTACTGAACCACCATTTATCTTGTTCCGAGAATATATCCTGTGTTTTGCCAGTAAGTGTGTGCTTTCGTGTGTGTGTGTGTGTGTGTGTGTGTGTGTGTGTATTTGAGGGTTGAGGAGCTTTGAAAGAAAGAATGAAAGGAAAAATGGATATATTCACAGTTTTAAAAGTACCATAGTTGAAAATATTTCCATGTAACATTCTGGAAAAAGGACATCATTTATGGCAGTCCATTCAAGGCCCTAAAAGCATAACATGCAGTTGTATTAAATAAATTGCTTTAGAAAGAGGTTTAGAAAATAACGGTTCTATATTTGGTTCTTCATCTCAGGGACTTACTTGAGTCCTTAGCCTAAAGTAGAGATCTAGTCTTTTCATTTAGTTTACCTTCTAAAGCAAATATCACAAGATGAAACATTAGTTTTGTGTTTGCATAGTTGTGGTGAAGGGTGAGAGGGAGCTGTTTTCCTTCTTACTTAACCCTTCTTCCCTCAGGCCTGATTCTGGAGCTGAATCCAAACAATATGTTCCAAATTGCCAACCACATTCATCTCTGTGTGGGATGCTTAAAACATGCAAATGGCTCTGAAAAATGTCTCTCATCCTACCAAGATAAATGAATGTATGCATCGCCATCAATTGCAGTGGAAGTCAAAGGAGGACAGAAAGCGTTGATAAAAGAGGAATCTTTGCTTTTCCCCATAGACAAACATTCTATCAGGAAACATGAGTGTTGATGGATGGCATCAGTCTCCTGACTATAGGCACACCTGTAGCCTCCACAGCCACCCATCTTCTTTAGCACTGCTGGGCAAATCTTCCTGAAGAACGGCTTTGTTTACTTTCACGTGTGAATGCCTTCTTTGGCTCCCTATTGTCCATTAAGGAAATAAAGCCCCACTTTATCATCTCAGTCTTCAAGGCCCCAGTCAACCTGGCCATCCTTATTACCCACAACTTCTCAATATGTTTCTTATATTCCAAAGTCAGTGATCCTTATTCCTTGAGAATGTATCAGAGTCTTAGTAGTGATGCTTTCAAAAGGGAATCAAAGCTGTAAAGTATATGATCTCTTCATAACCAATCTGTGAAAGTCAAGTATAAAGTGAAAGAGGTCAGTCATCTCATGATATCATATGATTGTATAAAAAGTATCACATGCACACCCCAGCCTTGATCCATTATCTGCTTGTGTACATTGACTCAGCTAAGTCACTCCAAACATGTCTGACTCTTTGCAACCCTATGGACTGTAGCCCCCCCAGGCTCCTCTGTCCATGGGGATTCTCCAGGCAAGAATACTGGAGTGGGTTGCTATGTGCTCCTCCAGGGGATCTTCCTGACTCAGGGATCAAACCTGTATCTCTCATGTCTCCTCCATTAGCAGGTGGCTTCTCTACCACTAGCACCACCTGGGAAGCCCCAATCCATTGTCTATTCACTTAGCAAATTGCTGTGAGTATAATTGACAGAGCATAAAATATAAATTACTTATTTTTTAAGTTTTTGTTTCATTTTTGAGATAAGTCTCCAGTCAAATTTTCCTTCATTTACTTAGGAAATTTTGGTTCCCACTTGAAATGGATTCCCTTTAATGACATAGCGATTTCCTTTTGCTCTTGCTCCTGTATCAAAATATTCCAAACTTCTCTATTCTTGATGGAATGTGCATCTTCCTTATCCTTTCAGGAACAGCTCAGATATTATTTCTTCTAAAAATATTTCCTAACCTCCTTTAATAAAAAGGAATCTTTCTCCTCTAAACACCCAGCAGATTTTGTTTGTAGCAGATTTTATTTGTAGCAGCTACAGAACATATCAGATGTTGCCCTGAGGTATAGATACTTGACTACATAGGCTTGGCCAAGGATGGGTTCCTTCCTTCATTCATTCAGCTAATATTTCAACTCTTATGTATGAATCAGTGCTCTGGGCTTGGTGGGAAGATAACATTGTAAACAATATCTATCTTGAATTCTATGTATTGAAGTAAGGGCACATAAGGAAGTGAAGATTTACATTTCCTTTCTATGGACTTTCCAAAAAACAAAAGAAAGAGTTACAACTTTCATGTCACTTAAAGGAGGGTGTATTCCTTTTAACTGTGGACCCTACTCAAAAGGGAAAAGTGGGAGGTGATGGCCCCCTTAGGGGACCTGGACACGGGCCAGCTCCTCTCTTGTCTTCGCCCACAGCGTGGCTGTTGATGATCTGCTGCTCAGTCTCTTGAGGCCAAAAGAAAAGAATTCAGCAGCTGGTGCTCTGATGGCGTGGTGTCAGATGGAGCCACAGGCTCTTTCCCTGGTGAATCCTCTAATTAGTTTGGGTTAGTTTCTGCAGAAATGGAAAGCTGTTTCTCAGAATAACATTGGCCAATAATTCACAAGCTGATCCAACTCTGTGTCCAAGATCCTTCAAGGAGAGGATACAGAAGGTGGTTCTTGGCTGAAATCTCTGTCACACTGATCAGTGTTCCGTCTCAACCTTTGAAGATAAATCCAGAATTTAAATTGCTAAAGAATAGAGAGTTTAGTGGTCATGGATCACTCAGTGTGCTGAGGCCAGTCACGTGACATGAGTGTATGAAGTGGCCTCAATGTAGTAGTGAGGACTGACAGCTGAGCTGGAGATCGCACACCCCTTTTACCTTTTTAACAGGATCAGATTCAAGTTTTTTGTAGATGTGTGCTTAACACAACATAATTTTGGGTTTAATGGGGCCTAGGGATGCTACTTTGCAGATCCTAATTTAGGAAAACAATGAATCTTTGCTTGAAAACTATTTTTAGTTCCTTCCTTCCTTCTGTCTTTCCTTCTTTCCTTCCCTTGGTATTTGCGGCTGAGGCATCTTCCCAATATCTTTCTGCTGACACCAGGGTCATTTGTCTTATTCAGTTCTTCTACTAAAGCAAAGGAGAAGATGGCTATGTCACCTTTAGCTTGGCTAAACCCCCAGAGTGTGTCTCCAGCTGTCTTTTGGGAGGAGATTGTAGAGAAGATCTGCCTGGGTCAGCATCCAATCTCGGGTTCTCAAGGAAAGGAGGTCTCTTCTAAAGGGGGAAGCTACAGGATACCTCCTTCCTGTCTATCCCAGGACAAAGTTCATGACAGTTTAAGCAGTTTGTCACTCAGAGTTTCAGGGGCCTTTATCAAAGCTCTACTGAGAGATTAAGAGGTTGGAAGAAGAGATCTGAAGGGCTGTAACCTAATTACTGCCTTTCCTCACAATGCACAAGGGTAATCCTTCATGTGAACTCTCTTTAATCAGGTTCTTAACTTGGCTATACATCAGAATCACCTAGCTTAAAACATATACCTGGTCCTAACTCCTAGAAATTCCAATTTGACAGGCTTAATAGAGCCTGCTGCTGTTTAGACACTAAGTCATGTCCAACTCTTTTGTGACCCATGGACTGTTTCCCTCCAGGCTCCTCTGTCCATGGAATTTCCCAGGCAAGAATACCGGAGAGGGTTGCCATTTCCTTCTCCAGAGGATCTTCCGAACCCAGGGATCGAACCCTAGTCTCCTGCATTGCAGACAGATTCTTTACTGCTGAGCCATCAGGGCAGCCTGATGGAGCCTGAGCATCAGGATTTTCATATGATTCCAGTGTGCAGCCCAGGCTGAGAAACACCAGCCTTGGCCTGCAGATGCCTGTGTGTGTGATAGAATGAGGGTGGAGGGTGGCCTGTGGATCCTCTATTTACCTAATGCCTTTCCTCCCTCACTCCCCATTGCATTTTCTTTAACCTAGTTGCATTTTCTGACTAGTGTATGCCCCCATCCCTACATAAATAAACAAAATCCAGCCCCTCTTTTGGACATCTTTTCTATGTCTAGCAAATTGGCAGCCTTATGCATCCCTTGAGTGTCAAAGCTTCTGCTTCAGTATTAGATTGTGCAGCATTTTTCTCCTTTGTCACCAAATGTCATGAATATAACTGTAATGGCTGCATAGTGTTATCATGTTTACACATGATCCTTTATTAAAATATCCCCTCACACTTACACATTTCGGTTACTTCACACTTTGTGATATTACAAATGAAGTCTACTTATTTAAATATGTTTGCCCTCTTCTCTGATTATTTCCCTAGGGGATCTTCTTAGCAGTAAAAATTATCGGTGCGAAGATAATAAACATTTTTAAGGTTCTTGGTACACAAGGCCAAACCACTTTTCAAAGGGGCTGTATTTACTTATAAAACCAACCAAGATTATATTCTCTAATTAATTCTTTCTTTGTTGCTGAGGTGGGTGCACATCCGTTGCATGGGATAATTTAAACAGGATTTGATTAAGGCCTAAGTTGTAGTCTATACCATTCAATAAGAAGTATTAATTTGACATGACATGCTATAATATTAATAAGCATTTTTGTGCTTTCCAAAAAGAGCTACATTTTATTTGTTCACTTAAAAAGACTTCATTAGTTTGCTATATTCTTCAAAATAGTAAAAATCTTTTTTTTAATCTTGCATAATTTCCTTTAAAAAGTGTAGCAAAATGGAATATACTCGTGGATTATAAATAAGGTCATACTATAGGACACACTGTGGAAGAATCATAGAGAGATTTTGAACAATATAAATTCAAGGATTCCTCGCATGGAAAACTTTCACTTATTAGATGTGAGCTAAAGCATTTGTATGCATCATACAAGCATCTGTATGTTAGCAGAGGTTGCCCAGATGTGGCCAGTCTGTGTTCAAGCTTGAATACCACTGTACTGTGTTATAAGAATGTCTCCATGACTCTCATATATATACATAAATCATCATCCTTCTTCAACTTGACACTTCTTATTTATAGCCAACAATTCAAGATTTGACCATCGTGCTTCTTTTAAAATTATAATGAATTGGACTGTCAAATGGTTATGTATTAGAATTCATGATAAGATTAAAATGTTCTTGCAGATGAAGTAACTATGGAAAGAAAACAATGAACGTTTGATTATTCTGTTTAATATGTAATAAAATATCACAAATATGTTATAAGGCATATGATACATAACAGAGACCAGAGAATGTTAATAGAGTGATATACCAGTCTAGAGTGAGCTGGTAAGTGTGTTGTTAAGCATCAGTTTACAGGTTAAGAGCACTGATGAATTGGATGCAACCTTGCATGTTCCTTTTGATCATGGGAATGGCACACCATTTCCCAAGTCAAACCTCTTTTCTTATGATATACTTACATGCATTTGTGTGTGTGTGCACCCATATTAGAGAAAAAATGAATGTTATCTTTAGAGTACCTATACATTATACTACAAAGAGCACCCATACTGAGAAATGAAGTTTGGGAAATACTAACTGAATTAGGATACGTACTGTTGCAAAGGGAAATACATTCAAACTACCTCATGCAACAAAGAGGTTTAAGAAAAGAAAAGAAGAGCATCTCACATGAACCAGAAATGAAGCATCAAAACTGGCACATAGTAGGCTCTTGCTAAATTTTGGTTGTTGAGATGGTAAACACATCTTTGAAGACACCTGGAAATCAAAATATCAAGCTGCCTAAAGTTTACAGTCTATCTTATAGGTGAGAAATGAGCAAATCAATGTCAAGATTCTGAGTGGAATGAGCTTCTGTGTTTTAGGCTGGCAAATGGGAACAGCATTTGGAAGATTATTTAAAAACATAGAAGAGTGACATAGTTAAAGTAACAGTGATTTCTCTGTGATTTTTGACTGTAGACAAACGGCTCCCAGATATACACCTTATTTTTCATTTAGATCCTGTTGTTTGAATCCCAAATAAAAGAAAGACTTCTACTTGTCAGTAGAAGTACCTACTGGTGAATAATTCAGAACTGATCCAGAAGAGCTGGATAAATCACAGATTGGAATCAAGACTGCAGGGAGAAGTATCAACAACCTCAGATATGCATATGATGCCATTTTAATGGCAGAAAGTGAAGAGGAACTAAAGAGCCTCTTGAAGATGAAAGTCGGCTTAAAACTCAACATTCAGAAAACAAAGATCATGGCATCTGGTCCTATTACTTCATGGCAAATAGTTGGAGGAAATGTGGAAACAGTGTCAGATTTCATTTCCTTGGGCTCCAAAAAACAATTTGGACAGTGACTGCAGCATAGCCACAAAATTAAAAGACGCTTGTTCCTTGGAAGAATAGCTCTGATGAACCTAGATAATGTATTAAAAAGCAGAGACATCACTTTGCCAACAAAGGTCTGTATAGTCAAAGTTATGGTCTTCCATTAGTCACGTATGGATATGAGATTTAGACCACTAAAAAGGTTGAGCGTGGAAGAACTGATGCTTTTAAACTGGTGATGGATAAGACTCTTGAGTGTCCCTTGGACAGCAAGGAGAGCAAACCAGTCAATCCTAAAGGAAATCAACCCTGAATGTTCGTTGGAAGGACTGGTGCTGAAGCTGAAGCTCCAATAGTTCAGCCACCTGATTGGAAGAGCCAACTCATTGGAAAAGACCCTGGTACTGGGAAAGATTGAGGACAAGGAGAGAAGGGGAGAGACAGAGGATGAGATGGTTGGATGGCATCACTGACTTGGTGAACATGAGTTTGAGCAAACTTAGAAGATAGTGAAGGACAGGGAAGCCTGGCATGCTGCAGTTCATAGGGTCACAAAGAGTTGGACATGATTTAGGAACTGAACAACAACAAAAGGTTTTTTTGTTGTTGTTTTTTTTTTTTACAACATTAAGCTTTTCTCTTTAGAAAGACATTACTTAATCTTTCTCTGCATGTATATTATCATTCTAAAAAAATATCATGCTAAAAATAGTAAAAATCTCTTGCTTCTCAAATATGCCACTCCTAGAAATAATCACTAGTAGTCATTCAATGTATGTATATACATACATTCCGTGTGCATATAGATTTAGTATTAATGAGCTAAAACCATATCATTATTCTATAATCTGCTTTTCACTTGATATTGACATATTGACTCCATTTGTATGGATAAACATATATGACTGCAGAACTTTCTATCCTACAGCTGGACCATAATTTGACACCAGCCTTTTCATGGACATTGCTTTTCCTCTTGAATTCCTGAAGTTGTAAATGTCTGCACAGTAAGTTGTGATGCATATACATTTATCTCCCTGTCCTTGTATCCCTAGGCAATTCTTAAAAGTGGAATTTCTGGATTAATATCCAATTAGTTTGTGCCAAAGTCTGTGTGGTAGGCAGAATAATGCCCCCTTCCCAGTCCCTAGAGATGTTGACATCCTAAATCCCAGAACCTGTAAAATGTTAGGCTATATAGCAAAGCAGAATTAAGGTTGCAGGTGAAATTAAGGTTGCTATTCAGATAAATTTTAAAAGGGGAAGATTATCCTGGATTATTTGGATGGGCCCAGCATAATCACAAAGGTTCTTAAAAGTAAAACAGAGAGGCAAAAGAGGTGAGATGTGAGTACAGGAGGAAAACACACAGAGATGCAACTTTGTAGGCTTGGAAGATGCAGGAAGGGACCAGGAGCCAAGGCCTGTGGGCAGCCTGTAGCTGGAAAGGCAAGGAAATGGATTCTTCCCTAGAACTTCAAGAAAGGAACATAACCCTGCCAACATCTTGATTTTAGTCCAGTGAGACTTATGTTAGATCTCTAACCTACAGAACTGTAAGGTGATAAATTTGTGTTGTTTTAATTCACTGAATTTTTGGTAATTTTTTTTAGCAACAACAGAAAGCTAATGCAGTCTACTACTGTGATTGAGTTACAGTCAGCATCATTTCTCAACTGGTTTTTGTTTTGTGTTTCACTTTAGCATGAAAGGATGGCTTCGGGAATCTCATGACATCATGAACTGTGGGCCACCTCAAAAAAGGGCCTTAAGTGTCATAAAGGGATAAAATTTGGGAGATTTATAAGTATGATTTTCTAAATCTCACATAACTAGTCGAGTGACAGTTATAACCCATGTGTCTGGGTTCAACCAGAGAATTTTCCAGTCACCAGGGTGTTAAAGCAGGGATTTAAACTCAGGTCTGTTTAAAATCAAAGTCCAACAATGGTAAAGCTCAGGAGAAGGGCTGACCACCCATTCCTCAGGCTGGGAAAGAAGACCAAGATTGGCTGCAGGACTTGACAAGGGTTACGCTGCCCAAACAGGGACTCCGAGTCCAGGTGTCCTGAATGCAGAGCCTTCTTCCATTTTAGCCAGAAGCTTCTCCTTGCCTAAAAAGCAATTTGCATTCAGGACCATGCTGAGGAGGGATGGTACTTCTGAGTGGTCTTTGTATTTCCTTAAGAACAGTCTTTGGAATAACAGCCTGGAGCAGACTCAAGGGTCATCTTGCAGGGCACTCGGGCTCTGAGGATGCCACAGGGCAAAGGGGAAGGGCCACTGACCTGAATTCAAAGATGACAAGCAAGCCTCTTAGGAGACTCAGCTGAGTTCTTCGTGCTTTCTTCATGGGCCTTTGAAAAACCTGAGATAGTCAGAAAGATCTGTCAAAGAGCAAGACCTGAGCTTCCCAGAAGAATACCTTCATTTCTTAGAAGAATAGCATTCATAAGGCTGTGAGGCCTTTGGCTTCCAAGAATTAGGAGTGGTAGAAAGTCACATTAAATCTCCTTTTTTATTTCCTTGGAGGGAAATAGATTTATTTTTTTATTGTGGTGAGAGTACTTAATAGGAGGTCTACTCTCTTACAAGATTTTAAGTGCAAAGCACTTAAAAGTATCATTAACTGTAGGTGTGATGTTGTAATACTGCACATCTCTAGAACTGATTCAGTGTGTATGACTGAAATGTTATACCTGTTGAGAAGTAATTTCACATTCCCCTCTCCCAACAGACCCTAGAAACCACCATTCTGCTCTGTTTCTATGAGTTTGACTATTTTATAGATCCTTCATATAAGTGGAATTATTCAGTATTTGTCTTTCTGTGACTGGCTAATTTTGCTTAGCATAGTATCCTCCAGGTGTATCCAGGTTGTCACATATAGTGGGATTTCTTTCTATTTTTAAGGCTAATAATAGTCCATAGTGTGTATATACCAATTTATTTTTGCCCTGCCATCTGTCAGTGGACAATTAGGTTGTTTCTGTATCTTCCCTGTTGTGAATAATGAACAATGAACATGACAAGACTGATAATCTCGTCAAGATTCTGATTTCAAGTCTTCTGGATGTATACCCAGGAGTGGGAGTGCTGGATAGTATGGGAGTACTATTTTTTCATTCGAGGAACCTAGATACTGCTGTTCCTAGGGAGCATAACATTTTACATTCCCACCAACCATGTACAAGAGTTGCAATTTCTCTACACTTATTGTATTCTGTTTTTTTTTATAATTGGCATCCTAACAGGTATGAGATGACAGCTCATTTGATTTGCATTTCTTGATGATTAGTGATATTGAACATCGTTTTATATATCGGTTGGCCATTCGTTTTCTTTTTCAGAGAGATGTCTATTCAAGTCCTTTGCCAATATTTTAGAATGAATTGTTGTTATGCTATTGAATTATAGTAGTTGTTTTTTTGGCTATTAACTCTTTACCAGATGTGGTTAGCAAATATTTTCTCCTGTCCACAGGGTCCACTTTTCACTCTGTTGATTGTTTCTCTTGCAGGGTAGAAGGTTTACAGCTCAGTGTAGTTCCGTTTGCCCATTTTTGTTTTTGTTGCTGGTGCTCTTGGTATCATATCCAAAGAAAACATTGCCTAGGCTGTCATCTTGAAGCTTCCTCTCAGATTTTCTTTTAATGATTTTATCAAAAATGAAAACACAGTGTATCAAAACTTACAGGCTATAGCAAAAGCAGTACTAAGGGAAAAGTAATAAATGCCTACATTACAAAAAGAAGAAAGATGTTAAACAACTGAATTTTATACCTCTAGAAACCAGAACAAGGAGAAAACCTAATCCCACAGTTAGCAGAAGTAAAGAAATAGTGAAGATTGGAACAAAAATGAGTGAAATCAAGAATAGGAAAACAATTTAAAAATCAATAAAGCCAAGAGCTGGTTTTTGAAAGATCAAATTGATAAATGCATAGTTTTATTAACTAAGGAAAATGACGTAAAACGAAAATAAGTTGAGACATTACAATGCCACAAAAATAAATAAGCTCATAAGGGTCTGCCATGAACAATTATACATCAACAAACTTGTTAACTTACAAGAAATGGATAAATTCCTAGAAATGTACTTGCTAATGAGACTGAATCATAAAGAAATAGAAAATCTGAGCAAATGACAAGATGATTTAATCAGTAATCAGAAAACCTCCCAACAAAGAAAAATCCAGGACCAAATGGCTTAGTGAATTCCACCAAACATTTAGAGAAGACCAGGACAGACTCCAGATACTCCTGACCACAGCCCCCTGACTGATCTTCATGTGTTTGCCCGCCTGTCCTCCTTTCCTGGAGGATGAGCCGCGTGTCTACATTGCTGCTTCCCCAGCATCCAGGAACTAGAACGTACATGGCGCTCAGTGAGTGAGTGAATGAAGAAATCGTCCCACGGGAGGGAAGAGAATTAAAGGAGTCTTCTCACTAAAGCAGCACCCTTACTCTTTCATCTATATTTTTACGCCCTCCACCAAATGTCCAGACAAGTCTGAGCATAATCACAACCGCACTTGAATAATTCTGTCATTTCCAGGTAAAATCATTCACACTCAATCTCAGCCTCATTAACCTGAACTTTGTCTGCCATGCAGGGTTCTCATGCTGACAGCTCCTGAAGAGAGCTGGGTCCTTTGGTACAGGACCTCCGTGGTTAAGAGCTCGGGGAGAGACCCCAGGAGTCCCGACTCAGAGGACCATGTATCTTTCAGAGTTCTGCCAAGAGAGATGAAAAAGGTAACCACAGTCCCTGGGGGCTGAAAGTTTTTTGCTAAAAGTCTGAAAAATCTCTGCTTTGGGAAGCAGACATCTGACAGGAGCTGCAAAGTCGGCAAAAATAATTTTAGACTACCTAGGAGGAAAAAACAAAAAGCAAAACAGGATCCCAAATGCAGCTGCAGTGGCTTTGAGGAGAACTCAGAGGACCTGGCTAAGCACAAGTGTGTATGTCAGCTATGATTAGGCAGGCAGCTCCTTCTGACAGCAGCCCAGGCTTTGCGGGGCCTCTTTTACCTCCATGGGGAATCACAGCAAACCAAAGCTAAAGGGAACTTGGATTGTCACATCTGAGCATCTCATTTCACATGAGCAAGCCAAACACAGGAAAGAAACCACTTTGCAAAGAGACACTGTTAGACATGAACACTTGCTTATCAGCTCATGGGTACCTTTGTTCCCACTAAAGCAACTGGTTGTGTGAAGACACTTCTCTGGCATTTGGTAGCCTAGGAACTTGAAGTCTACCAATGTACTAAATGGCCTGACATTTGAAAAGTTTGATCAACTTTCCCAAGGAAGAAAAAGTCTACACAAGGTTTTAAAATTTCTTATATTAATAGAATCTCTCATCAAGCTTTCTTGTTCAGCCAGCATTAGTTTAAAAAGAAAATTAATTTATCCATCAATTTTCATTCAGACTCAGTGCTTGGAAATAGCAGATACCTTTCACCTTACACGTTCAGTGTGTGGCGATACCCTTTCTCTGTGAAACTCCTCTCCACACCCTCAGAGGACTTCTGCCCACCCACTCCTCAGGCATATTTGTGTCATGTGTCTGTTTGGCTACTCACAGTTGGTTGGACCATGGGTTGGTACCAAGCTGGACCAGTCAGACCCCCATTTGTATGGATTTTGAAACCTGAGAGGTTTAGGAAATTCACCAGTCATCTGAGCTGGTCTCTTAAATGGACAAGTATAGTCTGGAGTGTTGTGAGGAATATTTAGCTATGAACATGGAAAAACCAAGACAGCCAGTGAAAGGGAAAATAATGATGACAAAAAGAAACAGAGAGAGAGGAAAAGGGAAGAAATGAAGGGAAAAAACAAAGGGACTGAAGGAGACAGCCAGAGGCAAAGATACAATAGACCAGGGAGGGCTGGGAGTGAGACAGAGATTAAGAGATTAAAACTGCCTGTTTCACATTTCTTTTTCAAGTCGTTTAAGAGGCCCAGCTGCTCTGGAGTTCCATGTTCGCACAACATTAACACAGTGTTCTCGCAATAATTCCCCCTTTTTATAATTTGAGCTTTTGTTGTTTTCTGTTAATTGCAATGAAGAGTTTTGACTCTAAACAGCTTGGCACTCATTCAAACAGCAGTGCTGGTGAAAAAGCAAAAAGAGAAAGAGTGCAAGCCAAAAAGTGACACATGATGGATTATGACATATTTGGAGACTGCATAGGCTGTTTCAGGGCCTTTCAAGCACGACCTAATTATCTTAGGTTAATAAAACCTTCACCATCAACAGCGATTCATTTCAGCTCTGCCACTGGGAATGTCAATTAAAAGTTCTTTTGCTAGAACCATAAGATGGGTTTAGCAAGTTAATATATCCACGTTTGAAGGAAATAGAATGGAGATAGCTAAAGAGAGCTGCGTGGTTTGTTAACACACTAGAGCCCAGCCAGAGGTGTTGAAGGCCTCATTGAGAAAGTACCTTTGGTCTCCAAAAGTGGGAAGTAGGTGAAGTCAGTGGGTCTCAGCCAGGTGGGGCAGAGGAATGGGGTTAACCCATTGCATCATCGTTGTGTGCTGTATATGGCAACATCTGTCTGCACTGTATACTATTAAGTTACTCTCCTGGACTCAACCTTTGTATCCTCAGTGCCTAAACACATCATTGAGTTTCATGCACCCATCTATCTGTTTCTACCTTGCGTTTTCTTCTCAGTGCTCGTAACTTACTCCTCCATAGATCAATCCTGGTGCACTTTCTGAGGCTCTGCCCACTCTGGTGCTTTCCTCAACCCATGCTGGACAAGCCAAGTCACCTCATCCTTGGTTGCCTCCATTTTACTTAGCACTGATGTCTGTCGCCTGCCAGGAACAGTTCTAAATGTTGGGACCAGAGCAAGAAGCAAAATCCTTGTTGCATTGGTGCTATCTTCTGTTTTGAGAGACAGCAGGCACATATGTGAATAAATACATAATTTTCAGCACTGATGAATATTATGAAAAAAGCTGTGTAAGGTAGTAATTGATAGGGGAGAGAATGGGATCTTAGTCTAGTAATTTTAATATGTTAGAACTAGTTGTCCCTGTGACTGTTGCAGTAACTAAGAGCTCTGAGAAGCATCTTTGCCTGGCACATAGCAAATCAGGCACAATAATTTTATTACAAATTATTAAATTTGTAATAAAAGTGGGATATGTCAAGGCCACAAATCTAGTGTTTCACAATACATGGAATGCTGTTGCAGATTTTACAGACAATAAGAGAGCTAGAGAGTTAACCAATTTCCCAGTGAACGAAGGAAAATTATTTTGTTCCCTGAAAAATGTAAGTATCATATTTGTCTCTGACTTCACCCAGGAATGTAATTAACCGGAAAGCTCTCAGTACTGGTACCAAACATGGATATTCCATTTCTCACTTTCACAAATAGCTGCTTAGACTTGGCCCCACATTCCACTTTCACTGGCTTCAATTATTTAATGCCGCACTTCCCCGGCCAAAACCTGCTGTTTATTATCTATGTGTCTTGCATTAGTTTTTCAGCCACCAACCCAGCTAGATTGTAATTTTCAATCCAGTACCCTGGGGTTTGTTGTCTGACTTCCATTCCAAATACTGGTTAATTTGGCTATGGAGAACCTTGAGGGGTTGAACTACTTGGCTGGAATAAGACGCAATTTGTTGAGCAAGAATATCCGACTCATTTCTGAAAACAGGCATAATGATGGAAGTAGAGAAAATGCTCAGTAAGTTGGAACATAGCATTAAAGAAGCCAGACTCAGATTTGGACGGCAGCAAAGGCTTTGGAACCAACTAGAGTTCTGTCTGAATATATATTTTTCAACTTACTGTTAAGGTGTTCTCAGATAACCCAGTCCAGGTTCCTTCTCTCAAACGGAGGAAACTAATATCTCCTTTGCAGTGTCACTGCAACAATCAAATATAGTGTCTACAGAATACCTACAGAATATCTCACACATAGTAGGTGTCTATAAAGTAAAGTTAATAGACATCGATCAAACTGGACAATATTTTTATAATAAAAGGGAATCTACGTACAGTAGACTCTCTATCTAGATCATATCTCAAAACTGACTGTGCTGAGTCATAGGCAGCATCATACACTGCTACTCAAACTCTTGGTGTCAATACTTTGAGAGAGGTGTTCTAGAACACAAAGCCTGGGTTTGAAACCTGCCTTTACCTCTTCTAACTAGGTGACCCTGGACAAATTACTTTGCAGTTAGTGCCTGTCTCCTCATCTATAACCTGGAAAAAGTCATAGGATTATTGAGAGGTTGAATAAATACATTCAAGTTACTAAGAACAGAAATCAGGAGCACCAATTGCTAGTTGCAGTGACACCAGGATCAGAAGTAGGACCTTAGCCAAAGTTACCTAATTCTCCTGCACCTTCACGTTTCCTATGGGAATCAAAGGAACTGGGATGCAAGGTTTCTAATGTTGCTTGAGATGAAGCTAGGTTTACTGCATCCCGCAGTTTAGCACTGTTGGAGAAACCTCGAGTGACCCGTTTGTTCTCTGTTGAAATGACCTGGCCACTTTGCACTGCTCAGAATTTCTTGGATGGGTAATAGCCTCATCTCGGCTAGAGGGACAGTTATTTAAAGGCAAGAACAGTGCTCATTTTGTATTCCTTCTAATGCCAGACTGAAAAAATAGCTTCATTTTTATCTGCTAAATCAAAATAGGATGCTTAACAATATTTACTTTTTGGTTAGAACAGAAAGAGACAGAGACAGTAGAAGTATTGACAGAAGTGCACGCTTGTCACTCTTAATCACTCTGAGATCCTCTTGTAACTCCAGATTCACAATGTACAGTGCTCTGTGCAGACTTACCGTCTTCCAGCATGAAAGGCTCAGGAATAAACAAGTAAACCACAAGTAAACCTCACCTTAATATATTTTTTAAAATATGTTGATTTTTAAAACATTTTAAATCTATGATCATTAAAAAAAAAACTCTTTGGAACCCTTACTAAAACAATGTTATAAACTCACCTTTTCTTCTTTAATTATAAAAGGCTATTTCAAGTCATATAATTGAACCACTGACAGATTTAATGTTCCATTTTTTAACTTATCTTAAGCATCTGACAAAGCATTCTCTTTTTTTGTAGACCCCCATTTTTTTTTTTTAATTTATATCAACAAGCCTAACCGTTTTGCGATGGCATTCTTTTCTTTCTTCTCAATTGTTATTCCATAAACTTGGTAGGAGGCATAAAGAGAAAGCTCAATTGGTGTGTAGATGTTGGGAAGCCAGCTAGGCTCACTCATTAGCCTTGAGACTCAACCTTCATTGGTAGCAAGCAACAGAAGTTAACTCTGGCTTCCCAGGTGGTACAGTGCTAAAGAATCTGCCTGCCAATGCAGAAGATGCAGGTTTAATCCTTGGGTCAAGAAGGTCCCCTGGAGTAGGAACTGGGAATCCACTCAGTATTCTTCCCTGGAAAATTCCATGGACAGAGAAGCCTGTGGGCTACAGTGCACGGGGTCTCAAAGAGTCGGATACAACTGAGCACACACACACACACACACAGCATGGAATAGAAGAAACAATTTTTTTAGAAGGAAAAGTGTGGAGATCACAGAGTAAAAAGAAAAAGCTATGAGTCGGGTGGTTGAAACAGACATGCATGTGTACATGCTCAGTCACTTTAGTTGTGTCTGATTCTGCTACTCTAAGCCCATCAGGCTCCTCTGTCCATGGGATTCTCCAGGCAAGAGTACTGGAGTGGGATGCCATGCCCTCCTCAAGGTGATCTTCCTGACCCAGGGATCAAACCTGCATCTCTTATGTCTCCTGCACTGGCAGGCTGGTTCTTTACCACTAGTACCACCTGGGAAGCCCAAACAGAGACATAATGCCCCATAAATCCGACAATATTTGCTAGCCATCTTTTTACAGAGAAAGCTTGGTAATCCCTACTTAAAATAATGGAAGTGGATAGATAGTATTTTCAGGATATCATAATGGAATGGAATTATTTTCCATCCTTACATCTTTTATTTCAACTTTCAAATTCCTAGAAGACAGAGTCCAGCTGACTGAACTTGAGCCACATACCCAGACCCTTCTCAGCGTTCTTGGCTGACCTTCCCTCTACCGCAGTATCCAGCACAGTGAGGCACAGTGCCTCAGAGTGAACCCCAGAGCTCTTACTGAAGAATGGAGGATAGGAGCCAGGCAGGCAAAAACAACAGATGTACAGTACACACACTCCCACACAGCAGCCGTGCGGCAATTCAGGCTCGTGCTTCAGTAAAATGAAAATATATGCACATGTTACAAGCCGGGGAGCTTCAGGTCGTTCACAAATAGTCAAAACCAGAAATGGTAACTTTGAATTCCAAGGGTCCAATATATTCCATTTCTCCTAAGTCCCAAAGGCATTGGAAATAGCTCCTCAGGGTAAAACCAAGCAACCACACTAAACAGGCCTGACACTGATAAGTAAACTATGTCACCTCCTGAGATTCAGTTTCCCCAACCTTCCCTGCCAACCTAGTAGAGCTGGAGTGAGGTTCAGTGTCAGGTAGGGAATGGATGCTCCTTAAATATTTGTGAAATAATTGAGGATCTTATATGAATAAATGGCATTAGGTATGGAAAATCATTAGACAAGAATAAGGCATGATTAAAAACCCAAAGCAAGTCATTTATGGTAGCGTTTGACTGTCTCCAAATGCAGTTTGCTACAGTCACATATTCTTTGCTTGTCAGTCATTTATTTCTATAGCGTATAAGTATCAAGACTTTCCTCTTCCTTGCCCCCAATCCCAAAGCTATCCTCATCTCTCATGGGTGTAGCCTACTGAGGTAACATGGTAAACTTGGACACCAATCCAACTTGTAGATACAAGGAAATAATACTGACTTCAAGATACTTAGTGCCTTCTTGGAAGTAGACAGTGCCTCAAGATCACTTCATTGGTAGAAATTTTCACAAAACTCAACTCCTCTGAATAGCACAGCCTTCCTCAAGATGCCCACCAAGGTCAGCAACACTTCTATCACTATAGCAACCCACTTTCACAGTGTTCAATGATGGTTGTTAATCTGATGATTTTGTATTCCTCACCAGAACTCCTAAGACCTTAGGATGTGCAGCCCCAAGACTAATTAGTGCTTTAGGTCCATCTAGTAATAATAACATGGAGAAGGCAATGGCACCCCACTCCAGTACTCTTGCTTAGAGAATCCCATGGACGGAGGCTGCAGTTCATGGGGTCGCTAAGAGTCGGACACGACTGAACGACTTCACTTTCAATTTTCACTTTCATGCATTGGAGAAGGAAATGGCAACCCCCTCCAGTGTTCTTGCCTAGAGAATCCCAGGGATGGTGGAGCCTAGTGGGCTGCCGTCTATGGGGCCGCACAGAGTCGGACATGACTGAAGCGACTTAGCAGCAACAGCAGCAGTAATAATAACAATCATAAATCTCTAAAACACTGTCCTAAGCATCATGTTAAGGCTGTATTTCATTTACTTGGTAGAAGGTACTTGGCATCATTTAACAAGTGGGAAGACTAAGACCAAGAGATATGCAACAAGTTGAAGGTCAGAGAGCTTTTAAGTGCTGGCACTTGGAGTCAAGTCTAGAGTGGCTCACAGGAGTCCTACCGGGGACAGTGTTTCATCATTTAAAGTCATCAGCAGTAACAAAGAAAAGGAGAGCACTAATGTCATGTAGATTAGGAGAAAATAAAGGAAAGAAAGCAATAAAATATTCCTATTGAGATTAGTTCTCTTTTCCTTAATTATAAGATAAGAAAGTACCAACTATAGATAGAGAAATGCAGAAAGTTATAATTATGTACCACTCTAATATGCAGACTTAATAGGCCAAACAAGTGAAGGATGTTTGACATCTGTGTTCCATGCCTCTGCTTTAAGCTAGGTATTTAGTAGAACTGACCCTAAGCCTGGACTACTAGTAACGACTATTTATCACTTCTTAGCCCGGTGCTCTTGGGTTCTGAAAGAAGGAAGGAAGGAAGGTAGGAGAAAGTCTACCAGTTGACTCCTTCACAAACAGGGTGACTTCATCTGTCTGATAACTGTCTTCTCCTCAAGTCAATGGTATATGGATAGAACTTGTAGATTGAATAGCAATATCCAGGAGGAAATGTGAAAGACTTGATCCTGACCTGAAAAGAAAACCACTTACCCAGCCAGTCACAGGATGGCATGACTAAGCTTGGCAGCAAAGCAATGGCCTGCATTGTTGGCCTTTCACCCACTCTATGACAGAAGATACTTAGTCATTTAGAAGCATGGATTTGCACTCACAACTTTTGTATTTCTCTAGCCTATATCTTGATTTTTTTAGCTAACAGCCTCCTTGATAGCTCCATTTTAATGCCAATTTCAACATGCCACAGTGGTATGTTTTTATTCCCTTTACAAACTTGGTCCAGCTTCCTCACTTCTATAATCAGCAGAACCACCTTTCTAATGGGTCAGGCCAGAAATCTTGGAATCCTTCCTAATTATAATTATTCTATCAGTAAATCCTGTCAGTTTCACCTCCAGCATATATCTCGAATTCATCTAATCCCCAAGATTTCTACTGCTAGCCCCTGAACTACACTACATCTTCACTTTTCTGGCCCTCTGAGGGAACTTCCTGTTTCCATTTTCGACACTTACAACCCAGTGACAAAAGGGACCTTTGTAAAGCATAATATCTGATCCCATCATTTTCCTGCTTAAAAGCCTTCAGTCACTTTCCATGGCTCTTAGGAGCCAAAACTCTTCATAGTTTATATATTTCTTCACTGTGCCTGCCCTCTCTCTCTTCCTCAGGATTGTCTAGGCATATTTGTTTTCCTTGAGTTGCTTTTTACTTAGGACTTGCCTGTGTACCCTTTATCTGCCAGTCTGACTCCATCTCACCCTCCAGGCTCAACTTCCCTTACCAGAAAGTTTTACTGTCCTTGTTTTTTTCTCTTTCACTGTCCATTCCTCTTCTTTCTAGCACTTATCACAGAGATACTAACTATTTGCTTTCTTGTTCAATATGTCTCTCCTATCAGGCTGCAAGTTCCTCAAAGATGGGAAGAACCTCAACTGTCTGATTTACCACTGATCTCCAGCCTTGAACACAGTGCCTACCACTCAATAAATATTAAATGAGTAAATAATGAATGACTCAATCTACCTTTCATTCTTTATGGTCTCTGCCATCTCACTTATGGTTTCACCAATGTGTTTCCCCATGTCATCTCCGTAGAGATTTATAATTTGCAGAGCTCTTTCACTGTCTTTGTCTTTTCTGTGAAGAAAGCAGAGCAGATGAGTTCATCTCTTAGATACAACTGGAAAAAAAATAGGGTTCTGTTTGTTTAAGGGACTTACTTAAGGCTTAAGAGCAGTAAGTTTGTGGCAGAACCAAAACTGGAACTTAAGAATTCTGATCTTTCCTTTAGCTCTCTTAAGCCTCATTAAATGCTTTGACTTTCTCTCTTAAGGGATAAATCGTTATCAACAAAGATTTCAAAATACAATGAAATGTAGAAAAGGATATTCAAATAGAGATAGGAAAAAGCATAGTTCTATTTAGTCTCATTTGCATTGTTTATCTTTTCAGGTAACAGGCAAATAAGGCTCATTTATGCATTCTGCTCCAAGCAAAGCTAGACAGGAAGGCCTATCTCTGGAATTCAGAAATGAAAACTCTTTTCAGGTTTTATGAAGATTTATTACAAGTGAGACATTATAGTGGGTAATAAAGTGAGCTTCATTGACTGCAACAATGATGAAAAGTAATTAAAAGCTGTGGCCATACTAGATTTTAATTAGTGTAATGAACATGTCTAAAATGCAGGTATAACCATTTATTATTCTCTGAGAGTTCCATATTCTTGAAAGCACTAATGTGCAAAAATGTATCCCAAGACAGAATGGCTACCTATAATGGATCGTTTTAAAGATGAACGTTATTTTAAGTTTTGGCTGAGGACAGTTAATATTTTCAGAAATATCATCTAGGTCATTTTTACTGAAAAGTTTGTTATCATAGGACCACATAAGCTCCCTTCTTCTTCCATTATCTTTCTACAAAAGCAACTTATCCCTTCTTAATTTGTAGAAAAAACATCAGCACTATGTCTGACCATATCTTCAAATATCACAACTGAACCATTTATTTTTATCTTTGAAATTAAAATCACATACACAAAACAAGGTGCCTCCTCACCAGTCACACTTCTTGATTTTTCTGCTGCTAAGTCGCTTCAGTCATATCCATCAACTCTGTGCGACCCCATAGATGGCAGCCCACCAGGCAGTCCCTGGGATTCTCCAGGCCAGAACACTGGAGTGGGTTGCCATTTCCTTCTCCAATGCATGAAAGTGAAAAGTGAAAGTAAAATTGCTCAGTTGTGTCTGACTCCTAGCAACCCCACGAACTGCAGCCTCCCAGGTTCCTCCATCCATGGGATTTGCCAGGCAAGACTACTGGAGTGGGTTGCCATTGCCTTCTCCTCTTGACTTTTCTAGGGATATTCCTATCCCCAGATAAAAACAAAAATAAATGTTTTTGCTCAGAAATGTATAATTGAAATTTAGTTACCCTTAATGATTAAATTATAAAATGTGGGTTGTCTATAAAGATGGATGACAACAGTTTCTCCCAGGCTTGTCATGTCAATCCTCCCCTTGGAACCTACTCTCCCTCCTTGAATCTAAGCTAGGCTTACAAGTTGCTTTGACTGAGAGAAGGTAACCGAAGAGACAAGGTGAATTATGAACAATGAGGCTTTAAGACTCTTGCCAGCTCTCGGTTTTGTCCTTTAGGGATCTAGGTCCCATGTCAAGGAGCTTAGGTGATGCCACTAAATGATCCTTGGGGAGAGAGAGGTCCAGCCAGTCCCAGCCGTTCTGCCAGCCCTGCCAAGACACCAGACATATGGGTGAATCTTAGATGTCTGAGCTCTTGCTGAATTCCTAGCTCAATGAAGCCACGTGTGACCTCAGCCAACATCACATAAAAAAGGGATAAGCTGTACCCACTTGCCATGCTCTAACTTTAGAGTCACAAAAAAAGAAATGGTTGTTGTTTTAAGCCACCATTCAGAGATGGTATTTTTATGTACGTGAAACACCAAGATAATCACATTTATCTATGTTCCATGTAGACAGAAGCAGAGCTGGTTGGTACAGTACACATACATTGAACAACTGCTATGAGAGCTGTGGGTATCACAGTAACTGACACACAGTTCTAATCTTTAGGGAGCTTCCTGTCTAAAGAAGGATACAGAATCAGAATCACAGAATTACAGCATAATGTTTGCAGGGCTGACACTGAGCTGTGTAGTTGAGTACTATCCAGGCCAACCTACTAAATCACAGAAGGCTATGGAAGGAAACAGTTGAACTGGGTCTTGAAGAATTAACCATATATATAAAGGAAAGAGGTTCTAGAGAAAGCAATTTAGAGGAGAATGCTGGGCGGGCGGTGGGGGGGATGTTGGGGTAGGAAGTACACATGGTAGGGAACTAAAAGTAGTTGGGTGTGTGAAAAGTGTGACAAGAAACCGGAGGCGATGTGAGGGAAGCCTGAGGAAGATGCAGAATGTGGTTAACTTTGTATCGTTATAAGGGCTTGGTCTGTTCAGGACAGGGAATAGACTGTACATTAGACATAAATCAGAACTAATTTTTTAACAAAAGTCATCAAGTTTCATGCATTGATGGGATCCTCCTCTATCACTGAGATAGCTTGGACTCTTACTTATAACAGAATCTCAGTTCAAAGTGTATTATGCAAAACAGAATATATAATTTTTGGATTATGTGGCAGTGAAGGAAACTGAGGCAGCTCACAGACTGGAAGAAGAGCAGGGTCTCAAAGAAACCTGGGACTCAAAGAACAAAACCAGAAACCCCAAATCACCAGGACATACTCAACACAGCCAGGACACATTTACTTACTATCTCTTGATCTCCTCCCCAGGGGTACCTACTGAAAAACCTTTAGCTGTTTCTTCTGCTTATTTCCGTATATTTCTAAAAAAGAAAATATGCCTACACTTCTTTTTCTTGAATTCTGAAATTCAAGCATTGTCCACTCGCTTCTGCTTTACATGGATGATGTTAGTTCTATTCAATTTCATTTCCCCTACTTCTACCCCTTTCAATATGATTACATCACAATTTTTGATTAACTGCACTTCAGTGCTTTTACTATTATGTCTATGTAAATATTTCTCACTGTTCAGTGGAGTAATGATTACATAATTACATTTAATCTCTTATCCCACTTTTTTCTCACCTGCATTAAAATTAACTGCTTTTTACTGCTCTGTTTTATGTAAATTGAAGAAATCTCTCCACATTTTGTAATGACTCTTCAACACACTTTTCAATACATTTTTTTTTAATGACAAACTTAGAATGTCTTAGCTTCAATAGTTTCTTGCAAACATTTCTCCCTGTTCCCTAAATTCTACTTTAACCTATGCTGCCATCTCTCTAGCACAACTCGAACCCCAGGATTTTTCTTAGCTAACATTCTGGACATTTCCTTAATCTGGGTTTGAAGTTCATCTTTTCTGAATTCCTTTCCCCTAGCTTAGTCCATTCTTCCATTTTGCTGGAACAGAGAAGAAAGGGTGCACTGAAATAGGAAAGTCTTAAAAGTGTCACCCTACCGGGCCCCACCCCTGCATCCTTATATTTGATTGATAGCTTCAGTTCAGTCGCTCAGTCGTGTCCAACTCTTTGTGACCACATGGACTGCAGCACGCCAGTCTTCCCTGTCCATCACCAACTCCCAGAGTCTACCCAAACCCATGTCCATTGACTCGGTGATGCCATCCAACCATCTCACCCTCTGTTGTCCCCTTCTCCTCCTGCCCTCAATCTTTCCCAGCATCAGGGTCTTTTCCTATGAGTCAGTTCTCCGCATCAGGTGGCCAAAGTATTGGAGTTTCAGCTTCAGCATCAGTCCTCCCAATGAATATTAAGGACTGATTTCCTTTAGGATTGACTGGTTGGATCTCCTTGCAGTCCAAGAGACTCTCAAGAATCTTCTCCAACACCACAGTTCAAAAGCATCAATTCTTCAGGACTCAGCTTTCTTTATAGTCCAACTCTCACATCTGTACATGACTCCCAGTAAAACCATAGCTTTGACTAGACTGACCTTTGTTGACAAAGTAATGTCTCTACTTTTTAATATGCTGTCTAGGTTGGTCATAGCTCTTCTTCCAGGAAGCAAACATCCTTTAATTTCATCGCTGCAGGCACCATCTGCAGTGATTTTGGAGCCCAGAAAAATAAAGTCAGACACTGTTTCCATTGTTTCTCCATCTATTTGCCATGAAGTAATGGGACCAGATACCATGATCTTAGTTTTCTGAACGTTGAGTTTTAAGCCAACTTTTTCACTCTTCCTTTTTCACTTTCATCAAGAGGCTCTTTAGTTCTTCTTCATTTTATGCCATAAGGGTGGTGTCATCTGCATATCTGAGGTTATTGATATTTCCCCCGGCAATCTTGATTCCAGCTTGTGCTTCAGCCAACCTGCCATTCCACATGATGTACTCTGCATATAAGTTAAATAAGCAGGGTGACAATATACAGCCTTGACGTACTCCTTCCCCAATTTGGAACCAGTCTGTTTTTCCATATCAAGTTCTGTTGCTTTTTGACCTGCATATAGATTTCTCAGGAGGCAGATCAGGTGGTCTGATATTCCCATCTCTTGAAGAATCTTCCACCATTTGTTATGATCCACACAGTCAAAGGCTTTGGCATAGTCAATAAATAAAGCAGAAGTAGATGTTTTTCTGGAACTCTCTTGCTTTTTCAATTATCCAACGGATGTTGGCAATTTGACCTCTGATTCCTCTGCCTTTTCTAAATCCAACTTGAACATCTGGACGTTCATGGTTCACGTACTGTTGAAGCTTGGCTTGAAGAATTTTGAGCATTACTTTGCTAGTGTGTAAGATGAGTGCAATTGTGCGGTAGTTTGAGCATTCTTTGGCATTGCCTTTCTTTGGAATTGGAATGAAAACTGACCTTTTCCAGTCCTGTGGCCACTGCTGAGTTTTCCAAACTTGCTGGCATACTGAGTGCAGCACTTTCATAGCATCATTGTTTAGGATTTGAAATAGCTCAACTGGAATTCCGTCACCCCCACTAGCTTTGGTTGAGAAGTGAGAAATGCTGAAACAAAGGGAACCAGTCTAAGGAGACTAAATAATATTAATGTAGTCATTAAGCATAGTCACTAGCTTTGTTCGACTGATAGTTAAGAAGGTGTAAAATTCTAGGTTGAAAATAACTTTGTCAGAATTTTGAAGCTATTCTCTCATTGTCTCTTAACTCTCCCTGAGGCCTTTCTGATTACATTTTCTTTAATGTGAATTGTATCCCACCCACTCTGGATAATTTGACGGTCTTCTTTTCATCCCTGATCTTCTGAAATGTCATGATGGCACCTCAGCATGGGTCTGTATGTCACCATTGTGATGTGTTCCTAGTAGGGTCTTTGACTCTGGATACTCATGTTTTCTAGTCCTTGCAAATTTCATAACATTCATTTTTTCTACTGCCCAAGCTTGAAACAGTGAATTTTATGCTTTAATTGATCACTTATTGCTTTGCACTGCCCTTTAACTTCTTCATATGTGTCCCTCGGAGGGGGACACATGGTTTCTTCCTCGGCCTTCAGAGGGAACCAATCCTGCCCACACCTTGATTTTGGACTTCTGGCCTCCTGAACTATGAGAATAAATTTCTGTCGCACTAAACCACCTAGTTTTGTGGTAATTTGTTAAAGTAGTCCTAGGAAATGTACATGGTTCAGTTCAATTCAGTCGCTCAGTCGTGTCCGACTCTTTGCGACCCCGTGAATTGCAGCATGCCAGGCCTCCCTGTACATGGTTACTTATTATTAATCTCCAATGACTTTATCCATGAATGATATGTTTGTTTGTTTGTTTTTCTGTCTTTGGAAGCACATTTGGCTTACATGTGAATAAGCCAAATATCCCTGGAAGTTACCTTCAAATGTGGCACAATTATATCTTACCCTCCTCTGCAGCCAGGGTCCTCAAGTCTGAATCCTCTTTGGTTCACTTCTATCAGGGCCCATCCATTCTTTCATCTTGTGAGGGGTCTTAGAGGTAGAGGTCTTAGGACCTGCAGATACAATTGCTCCTTATACTAACTTTCAAAATGTGTCCCTGTTTTCAGTCACTGCCTGACTGCCACAGTCTGGAAAACCAGGTGCCTTCAATTCCTGAGCTTTTGAGAGATTCTTCAGTGCAATCTGACATCTGAGTAGAGAACTACTCTGCTTGGTCATTTACCGTGCCTACTTCTAACTTCTGTTGTCATGTGTTATAGTTTGGGAGTTACATGTTTAACTTAATTAAAGGTATTTTAATCCAAGATGGAGTTTGTATTTCTGTATTCCTTGGAATTTTAGGGGTGATTTTCAAAAGGAGGAACTTGACTTTACAAGTTAATAAGTGGCAAGTTGACTGATTTATAAGCAGATAAGTTTTACACTCTTTGTGACCCCATTGCCTGTAGCCTGCTAGGCTCCTCTGTCCATGGGATTTTCCAGACAAGAATTGTGGAGTGGATTGCCATTTTCTTCTCCAGGGGATCTTCCCCACCCCAGGGATCAAACTCAGGTCTTCCACATTGCAGGCAGACTCTTTATCCTCTGAGCCACCAGGAAATCCCCAAGTTTTACATTAATTAGAAATATATCAAAACTAAAAATGGGCGCAGTTTAAATAAAATCTTGTTCCTGTCTTACTGATTTTTGCGTTTAAACTTTTAATCATAAGGTCTTACAGGGCAAGGAACCCACACACTCCTATTTTTCATACTGCTCCTAGTTATTTGGTAAATATTATATAAGGTAAATTAAGAATGGATAAAACCCCACACATCCCTATACTTTTCCTCCAGGTTTAAACTTTGTCAGAGCATCATTTACATTGCAACCTTTGCAAACCAAATTTTCCAGTTTATTTCTTACCCATGAATACTTCTGCAGTTTGCAAAATGGAAAGCTGACTTCATCTCCTTGTTTCAGAACTAAACTCTGCAATTCTTCAGGAAAATAGACAACTACTGTCTCATATGTTAGGTCCAAACTATCAGTGACTCAGTTCTCTATAAAAAGCAATTCACACCTCCCTCCACCCCTCTCAGAGTCCATAAACAAGAAGAGCTTCTGAAAAAGAAAAGAATTTCATGACTTTTCAAGATGATCAGATAAGGAATGGCATGAGGATAACACAGGAGACCTGATTCCCAGGGGGAACAGACAAGCTAGCAGTCATAGTGCAGCCAAAGAGATGTCCTGTAGAGAAAGCAATCTGTGTCAAATACATCTGGCAATCCCTGGATAAGTATCCCCATCTTGAGGATTCTCAGAGTCTATTAAAAGCTCTGAGAAGTCCTGTAGTAAATAGAAACAGCTCAGTGTGGATTAACTAAAGGATTCCAAAATATATTTGAGAATGTAACTTATTTTTTTCAAAATGATAATTATTTCCTCTTCTATAAAATAAAGATAATAGTTTCTAGTTCAAAAGGACATTTTCAGTATTTAATATGATAGTTTTTAAAATAGCATTTAACTGGCACCTTCAGTAAATATTAAATGTAGTAGTTTGTTGAATTTCAGTTTACTTGTGGTAGTTATGGGTTTTATTGTTACTAATAACATAATATCTTATGGAATATGCCTTGGGAAATGCCATATGAGAAGTGTGTCAATATTTGTACACCACAATCAATTAAACTTAATAAGTAAGCAGTTCTGAGACTATCACAAGGCTCCCACAGGATCAAAGTTTCCAAATGTCCCCTAAAGTCCTCTGACTTAGTTGTTTAAGCATGCTCTTTGTGTTGCTGGATTCTGTCCAGTATGACCTGGGTATCAGAAGAGTCATGAAACCATCACACTGGGACTCCAGGGATACAACGTGAATGTGTGGAAAGAACATCAATTTTGGAGCCTGAACACATCTGGGTCAAGATCCTAGGTCTACTCTTTGCTCTTTCATAGATAGTTTGCTTAGCATCCTGGGCCTTTCTCCACTAGAAAATGAGAAAAATGATTTCTCTTTGCTCATGTGGTTGGGTAGACTGTTATTGTTCAATTGCTTAGTCATGTCCTACTCTTTGGGACCCCATGGACTGCAGCACAACAGACTTCCCTGTCCTTCACTATCTCCCAGAGTTTGCTTAAACTCAGGTTCATTGAGTTAATGATGAGCAGATGAACTTGGATTATTCGTGGAAAATGAGTGACTTAGTACCTGGTCCCTATGGGGTTAGTTTCTTGGATATTCTGGCCTTTGTGTTACTCATGCGGATAGCCCCTGCTCTACTGTTGGAATCCAGAAACTTAATCCTACTGGTTTACACAGAAGCGTAGCAATTGTCTGTTGACTGTTCCTCTCTCTACCCTCATATGACCTCCCCAGCTTGTGTCTACTGAGCTCAACCCCATAGGGCATTATCCATGAGGATCCAAGTGCTAAAATCTCACCACTTCAGCACAGCTCTGAGGTAGCTATTCCATTTGTGTAGGCTGACCAATAACAGAGAGGGTTGGGAACATCAGAACCTTTTTGCACAACCTGGAAAATTTATATTCTGACTCCAAACATAAGACTTAAAGAAAAAAAGAAAAAAGACTTTTATATACAAGCCTTATCTCATCTGGTATACATAACAGCCCCATAAAGTAGATGTATCACTTTATTATCCTCTTTGTACAGAAAGAGAAACAACTTCAAAATTGGTTTAGGATTTCCCCAAGGTCATATTTTGCAGTGGAGCTAGTGCTTGGAATCAAGTCTTTTGAACCCAAATAATCCATACCAATAACACATGAACTACTATGACAAAGACCATCTTGGACTATTCAAGCTTGTCATTTGCATATCACATTTCATCCTGAAAACATCTTTGAGAGGAAGGTAGCATCTCCCTTTCATAGATGAAGAAAACAGGGCAGCTGAGAAGTGGCAGAGCCACTTAGGATTTCAACAAAGGTCTGTTTGACTTCAAAGCCCTTGTCCTGCATACTAAATGAGGCAAACTCCAGAGAGACCCTTTGGATCCTGTTAATACTCTGAAGGTCTTTGGTAGTATGTGCACCAGTAAACTAGCACCCAGGGCTGCAAATGAGTTTTGATGAATATTTACTGTATACACATATCTTGTGGGCTGTTCTCTAAGAACAGGTTTCGAAGTGTCTGGGAAGACTGGCAGAGTGAGCACAGTTTCATCAGGAGTGAGTCAGCCAAATCCCAAAGCTCTGTCAACAACTGAGTCAGTGTTTGGCTAGCCCCTTTGGTTTACTGAGTTCCACTCTCAGCCTTTGTTAGTTGTTCCGTGCCCTCCCCTGCACAGGATACTCTGAATACTGGGCTGCTTTCTTTCCTTGATTTTTTTTGGATCAGGAATAGGCAGTGAATGGTAACAGTTAACATTTCTGGAGAATTTACCATGAGGCAGGCACCACGCACAATTCTTTATCATTGTGTTGAACATGCCTAAGTCTCCAGGGAGTTACTATTAATTAACCCAGTTTTTTCAATGAGAAAACAGACTTGGGGATGCTTTGTAACTTGCAGAAGGTCACAGAGCATGTAAAGTGGTAGGGCATGATTTAAACCTTGCCAGTCTAATTGCAGATTGCAGCCCTTCTGCCATTTTGCTGGACTGCCTCTTCTTCAGAGAAAATGAAAAAAATATCGTATTAAAAACCAACCCATAAGAAACACTAGCTGCCTTTTCATTTATCCTCAAATACTGAGTCCAGTAAAACTAGAGAGGGGGACCAAGAGCAGTTTAGATGACTTTGGAACGATATACAGAAGTGAAATTGGCCAAAAAAACTTTTTTAAAGTTTCACCTCTGAAGATTCCACCTCTGTGTCTTCCTGTGTTACAACAACCCAGGGGAGATGCTGCAGACACATCCATCAAATACCATGTCTTAAGTTCTTAAAAGGCTCACTCTCAGGCTGCCCAGAGAAACATGAGTAAATAACCCACCTCACAAGGGACAATTGCTTCACTTCATGTGAGAACCCTATGTATATTTCTTGCTGGATTATCTTGGGTTTAGAGTCTATTTGTTTTCTGTGGCTGCTATAATAAATTATCACAAAGTTTTTGACTTAAAACAACACAAATGTATTATCTTACAGTTCTAGAGGTCAGAAATCTGAAATGGATCTCACTAAGCTAAAATCAAAGTGTCATCAGGGATGCACTGGCTTTTGATGGCTCTTAAGAAAATTCTTTTTTTTTTTTTTTTTTTTTTTTTTCAAATTCTAGAGGCTGCCCCATATTCCTTGGCTGTGACCCCTCTTCCATCTTCAAAGTCAACAATGACCAATCCTATCTTTCTCATGCTGTATCACCCTGACACTGACTCTGCCACCTCTCTCTTCCACATTCAAGGACCCTTGTTAATGTCAGCTGAGTACCAACTTTGGCATGTAACATAACATAATCCTAAATTCTAGGAATTCGAATATGAGCGTTTTAGGGGTACCATCCTTCCGCCTACCATGTGGAGCTGTTTGTAAATTCTGTCTTTGGATGGAATCTTTCAACAGTGTGAGTAGTGAAAACAGAAATGAAAACCTAAGCTACAAAGATTAACTGATTTCAAGGAGATGTGATGTATGATGAAACTTAGCATTAACAGTATCCTTTATATTTAGGAATATTTCAACATACAAAGCATGTTAACTCATTAATCTACACTGCAAAACTCTAAGATCGTCACTACCCACAACATTTTAGGGGTGAAGTAATCCAAGGCCCAGAGGTAGCACAGGAGCTGTGGCTAAGCTGGGTGCAAACCTAAGACACCAGGCCCCATGACCTGCTCTCTGACTGCTACACACAACTCTTTCAAAGAAAGGTTCCCACCTTGCACGGTGCATTTACTGACAAAGGCCATTGACTGCTAGGACTAAAAGTGCTAAGGAACTAAAGCATTGTCTTTCAGGCTCAGGGTATATGGGAACAGATGCTCAAGGCATCTTCAATTGGAACATCCCAGGTCCAGCCTTAGCTTATCATATGGATGGGTAGCTATGGTAGCAGGTTTCTCCTGGTTTCTTACCTTCCCTGAATCCTGGGTCTGTTCTGTCTAAGAACAGTAGGTGGCAAGGAGCTCACAGCCCCAATTCCCTTTTTCTATTTGCCAGTCGAAAACAAACATCCTAGTCTTCCCATTTGCCACTCCTCTGCAAGATAGTGAAACCAGTGTAACTCACAGTTTTTAAAATGAGAACATCATGGAGAGTCCACGATGTGTTGGTCACTCTAATAGAATGAGAGAAAATGTCTTTTAAAAATCCTAAATTGGACCCTAGTGTTCTTTCCAAAGTACCCATAGACTCTTAATTGTTAAATCTTTACTGATATTAAAGTGAGTATGTGTAGCTTCTCCTCAAATATATCTGGGTCAGAATCTGTCTCTACTGATTACAAGCTGTGTAATGTTGGACAAGATGCTAAACTGTTCTGGTCCTCACTTTCCTTATCTGTAAAATGAACATAGCAGTATTTTCATCCTAAAGTCAATGCGAAGATTTAGTGATACAATGCATGCAAGTTTAGCACAGACTGAGCTCTGAGTGATCAGTAGTAAATAGTACCCTTACTGAACTAATTGGTTCAGTAAATATTTAAAAATCCCACAATGTTAAATTGGTCAGGACAGCACAGAGATGGGATTGTGGCTGCCTAGTCACACAAGTCTTTGCTTAAATTCCAACTTCTTTATTTCTTGAAGGATGATTGACACTGATGATTACCTTCACTGAGCCTCTTCTCAAGGGAAAATGACAGTGTCTCCTTCAAAATGTTGTCACTTTAGGAGATAAATGAAATGATATTTAGGTCTTAGCATGTATCCTAGCATATTATAAATACTCAACAAGAGATGTTGCTGTTGTTGTTCAGTTACCAAGTCGTGTCCAACTCTTTGTAACCCCATGGACTGCAGCACGCCAAGCCTCCCTTTCCCTGATCATCTCCCGGAGTTTGCCGAAGTTCATGTCCATTGAATCGGTGATGCCATCCATCTATCTCATCCTCTATTGCCCTCTTCTACTTCTGCCTTCAGTATTTCCCAGCATCAGGGTCTTTTCCAATGAGTCAGCTCTTCTCGTCAGGTGGCCAAAGTATGAGAGCTTCAGCTTCAGCATCAGTCCTTCCAATGAATATTCAGGACTGATTTCTTTACGATTGACTGGTTTGATCTCCTATCCAAGGATTCTGAAGAGTCTTCTCCAGCACCACAGTTCAAAAGCATGAATTCTTTGATGCTCTGCCTTCTTTCTGGTCCAACTCTCACATCCGTACATGACTACTGGAAAGACCATAGCCATGACTATACAGACCTTTGTTAGCAAAGTGATGCCTTTGCTTTTCAATATACTATTAAGTTTGTCATAGCTTTCCTTCCAAGAAGCAATCATCTAGTTTCATGGCTGCAGGCACCATCTGCAGTGATTTTAGACCCCAAGAAAAGGAAATCTGTCATTGTTTCCAACTTTTCCCCTTCTATTTGCCATGAAGTGATGGGACCAAATGCCATGATCTTCGTTTTTTTTAATGACTTTTAATCCGGCTTTCTCATAGTCCTCTTCCACTATCATCAAGAGGCTCTTTAGGTACTATTTGCTTTCTGCCATTAGAGTGATATCACCTGTGTATCTGTGATTGTTGATATTTCTCCTGGCAATCTTAATTCTAGCTTATAACTTATCCAGCCCAGCATTTGTCATGATGTGCTCTGCATATAAGTTAAATAAACAGGGTGACAGTAAACAGCCTTGGCATACTCTTTTCTCAATTTTGAACCAGTCATTTGTCCCATATAAAGTTCTAAGAGATGAATGTTATTAGTTATGATATTCTTTTAGGACTTCTTGGTTGTAACTTTTTTTTTTTAAGTAGGTACTTTATTGGCTTATGGCTTTAAAAATCCAGGCATAGAGCAGGCTTGAGTTATGCTGGACTTTCTAGATGCCAATAATGATATTATTAAGAATCTTGCTCTCTCTCTCTCTCTGTTTCTTGGCACCTTGGTACTAACTTCACTCTCAAACAAGCCTCGAATATGATGGCAGGAGCCTACCAAACCCTATAGAAAGAAATCCATTTCCAATATTTCCAACAAAATTTGTACATTGGCTATCACTGAGCCCACATGATTTTTGTGTCTGTCCCAGAACCAGTGTGTGACTAGGGTAATAAAAATGCTGATTGGCCAGGCCTGGGTCATGATGAATATCTCTGGACCTGAAGGAAGTGAATTCCAATTGCCAGTTCTGCCTGGATCAGGAGAGGTGAATGGGGGTTCCCAAGTAAATTTAGAAAAGAGAATTGATCCTGTCCAGGCAAAACAGTAGTTATTCTTCACCATTGCATTATTATCACATTATTTTAATTTTTTAAAAAATCCAACTCTAGCCAAGGAATAAAAAGGGCCATCAAATTGCCACCTAATGTGAAACCTGAGAAGCCTTCTCATGCAGTACAGTTTTGACAGTCTGGTTCTTTGTGGTGGCTTAAATTTCCCTGTTAATGGATAATGTTTAAGCCAACCAAACAGCAAGACTGTGGCAGTTTTAACATGTGTCCATCAGTTCCTTGATATTTCTCCTCTCAAGATTTGGAGCTTAATTCTACTCACCTTGAACAAAAGAATTCACTGGACTGAATGAATCCTGCAGATGAACAGAGTATGGGAGGAATGATCATGTGTGACTTCTGAAGTGAAAGTCACTCAGTTGTGTCTGACTCTTTGCCACCCCAGGGACTATACAGTCCATGGAATTCTCCAGGCCAAAATACTGGAGTGGGCAGCCTTTCCCTTCTCCAGGGGATCTTCCCAACCCAGGGATCAAACTCAGGTCTCCTGCATTGCAGGTGGATTCTTTACCAGCTGAGCCACAAGGGAAGCCCAAGAATATGGAGTGGGTAGCCTATCTGTTCTCCAGCAGATCTTCCTGACTCCAGGAATCAAACCCAGGTTTCCTGCACTGCAGGTGGATTATTTACCAACTGAACTATCAGGGAAGCCTTGATACTGACTTCTGGGTTGGGTCAGAAAAGACACTGAAACTTCCTCTTTGCTCTCCTTCTTAAAAGATTTTTGGGGGGAGGTCAGCTGCCATGCTGTGAAGACACTCAAGTCATGCTAGGCAAGGTTCCATGTGGTGGAGAACGGAAGCTTCCTATCAACAACCAGTGAGAAATGAAGGCCTCCAGCCAACAACCACTATGTTGGAAGCAGATCCTCCAGTTCCAGACCAGCCTTTGTGCTTGCGGCACCCACCCACATCCTGACTGTAACCACAGGAGAGACTCTGAGCAAGAACCAAAATCCAGGCCTTTCCCTGACCCTCAGAAACTGTGAGAAATCACAACTGTGTGTTTCTGTAAATCACTAATGGTTAAGATAACTTGTTACACAGAAATAGATAATTGATATAAAGACACCAGAGTAAAGAAAATTTGAGTAATAGCATGAGATAAGTATTAGGAGAACTTTCGGGAGATGTAAGTTTGTATTTTGGGCAAATTAAGCATCAGTATCTTTGCACTAATGACTTAATTTCTCTGAGCTTTAGTTTCTCCAAATGTGAACTGGGAAACAGTACATTCCGGCATATTTTACAAGTACTAGTAATGATCCAGCTATATAATGTAGGCATCACTTAAGATAGTAAAACAAACTGCAATTGTATCATATCGCAGAATGGGGGAAAACGTTCAAATTATTAATTGTGTAAAAAATTGGAGATCTTACAATTTTAAGGGAATGTGTAGTTCATTCCCTTGTATTTTGGGCATTTAAGATTTGCCTTTCAGTCACAGGATCCCAGAAAGTTAAATGAATAGTGAAGGTCACAGAGAAGCAAAGGGGGAATGCAAGATGGAGAAAAATCACTCATCAATCATTCTTACCCTTTATAACTCTCATGGGTTGGCTTCTCCTTGAAGTAGGCTCTGAGACAAAGTTGAACATGTGAGATATTTTTAAGGAGGGTGCTTAGGACAAACCCCTGTTGAGGAGCAGGAAGCAGAATTGGGCAGAGGGAGATGTGGAGCTGCCATGCAGGTCCAGTGCCAGCCTGGACCAACCCCACAGGAAACTCTGGAAACAAAATTGGGCTGACTTGGTCCAGCCTTTACACAGTCACCTTGATCCATCACTGAGAGAAGCTCATGACCTTGGAGAAGTCAGCTCTCTGAAGCTGAGGCAAGTCCTAAAGGAATTGGTGAGAAAAATCTGTCTGCTAAGGGCACTTTCAGCAGCTGCAGCAACAGCTTGCAGAGGGACATGGGTGGCTCATCACGGTGCTCATTGCAATCATGATATATGTGCCTGGCACATCATAGTCAGTTAATAACTAAGAGCCACTAGCTGGCTCTGGCTCCAGGCCACTCTACGGCATGGTTGTGACCTCTCTCCCTGTAACCATGAGGGAGCTTCATCCCCTGAAGCCTCCAGCTGCAGGGAGCCCCAAATTGAAACTAGTGGACACAGGGTGCACCTCAGACAACCACCAGAGGAGACTGTCCCATCAATGTCCTACTGTTTACTGGGCAGTGAGTCTTGTTCTTAACAGACAGTTTGTAGGAGCTCTGGATCATGCAGGGATCTTGCCGGAATGCCTGGGGTCTAGCGCAGAAGAGGAAGACTAATGTGTGTGCTGCCAGGCACTGCTTCCTTCCCCAGGGTTTCTTTCTTGGTCTTCGGTTAGCACAGAGCTGTCTGCTAGCTGCAGCTGACCTGTCAGTGATGGTCTACAGCCCGAGCCAACAAAGCAGGCAGCTGTTCATGGTGGAGGTAAGGTTCTCCATCAGGGAAGTCTCAGCCAGCTCCTCCAATTCAGGCAAGGACAAGCCTTCTAATCCTCAGCCGCCATGCTGTACAGAAGAAATCAGGTCAAATGAATATCACAGGCAGCCTTGAAGGAAAAGAGAAATGACCAGAGCTGAGCCTCAGGGAAATGTGAAAAGGGAGGACGGCTGATTTTTCTTGCCTGGAAGTGAAGGGTTTATGGACAGACTATGCTTAGGAGCTGATTAACTCCCCCTTCCCTCTGCCTTTCTCAGGTATTGCCTGGAATTTATGGGTAGAATTTGAGTGACTGTCCCTTTGTAACAACTGAGGGACAGCAGTAAGCACACCAGCATTGCAGGGACTTTCATTCATTTATTTATTTAGCAAATATACTGTGCTAAGCATAAGGCTACAGCAGGAAGCAGACAGCAGTCCATTTTCCTAGCCACAGACTATGATATTACAGGGCCCGTTATCTCACAACTGAAATTTGCCTCCCATGTTAAGAGCATTGACCTCAATTCCCTGATCTTCACCACCACCATTTCATTTTGACCTCTTCACCTTCCACCATGGATCTCTACCCACTCACTATTTATTTGTTGTTATTTACAGCATCAAAAAACCCCCATGTTTGTTGCATGTTAAACTGTAGAAAGATAAGCAGCCTTCTACCCTGTCTTCTTCTTCATTTCTTTAACTAATGTTGTCCTTGAGGATCACCCAGCTTCTTGCAACCCTTGTTCATCAGTAGCCCAGTTCATTTTCAGACAGATCTGAGTGACAGAATTTTGTTATTTATTCTTAGCTAAAATCAATTTGCTCTCTCGCAGTCTGTCTCCAGAGTGTGACTCCGACTTCCTTACAATCTCTCCTCCAAATGTCTGTCTTTCTAATTAGGTTACTAACTTCCTTTTAGGTCTTTGAATGTACCAAATTCTTTCCACCTTTACTGTTCACTTTGCTTGACATGCGTATTCCTTCGGTTCATAGGGCTGTGATGAAAGCATCTTTCAGGTCTCAATTTAAATGTCACTTCCTCAGGAAAATCTTTTGTAAATCCTGAAATTATACTAAAATACTGCATCTTGTGACTCTTTCCTCTCAGTTTATTAGATGGGTCATTGAATGGAATGGTTTCTGTGTGGTTTTTGATGCCATCTTTGGGACTTCACTAAATAGACCTGGTTCCACTTCTTTTTGAGATCCCTTCCATTATTTGAATAACAGGTTTGTGCCCTGTCTGACTTTTTTGCAGTCTGAACATCCTCAGCTCCTTCTGTGTTCCACTGCAGATCAAAGCATCAGCATGCCCTCTATTGTCCATAAGGCACCTTTCATAGTTCTATTTGATTCAAGCTGGTTTTGAATAGAATGGAATTTAAAGCATGGAAAGAAAAGAATCCTTGACAGAGGGCCAGCTGTGAATGAAAGGAGCAAGGGATGGAAACAATGACAGGAAATCAATATAGTAATATTGCCAGAAGCGGCTAAGTATAGAAAAGCTTCACATTTATGATATTTATACCCTTCTTGCAAATACCAAAAGACATTTTCCAGCCAGCCCTTTCCCCAGGAGGTCTAAAGTTCCTCTTGATACAGGGTGAGTCTGTATGTAAAACTGACATTATTAAATAATAATGGCTTAGAGCCTTTTGTAACTTCTTTACTTTTAATATTTGTAAAAGTGGTAAAGTCAGTCATAGTGCCTGGGTCCTCCTCCTGTCTCTTATCCTTCTTTAGATCTAGAATCTTGCTTTAAAGAACCATTTCAACTCTGAGAGTTAGTTTCCTCATCTGTTAAAAAGAGGATGATAGCCCCTGTGTTGCGTGCGTGCTCAGTCACTTCAGTTGCGTCCAACTCTTTGTGATCCTATGGACTGTAGCTGGCCAGGGTCCTCTGTCCATGGGATTCTCCAGGCAAGAATACTGGAATTGGTAGCCATTCCCTTTTCCAGGGGATCTTCCTGACCCAGTGGTTGAACCCAGCATTGCAGGTAGATTCTTTACCACTGAGCCACTGGGTAAGCCCAACCCTTGTGTTAATTGTCCATAAAAGATCAAATGATATAAAGCAAGCTGATGCACCATAGAAATATAAGGTATGTTTAGGGAGATGATTTTACTTAGGGAATAATAAGAAACATGTTTTAAGTGAACCATCATGTTTTAATTGAATGTAGCTCTGGGAAGGATTTAATGTAAACTTTAAGCAGCTCACATTTTCACAAGTGGGATGTTGAGGGATATTTCTAGGGCTGTTGATTTGGTTTCAGAAGGCAGCCAGTGTGTGATAAGATTAGCAAGTAAGATTCTCTGATGGTGAATTCCAGTTTATGGAGGCAGACGTCTCACCCCCAGAAGTGTGACTTTTCCTAACACACACAGAATCAGATTTGGGACTGAGAAATCCTTTAAAGAGTTGCTTTATTTCCATGTTGACATGAAAAGCCCTCCTTTCTATAGTTCAAGGAAAAAATGGATACAACATGATATTTGGGCAGTATATTTAGTGGTTCAAAGCAAGCTTTTGAAATCAGATAGACAATGGTTCCAGTCCTAGCTCTGTGCCATGTAAGTTGTATGGTCTTAGCCATGTTGTCAATTAAGCCTAGTTTTCCTCATCCAAAAAGGTAACTATATATCTCTCTATGTCTGTCTCTATCTTCATACAGTGCTTTGGCATATAGTAGGAGCTCAATAAATTAAAGTGGTTTTCTTTGGTTTGAGGTAGAACTAAGGAAATATCTCATGCAATTATAAATACTGTAGTGTACAGTGATATTTACTACAAACGTCTAACTCAAGTTCTACTAAGAAAGACTGAGGAACAAAAAATGAGTTTTAATACAATGATGAAAACATTTTAAATTTGTAATAGGAACTCATAGATACCATTTGTTAAAGTTGCCCTCAAATACACTCTGAAATTAATGTCTTAATAGATTTAAACCCTTGATATTGTTCCTTAAGCTACTTGGTAGAAAAATGATATAGGAAGCATTTAATGTGCCCCCAACTCCCCTGAGCCATCTACCCAATGCCAAATCTCAAGATGCAGTCTAAATAGTCTCTACGCTCCCTCTGCCCCCCTTATCCATTCCCACATAACAGCCAAATCCATCCCCTTAAAACACCAATTAGATCCAGTTACCTCATTCCCAACAACACTGCCATGTTGCCTAAAATCCTTCTATGACTTCTTACATTTAAAATGCAGTCCAAACTCCCTGCCATAGTTTATAAGGTCTAACTTTCAAACGTCTCCAAACTCATTCTGTGCCAAGGATCACATTGCTCAGTGTGCTCCAGATTTAGAATAACACTTAGGATAAACTGAGAGTTTATCTCTACCTGGAGCATTCCCCTGCCCTGTGTTCATCCTACCCTGATCCCCAAAATTCAAGTCTCAGTTTAAATATCCCCTCCTTCAGAGAGGCCTTATCTAAGACAGCTCCTAGTCCCTCACTTTCTATCAAGGTACTTTGCATCTGTCTTAAACACTTGTTACAAAGTGTCATCATTTTACTTATTTACATAGTCACTGGCTTTTGGTTTAGCTCCCCTTACTGAATATAAGCTTCATGAAAACAGGAACCAGCTCTTGAATCCAGAACACTATATATCACATGGTGTTTAGAATATAGAAAAACACTTGATGAAAACCATTATGTGACTAACAATGAATAAATCCAAGTATCACCTGTTTTTCTTCATGGTAGGTCCCTGAAGACAACAGACTGGCAGATTGATCACCGTTTGGTGGTGTTTATTCACTCCATGTTCATTCACTTGAGAGAAAACACTTGCACATTACAGCCAAGCTTTCCTCAGCAGATTAAAAGAAAATTTGAGGTTGTGCATGTGGCTTGTGAATTGCTGCTGAAAGTCACAATGTTAACCCTGGTGCTACTGCATTAATTCCCTCCTTTCCCAACTCAGCCAGGAATCCAGAGGAAGGAAGGGGCATGTCTAGGTTTTGAGGTGTGAAACCTATATAGATGAGGGGTGTGGTATCCATGTGTCCAGGGAGACACTCCATTCACATTTACCTTCGAGAGATCAGGGATCAGGGTTGCCAGCAGTCTCTCCCCTTTATCATTCCTCAGTAAACTCTCTTGCTGTCCCTATCTTAGAGAACCCAAGCTAACTCAAGGGATCTTCTTTGAGAAAAAAAATAAATCATGAATACAAATTTAAATACACATCTTTTGTAAACAGTCTTTATGGAGGTGGAGATCCTTGAGACTTAAGCTTCATTAGCGCCAGAGCAAAGCCTCCTCTGGCAGAGGTTCCAGATCAAAGCTTCTCGAATGTGGCTGCACATTAGAATCACTGGGGATCTTTAAAAATAGGGATGCCTATTTCCACCTGGGTCTAGAGTGTGTCTTTGGCATCAAGGTGAATGAGAGCTCAAAGGATGATTCTGATATTAGCCAGGATTGAGAGCCACAGTTCTTGGATGCTTTGAGGGGCAGGTGACCATAAGAAGTTCTGATTCCTGAGTTTACTTGTTTTGAAGATAGGACAGAATTCTGCTGCAGTGTTTAATCTCCTAACCAGCAATGTGATGCTGAACAAGACTGATACTATCTCTGAGGTTTTCTACATAGACCTGGAAAGTTGGAGTTGTATTACCTATTTCATTGACTCAAAGGAAGCAATGAGTATTGTAACACTTTTGAAATTACTTTTTGGGTTATTAATAATGGTGATACTATGTGGATCTTGCCAGATACAAATGCCTGTATAAGCATGGCATCGGAATAAGGATGTTGGGTAGAGAAATATACAATTTCCTGGTCACTTAACTCATAGAGAATATTTACTTCTTGGAGGTAGCCATCATCTTGTGTGTTTGGTGGTATTAGTAATAGGTAATGACAGCAGTTTTATAGGAAGGCAATTAGTTTTTCCTAAAATGAACTAGATTGGTATTTCTTAATTTCTCTTGAGTATTTCACCTGCATCAGATTCTCTTGGAAGTACTGGTTTAAAATGTGGGTACCTGAATCCACATAAACTGTTTAAAATAAGGATAAGGGAAGGTGAAAGATAGGAGAAGAGTCTGCCTTTTTAATAAGTGCTGCAGGTATTTCTTAAGCAAAACAAGATGCCACATTACTTTTGCAGTGCATAGAGAGAGCCCGGTTAAAATGACGATGCCCTCCAATTCATTGTGAAAAATGCCTTTCTTTACAAATCTTAGCATATCTTCTTTACATATCTTAGCACCAGATCCAGCCCACTAGAAAGGACTCCTTGATAGCAAATTATTTGATCAAGTAGTATTGATTTTGCAGGTTAAAATGAAAATAATTGTGAAAAGGGTTTAATAATGCAGTGGATACAGAAATGAACACTCAGCAGACATATTGTGCTATTTAAGGATATAAATCTACAATTCATTCTGTAGCATTGATTCAGAATAATCAGGAAGATCAATAACTGTTTTTATTGCTTCCTAGCACGTGACACAGTAAATCTAATTCCTGTTTTCACCATTTCTCATGTGAATCTTGAAATACCGCCCTAGCTGGTCTCTTCCTTAAGTCTTCCCCACTTAATAGGTCCATCCCAGTACTGCAGAGTGGTCTTTCTGGAATCCCCAAATATTCCCTACTTAATTGCCTTCAGTGTTCATTGCTTCTACTCAAAGTGTAGTCTGTGGCCCAGAAGCATGAATATTACCACAGAGCTTGTTAGAAATGCAGACTCCCCAGAGGTATTGGATCAGAATGTACCTTCCTTCTAGCAAGATTCCCAGGTGATTTTTATGTTGTTACAATGTGAGAAGCCTTAGTCTACAGTGCAAGGTACAAGCTTTACTCCTTGTAATTTGGCCCCTGCTCCTCTCTCTAGCTCTGTCCCTGCCTAACTTTTCTTCTACCTTCAGCAACTGCAAACCATCCACAGTTCTGCAGACGTACTCTGCTGTTCCACTCACTCGCACTTTCACACTTGCTGTTCCCACAACCTGGAACTTGTCCGAGTAGTCCTCCTCCATGTAGTCCCCCTGATCTCCCTTAGGGAGTTAGTGACTTTCCCCTTAGACATTATTCTGTAACATCACAACAGGATATGACTGTTATCTGTTTGCTTTCCTAAGTTATGGCAAATTTATTTTAAATCTTTGTATCCTCTGCCCAGTGCAGTCTCTGGCATAGAAATGTGACTCAATCAATACTTGATGAATTGAGTTGAACATAGGAAATAAGTTGCTCAAAAGGACTCAGTGACTTTGAGAATCAGGGTCCACTGCATGTGGTTATATACTGCAATCTTTGGTTGACTCTTATCCCCTTGTGTTGTGCAGTAAACCACCATTATATGGCAGCTCTGGTCAAGATGAAGCTTGGTCTCTGTACTAGTCAAGTGTCAGTGATGACAAGTGACAGAAACCACTCCGATTTCTTGGCTGGTTTTTACCAAGAATGGGAACTTATTCTGAGAATAAAGAAATGACTTGGGAAATATAACCAGGGTTTATGAAACTGGCCTGGAACCAAAAATTTAAAACCTTTCATGACTTTCTCTTTATTTCTCATGGCTGTTTTCCTTTGTATGCTAGTATTATTTGTATTCTAGATGCAGATGGATTTTATTTGTTCCTTCTTACATACAAATTGGGGGGACTATGCCACCCCATAGTCCCCAAGTTTAGATATTACTGGTTCAGCCACTCACAAGGACAGAGATAGGCTATACAGAATTTCCAAGGAAGATAATCTGATTGGCCCAGCTTGGATTAATGTTAATCAATTGACTAACCAGCTGTATCTTCAGATAAAGCCATACAGTTCAAAAATGACTGCTAGTGGCTTATTTCTGTGGATATGTACATTGCAGTGTCCCCTGAAAGACGGAATCATACTCCAAAGAAATGGTGTTCATTATAGTATAATTATGTAACACACTGTCTTTGCCTGCTTGGTACTAAGTACTAAGGAAGCTGGGGTCATAGGTTCCACCCCTGCATGAGCAAGGGAGATTTGCTTGGCTGTTTGCCAGATATCATATTGAGTCTTGAATTGTTGTCTCAAAAATGTTTAAGAGTCTCCGTTATTCCTTTCCTGGTCCAGCTTCCACAGACTATAGAGAAGGAATGAAGAGTGAAGAGTAACAGACTCCAAGAAGATAAAGACTAAAACCCCACATGGACTCTGACTTCACTGAGGGCAGGAAATGTATCTTATTTAATCTTTGTCATCCTTTCCCTTCCTAGGAACTAAAACACTTCACGGGCCATATGAATCTTCTGGGGCTTCCCTGGTGACTCAGATGGTAAACAATCCACCTGCAATGCAGGAGACCTGGGTTCAATCCCTGAGTTAGGAAGATCCCCTGGAGAAAGTAATGGCTACCCACTCCAGTATCCTTGCCTGGAAAATTCCATGAACAGAGGAGCCTGGCAAATTACAGTCCACAGGGTCACAAAGAGTCGGACATCACTGAATGACTAACACTTTCAGTGTTTTTATTTTTTTTCATGAATCTTTTGGTGAGCTGAATTAAAATGGACTGGACCAAGCCATTTTTATTCAAGACACAGGGTCTGATTAGAACAGTATTGAAAGTAGTGTGTAAACAGAGTATCGTGAATTTTGAATATGAAACAGTTACCTTATAAATTTTGATTTAGTGGCTTCTTAATGAATGGGACCTTACTTTATTAGGAATATAATTGTGATTTTGAATTCAGGTACACTGCAGTTTAGATTGACTTTACCATGTACTAGCTTTGTCTCTAGGCAAATTATTTAACACATCCAAGCCTCATTTTAATCATCTATGAAATGGAAATGATAATAATACCTATTTTGTAGGATACTTGTGAGGATGGAATGGCAAAATGTGTATATTGTGTCCCTGGCCAGTGCTTAGCGTATAATGAACATTCAACAATTAGCTATTAATGTTTTTATACACTAACTTCAAACATTGGCTAGCTAAGAAGCTTTGCCAAGACTCCAGGTACCCAAATGAGGAGGTTAATACTTCTGGGTTACATCATAATCCCAAAGCATCCATGATGGCTTGAATACAATAACTCATCAAATCTAACTAATTTGCCAATAGGGAGCTTAGGAAAGATAACACTTAATGAGAAAACATACAACCAATCTGCATGTATTCGTACTAGGGCCTGCCCATTTCCCAAGGGACAAAAAGTCCAAGTCAATATTAAAGTGTTTTAGAAGCTAAAAGCCTTGCAGAGTAAAAGCTAATGGCAGAATAACCAATTTTCTCTTTCAGTGTGCTCCAAGCATCTACCTCCTTGTCTAATCTCCTCTAAATCACCTTGACTAAAACCTTGATATTGTTTAAGGCAGGAAATAAATACCATCCCTTGTAATTAGAAACTCTGGCATTCCAGAAATCTTGATCAAGCTCTCTTGGCTTATTTTTTAGCATCTATCAAATAAGAGGTCCTCGGTGCATTCTTCAGTCTTTTCAATTATGTCTCCAAAGTAGATGCTCCAATTGCCAATAGGGATGTCTAAAACCAGAAAGCTGCAGTCTGAATGATTTTCTTAATAAAGAATAAGGAGGCAGAGAGAGAACTCATCAAACTGAAAGGAAACCCAGTGACAACTGGCTGTATAATATTCTATAAGCAAGTTCTATTGAAAGATCCAAAGTAATTTGGATTGGGTCAATTTACTGAAGGTAAATAAAATATGAACCAGTCAACTGCAACATAAATTGAAACATTTCTAGTTCATCCACCCCATGCACATTCATTCATTTGTGTTTTGTCTGTTTTCTCCATAAGCCCTCAAGCTCTGTGGGGCAGAACCACAGTGTATCATTTTACTATTGTGAACCCCCTACCTAGTACAATGTCTGGCATACAATAGGCACTCAAGAATGTGTTGGTAAAATATGGATTATTTTGTGTTAATGGGAATATAAGTTTCTGTCATAGGTTGTGTTCTCTAGAAACAGGTATTGAGTCAGAGTTTGGGGTACAAGATTTTAATTGGGTATGAACACTACCGCAAGGGAGGAAGAGGTCCAGGTTGGGTAGAGAAAGAAGTCAGCTTGTGTTGCAGGTCTCACAAGACTTGCCAACTTAGGAGGTTTTGCCGTGACAGGTTTTGGTGCGTGTTTTGCCTTTCAGAGTGTCTTGATCACCAAGATGGGAGCCCTTTATATCACCAACTTCCTGAATCACTCTCAGCAGGCTTCCCCAGGAAGGACATGACCTCAGGTAGGACAGATCTCTGCAACTGAGGGGAACCTTGAAAGAGCCAAAATCTAGAGGCTGTCTGCTGGTCATGTTCTCTCACAGCTAGACAGCAAATCCTTCCTTGAAAGAGTAGCTGGGCAGTGCATCTTCATGTATGCCACGGTCTCTGTTACTTTTCTCTCTGGGTAAGAAGTCTCCCTGATGGCTGAACACATTAATTTATCCCTAAGTGAGAAAAGAGAGCAATAATGAACCTCCAGATGTGTAAGAGAGATCCCAAAGTGAATTTGGAGGCTGACTCAGAGAGAGATGAGCTTTATAATAAAGTAGGAGACTTTTTTTCCTATTTTCTGGAGGTTGTGATTACAGCCATGAAATTAAAAGATGCTTACTCCTTGGAAAGAAAGTTATGACCAACCTAGATAGCATCTTCAAAAGCAGAGACATTACTTTGCCGACTAAGGTCTGTCTAGTCAAGGCTATGGTTTTTCCAGTAGTCATGTATGGATGTGAGAGTTGGACTGTGAAGAAAGTTGAGCACTGAAGAATTGATACTTTTGAACTGTGGTGTCGGAGAAGACTCTTGAGAGTCCCTTGGACTGCAAGGAGATCCAACCAGTCCATCCTAAAGGAGATCAGTCCTGGGTGTTCATTGAAAGGACTGATGTTGAAGCTGAAACTCCAGTACTTTGGCCACCTGATGCAAAGAGTTGACTCATTTGAAAAGACCCTGATGCTGGTGAAGATTGAGGGCAGGATGAGGGGACAACAGAGGATGAGATGGCTGGATGGCATCATCGACTCAATGGACGTGAGTTTGAGTGAACTCCGGTAGTTGGTGATGGACAGGGAGGCCTGGTATGCTGCAATTCATGAGGTGGTAAAGAGTCAGACACGACTGAGTGACTGAACTGAACTGAACCGAATGAATAAAGGTCGGGAAGATCTCCTGGGTCAGGAAGATCCCCTGGAGAAGGAAATGGCAAGCCACTCCAGTACTCTTGCCTGGGAAATCCCAGGGACGGAGGAGCCTGGCAAGCTACAGTCCATGGAGTTGCAAAGAGTTGGCTATAACTGAATGACTTCAGTTTCCGTTTCAATGAGTAAAGAATGAATAGAAACAGAAAGTCAAGAAATTGGGCTGAAGACTGATGCTTGTTGTTTGAATTAGCAGAAATGTTTGAAGAATTTCAGTCCTGAAACAGAAATTCAATTTTAAGTTATCTGCTGCATCACTTCCCACCTTCAATGACTATTATTCTGTTCCTTTATTAAAAAGTAACTACAAGTATCTGTTTAACCCATTTACATTCAGATGGTCAAGCTTTACACATTTTAGCTTAAGGAAACTTGCAATATATTAAAGTTAATAAAGTAGGAGATATAGCCAGAAAACATAGAGAAGATATCCAACCAACAGAGAGTCAGTCTATGAAAATGAATCTAATCAGGATAACGGAACTGGAGCTGCCCCAACTGAATCTGGCAATTACCTAGTTTGACAAGGCTCTGTTTTTACTATCCCTCCCAGTGTGTGAGTCCAGGGGACATTGATCAATGTGATAGGCTCACCTGAGCCAAATAATCAAAGGTTCAAACCCAAAATAGACTGAATGCATGTGAGCACAAATAACTGTGTCTGCTTTTTGGTGGCTGCCCTTGTAGGGCACATAGTCTGAGTATGTCCTCCATGCCCACTGAAACCCCAAAAGTGATTTCATGGAAATCAGGGAAAGAGAACTGAGTTTCATATGTGGGTCACACAGAACAGAGAGAGAGAGACACACACATCTGGGGAAGGTTAAACATCCATTGAGAGCAGGAAATTTTGTCATGGGACCTCTTCTTCCCCTTATTCTTCCTCTACCCTTTCTTCTTCTTCTTTACCAAAATCTTCAAAAATATCAAACCATTCTCACATCACAGGCTGTGTAAAAACAGGCCTATTCCTACACTAGACTCTGGGGTTGTATTTTATTGACCCTAAGCCTCAGATATGCAGATAACACCACCCTTATGGAAGAAAGTGAAGAGGAACTAAAGAGCCTCTTGATGAAAGTGAAAGAGGAGAGTGAAAAAGTTGGCTTAAAGCTCAACATTCAGAAAACGAAGATCATGGCATCCAGTCCCATCACTTCATGGGAAATAGATGGGGAGCCAGTGGTAACAGAGTCAGACTTTATTTTCTGGGCTCCAAAATCACTGCAGATGGTGACTGCAGCCATGAAATTAAAAGACGCTTACTCCTTGGAAGAAAAGTTATGACCAACCTAGATNCAACATTCAGAAAACGAAGATCATGGCATCCAGTCCCATCACTTCAAGGGAAATAGATGGGGAAACAGTGGAAACAGTGTCAGACTTTATTTTGGGGGGCTCCAAAATCACTGCAGATGGTGACTGTAGCCATGAAATTAAAAGGCACTTACTCCTTGGAAGAAAAGTTATGACCAACCTAGACAGCATACTCAAAAGCAAAGACATTACTTTGCCAACACAGGTCCGTCTAGTCAAGGCTATGGTTTTTCCAGTGGTCATGTATGGATGTGAGAGTTGGACTGTGAAGAAGGCAGAGCGCCGAAGAATCGATGCTTTTGAATTGTGGTGTTGGAGAAGACTCTTGAGAGTCCCTTGGACTGCAAGGAGAGCCAACCAGTCCATTCTGAAGATCAGCCCTGGGATTTCTTTGGAAGGAATAATGCTAAAGCTGAAGCTCCAGTACTTTGGCCACCTCATGCGAAGAGTTGACTCATTGGAAAAGACTCTGATGCTGGGAGGGATTCGGGGCAGGAGGAGAAGGGGACGGCAGAGGATGAGATGGCTGGATGGCATCACTGACTCGATGGGCATGAGTCTGAGTGAACCGGGAGTTGGTGATGGACAGGGAGGCCTGGCGTGCTGTGGTTCATGGGGTCACAAAGAGTCAGACACGACTGAGTGACTGAACTGAACTGAACTGGATATCTTATTCTGGTATGTATGCAGGGAGTTTGATCAGTGTCTACTCTGCCGATAAGAGCAAATTGCTCTTTTTATGAAAGCAACTAGTCACCATGAGTCTCAGGTTTTTTTCATAGCTTTGGTTTAGTAATTTCACATTAGGGAACTCCTACTAAGGATATAATCAGATCTATGTCTATGTCTCTATGGATATAGTTAACAATACTTTCATTGTGGTCTCATACCTGGTTTATAGAGCTTATTAATAGAATAATTAAATTCATTTTGGTAGTCCATATATTAAAATAGTAAATAGCCATCAAAATGTGTTCAAAAATAGTTGAATAGTGGGAAAATCCTCATGATAAAATGCCAAGAGGAAAATTCTATATGTACACCATGATTTTAATTGCATAAATAAATACTCCAAAAGCTCCATCATGGTTATCTCTCAGTCATGATTTGCTGGGAAGCTTTTAGTCTACATTTTTTTGTGTATTCTTATTCTATGATGAGTATATCCAAATTCCATAATTATAGGCTATTTTTCTTTTGTAGTTTAGACTTTTTGCTCATTCATTCATTCACTTTGTAAATACTCACTGAGTACCTAATATGGGTAGAGTTTGTATTTAACACCAAGTTCTAGGTAATAAAGTTCATTACTCTGTCTGTAAATTAAATATCACTAAATTGGCAGTCTTAATTATGACATAACTAGTCCAAATTAAAAAAACATCAAATCTTTTTAACCATCAAAAACCACTTAGTAAACAAGAGAAAGTGCATAAGCCATGGGTATACATGTAACAACATGGATGGACCCAGTTTTGTATATTTTTAACATTTACTTCAATCAAAATTATTCTACTGACAGTAACATCACCACCACAAAAATGTACTGTTTGGAAGGACTTTAAAAATAATAATAATAATGGAATGCCAGAATTCTAAGTAGTCTTGCACATTTTAAAATCTGTCCTTGGCCATGGATGATACTTCCTAACACAACTTGCAGGGTTGAAAAAAATGACCAAGAAAAACCACTTTCAAAAGCATCTGGAAAGTGATGAATGCTACAGCTGGAAATACTGCAGAAGGGTGAGAACCTCCTTGTCAGACGCAATCTGCATGCTTGCCTTGGTGAGCTCTCAGGAGAGGAGGTGGGGACCTTAGCTTTGGTCCTGCTCTTGGTCCTGGTGCCCTGGCCCAGATGTGGGCTTTAAAAGTAAATAGAGTGACGGGCACATGGGAAGCCAGAAGATAAACTTTGGGGCCACTTCCCAGAGTGTGAATTTCCTGAGACATAAATAATTTAAGACATTTTAATAGCTACTTTAATTTAAAGATACAAATTAAGATACTTTAAGATATAAAATAGGTATATTATAAAGTATAATTCAAAATCCATGCATATTCCTTGAGTAGAATGTAGGTTTTCAGGCAGTTACTAACCCTTGGACTTCCTATCCCAGTGCCTGAAAATGATTTTTTTTTCCATTTCATCAGCCACTGGGGAATCTTCACAGGAAAGATGTGGATCACACTCTGTAAGAGGGACCCCAAAGTCCAAACCACATATGATGTCCCAGGTGGGGTGGAAGGTTACTCTGGGGAAGATTCATGGAGCTGGGCACCTGCGGCTTGGGTTGGAGTTCACACAATGGAGGGGCTGAGAAATGGACACATAGGTAAATGATCTGATGAAGGATCCATGAACTTCACTGAAAGAAACAAGAACCAAACAAAGGTGAGAGTGAAGGGTCCAGAACGACACCCAGTGTTGGCGCTGCCATCAACTGAGACAAGCCTTGCAGACAAGTCTGTGGGAACCATCCTCAGTTCTTCGAAACATGACTCTTCACCCTCTGACTGCTGGTGCCCCTGTGGGCCCGTTTCTTCTCTTTTAAGACTGGAAAATGTGTACATCGTTCTCCTAATTCTCTACCCCATCTCCTTCCCCAAATCAACCATCTCCATTCCAAATGTGTACAATGTTTGGGAAGACTAAGCTGTTTTTAAAAGTGTTGTAAATGATTAAGAACTAAAAGCATAAATGTTGCCATTGTGTCTGCCTGGCCTCTTTTCCTCCTTCCAGAACTAATTCTCAGTATAAAGACAGAAGAATGGGGAATGAGCTGGCTTGCAGAAGAGTTCATCTGATTCTTTAGGCAATGATCTAATTTGCCTGCAATTTTTAAAAGTTCATTTACTAGATACATCATGTTGTACCATCAATTTGAAGACCAAATAAGACTTGCTTCTCAGCAGACATGTGAGCAAGCTGAGAGCGCTGGGAGAGTACCCAGGGGAGATCACTAGGCAACCAAGGTCAGAGAAGACCTGAGTGTTCTTGCGGCTCCATGGTCCATTTCTTTGGATGAGGACGCTCTGATGAATGCATTCTGCCTGAAGCCTTCTCCTCATTTTCCAGGACCATTAAAAACACTTTAAAGAGACTACTGAATAGCAGGAAAGAAAATGGCAGCTCTTGTAAAAGAACATTGAAAACAGAAGTAATGTTTATGAGGATAAAAGAGGCATCCCACGCTCTTCAGCGAAAGTTGAATCTCTTTCCCATCACGCAGTCAAAGTGTCAGCCTTAAACCAAGCAAAGATAAAATTGCTTGATCTTTCTTTCCAGTACCTCCAGAGCAGGAGTCCCCAACGTCCAGGATCTAATGCCTGGTGATCCGAGGTGGAGCTGGTGCAATACTAACAGAAATAAAGTGCACAGTAAATGCAACACCCTCGCGTCATCCCCAAACCATCCTCTCATCTGTGGAAAGCTTGTCCTCCAAAAAGCTGGTCCCTGGTGTCAAAAAGTTTGGGGAGCGCTGCTTTAGAGGACCACAGATTCCCTGAAGCTCTTAGTAGAGACCTAGCATGTTTAAGTGTATGTACCAAAGAGTTTGGGTAAAGCAGTACCACTGAGATGACAGTCTAGGCATCACTCAACGAGGAAGAACTGGAGGGGACACGTTTGCCTTCACTGAGGATGTGATGGTTTGCTCATTTCAGTTCCACATTTTCAGCTCTGTGTGATTGCTCACCCCAAGAATCTCACTGACATTTGCTGAAATATTCTCAGCAATATTTTCTACCTTCTTGCGTGATCTTCAACCAAATGCAGCTTTTCCTCCTTTTGCTCCTTCATTGTAAACTAATTATTGAGTAGACATGTTCCAATATTTAAGATCGTGACATTGCCACAGAGCTGTAAGTATCTTATAGATTTCTAGTTATCTATATGGCTATGAATACATGCCTTTGCCTTCTATGTGAAATCAAACACTTCTTATTTCTAAGGATAACCTGGTAAAATGTGCCAAAATTCTGACACAGTGTTATAAAGACTTATGTATTAACTGCAAACATGATTGGCAACATTCATGAAAGCAACACTAAAATGAGCTTCCAAGTATAAAATTATAATGGTTCAGTTTTAGTATCTACAAATGGAATCTTGTGTATACAGTAGTATATTATTTAAACTGTAATCCTGAAAGTAACAACTGTTTTTTAAATTAGCTATAACTGTTTAAGCAACCAAAACAAATAGAGAAACCAAAAATCACATGGAAAATGAAAGTTGCTCAGTCGTGTCTGACTCTTTGCAACCCCATGGACTGTAGCCCACTAGGCTCCTCTGTCCATGGGATTTCCCAAGCAAGAATACATTAGGTAGCCATTCCAGTCTCCAGTAGATCCCCAGAGGTCAAACCTGGGTCTCCCACATTGCAGGTAGATTCTTTACCATCTGAAACACCAGAGAAGTCCATAAAAAGTTCCATATCAAGATACTCAACTTACCCATTCTAACTATACAGTGACTATACTTAAAATTACAAAGAGATTTAAGGGGTGACTCCAAAAAAGCCAAATTAAGACCATAACATTTTGTCAGCAGCATTCAAAAGAGATCACAGTGCAAATAAATTGGAAAAATGATTGTGAAATGCTTTTATCTCATAGAATGTACTTAAAAGGAAAAAGCCATAGAGTATACTTTAGCTCAGTTAGAATTCAGCAAGCCTTCTCAGTCTTATTTAAATTAAAACCTGAAGCTATGTCTCTTTTTGTTAGCTTGTGTTCCTTATAGAAGAGAAGGCCATGATAAGAGATAAAATAGAACTGGCATTTGCCAAATGACTCTAATCCGTCTTCCCAAAGACTAAGTTCTCATTAATTTCAAGAACTGGAGTCGCGACCAGAAAATGAACAACAGCAACAAAAATGGCTAAACGGCTACTTAAATGATGGGCTTTGACCCTGTTCAATCCAAAACTCAGAGCGATGGGAAAACGTTTTTTAAAAAGGTCAACATTCAATATGACAATAGATGCATAGATTCGTGTGTCTTGAGTAACATTTTCTAAACTCAAATTTTCATTAATTTCTTAGAATATACCACAGCATCTTGTGCCAGGATTGAAATAAACCCATTTTCCTATAAAATCATTTGACTTGGTACTTGTATTCCATTTCAGTAACCTTCCATCTGTTGAAGAAACTTGGATTCATCCTTGAGGCGTTTCCACCTCTCAACGCGACACCTAATTCATTAGCAAATGTTGTCTAATCTTTACCTTTTATGTTAGGGCTCCTTGGCATTACCCTCACTGGTCCAAACTTCCATCATCTTCCATCTGGGTTACTTTTTTAAAAAAAGCTTCTTATTTCCAACTGTTCTCCTTTAGTCTAGTCTCAGTCCTGCAGCCTTTTAACAGTTATCGAGACTGTCATTTCCTTTGTTCAAAACCATGTAATAGATGAAGTAGCTTTTCATGTCAGTCCAGGTAGAAGCCAGTTCCTCTAACACCTAGAGATCAGTCTCTCTTACCTCTCAGCTCATCCCCTGATTTTCCATCCCTCTCTCCTGCAGTAACTTGCCTTACGTTTCGTGAAATCCATGCCTCAACTTGAAACCTTTGCTCAGGGCATCGTTTCATGCTGGAACGCTCTTTCCTCCTGCCCACACAGTGAACTCGCTTATGACCTCCAAATGTTTACCCAAACATCATCCGACCCACGAGGCTGACTCTACTGAAAACTGCAGTATCCCCACACGTTATATCCCTGGGCTACATTTCCTTCCTTTGCGCTCATTGTCTTTTGACACACTCTATACTCATTTATGCAATTCTTCTTGGTCCACTGCAGTCAAACTCCATGTCGATAGGATGCTCCGGCCTGTTTTGATTCACAGATGTATCCTGAGCATCGAGAAGTAGTCGTCAGTCTCACACACACAGAAAACAAACTTCTGCTTACTGAAGGGGAAACGGGGAGGGATAAATTGGGAATTTATGATTAACAGATACACACTGCTACATGTAAAATGGATAAAGAACAGGGACCTCATCAGTATCCTGTATTAATAATAACCCATCACGGAAAATAATCTGAAAAAAGAGTAGATATAGATACATAAATGTATAACCAAGTCACTTTGCTGTCTCCCTGAAATATTGTATATCTTTGCTTCAGTAAAAACACGTTTGTTGAAAAAAATTAATGAATAAGCATTTCTTTTTCTTTCTTCCATTTAACTTTCCTACTAAAAAAAAAAAAAGCATTTTCAGTTACATACTTTCTTTTCATTTGCTAACAGGCATTCAAAGAGGGAAATATATAGACCAGTAATTAAAACGACTTGTATTATTTGCTGACAGTTTCAAAATAAGGCATAGAATGAAGGCTGGTTCTGATAGAGGCAGATATCATTATAATAATGGTATGAGTTATATATAGTCAAAGGAAGGAGGAAGTTTTTGGAGCAATCACATTAGAAAAATGGCAACAGCAAGGGCTTTGAAGACGTATTCCCCAGACAACTTACAATCAAAATCAGCACAAGAGAAAACACATGTTCAAGGAGGGGTGCCTCCTCATCCAGGTGTGAATATCCTCATTAACATGTTGGATGGATCGCTTTTTAAGTGAAATGATGTTGATAGTTCCAACCACAAAGAGCTACACAGGCAGAAATGGCTCCCAAAACACTCATTAATATTGATTCCCAATGCCTCCTACTATCACCATTTCTGGTCTTTATTCTTTAAATGGAAAGTTCCTACAAAATCCCCAAGAGTTATCCATTCACTGTACTTGAAATTCTCATAGGAAGTACCACTGACCAAACTAACAAAGGTACACAAAGGAAGTTAGAAATTAGTATAACAGGCCTTACCCCTTCTCATCTTTTCTCTGGACACTCTGCCATGTACTTTTTATATACTTTTTACTCAAGACAATTCTATTTAATTAAAGCTAAGTTTCTCTCTCTTTCTTTTTCTTTCCCTCCACTCTGTGTGTGTATGTGTATGGAGTGTGTGTGTGTCTCTCGTGTGTGGTGTATGTTCCAGTGAGGTAGAATGATTCATTAACTTCCCTGTATGTTCCAACCACCATGCTTAACCCCAACTCATTTAATCTTAAAATCATCCTTAAATGGAAGTTCATTTGCCCATAATCCTTCAGCTGATAAGTGCTAGAGAAATGATTTGATCTAAGTTTGGCAATTTAACAATCTTATGTTATTTTTCTAAACTACCTGTTAGAAACTGGGAGTGATGACACTCCATTTTCTGATTAATTATTAAGAGAAGCACTCTGATGTGATAAGCAGTGACTACAACACGGTTTAGGAGTGTAAGACCAAAGCAAGTTCCTGACTTGATATCTAGAACAATAAAACTGAGTTTCCTGGTTTCTCAGAGAATAATATAATCCTGAGGAACTAGTAATTTATGTTGATTCAGGTGAGAATGAAAGTCCTCTGGTAGGATGAAAAGCTTGGGTACCCAGAGACCTCTGCAGCAAAACCCATCACCCTACTTTTTCTTTGGTATTGGAAGATCAGACATGCTAAAACAGAATTTCCTTAACTGAACCTTGAGGTATTCATTCATAAGTTGCAGAGGAGAACACAACTTAATGACTGAACTCACATACACACACAAGTTGAGAATATTAAAAGGAAAATCATTCTACCTCATGCATAAAGGAAATGATGAAGACAAGCTTAAAAAAGAGATAAGAAACCATCTTTAGTATCAACTCTTAGAATTTTGTTTTAGTAGCTGCCTTGACAGTCAAACTTCCCAGCTCTGTTAAATTGTAGCTGAACATAAATTGTTGTTTTGTATGTATTTACTTCCCTGGTGGCTCAGACAGTAAAGAATCTGCCTGCAACGTCAGAGGCCTGGGTTTGATCCCTGGGCCAGAAAGATCTGCTGGAGAAGGAAATGGTAACCCACACCAGAATTCTTTCCTGGAAAATCCCATGGACAGAGGAGCCTGGCAGGCTACACTCCATAAGGTCCAAAGAGTTGAACATGACTGAGGAACTAACACTTTTTTTAACTTTTCATGTATTTATTATCCAAGGTCCCTGAAGCAGGCAAAAGGGCAGGCGTCCATTTTGAAACACTGATCAATATAGAGATCAATAAATAGTTAGAAGGACTCTGAATGTAAAGTTGTGATGAATGACAAGTCTTGATTAAACACTAAAGCCAATTCTTTTCTTAAACCAGATTTTCACAGGCAGTGGTTGATCTCAACTTTAAATGCAATTTGCCAGCTAATTTCAATTCAAATTAAATGTAGACTCTTAGAATTGGGTGGTACCTCAGACCTAATTTCATCGCATCTCTACATTTTACACATGAGAATGTAAGTGACTTTCTCAAGAAAATTAAAAATCATCAACAACAAAAAGAAAGAACACAAGGAAATGCATATATGTGTTTTTAAAATCTCAGAATTCACATATGCTAAGATGGCCGTATGTACATGCATGCTAAGTCACTTCAGTCGTGTCCGACTCTTTGAGACCCCCCGGACTGTGAGATTCTCCAGGCAAGAAGACTAGAATAGGTTGCCATGCCCTCCCCAGGGGATCTTCCTGACCTAGAGACTGAAGCCCCATCTCTTCCCTCTCCTGTATTGGCAGGTGGGTTCTTTACCAGTAGTGCCATCTGTATATTAGATAGTAAACTGGTACTTTTCCTCGCCTCTCATTTTCATTCCAGGCTCAAATAATCTACCTAGTTTGGCTGAATTCAGCACATTGCAATTGTAATTACCTTTGAAGATGAGTAAACACATATGCGGAGAAGGCAATGGCACCCCACTCCAGTATTCTTGCCTGGAAAATCCCATGGACGGAGGAGCCTGGTGGGCTGCAGCCCATGGGGTCGCTAAGAGTCGGACACAACCGAGCGACTTCACTTTCCCTTTTCACTTTCATGCATTGGAGGAGGAAATGGCAACCCCCTCCAGTGTTCTTGCCTGGAGAATCCCAGGGACATTGGAGCCTGGTGGGCTGCCGTCTCTGGGGTCGCACAGAGTCGGACATGACTGAAGCGACTTAGCAGCAGCAAACACATATGAAGTTGGCATTAAGCTTCAAAACTTTTCAGAGTTTACCGGGAGAAAAGGCAGCTTAGACAGTAGGTGGTCTCATGAGGTAACGTGAGGTGAGTTAGAAACCATGATACTCCCCAAAGGCTCCCACGGCTGACCTTTTGTGTTATCTGAAAGTTCCTCCCTGAGCCTGACTTGCAGGATCTGAGGCCAAAGGAACCAGGCTTTAGAAGGTAACTGTGTCACCTGTCAGGACAAGCACACAGTTCCAAAAACAGCCCTGCCATAATTTAGCTCATCAGATTTACTGGCTCATGAAATAGGACACTGGATTCGTTCAAACTGATGGGACTGGAGGTGGAAAACACCACTGTACCTTTCTGGAAACGATATATACACCGGTGGGCCCTCCATTGTGAAAAATCTGTGTAACCAGAAATAGCATGCAGGCCCATATAGGTGAAATATTAAAGGAAGAGAAGAATTAATGCAATTTAAGGGCTTCTTAACACTGCATGCGTGTATCCTCAGTTGCTCAGTCGTGTCCGACTCTCTGCAACCCCATGGACTGTAACCCGCCAGGCTCCTCTCTCCACGGGATTTCCCAGGCAAGAGGACTGGAACAGGTAGCCAGCCCCTTCTCTAGGGGATCTTCCCAACCCAGAGACTGAACTCGTGGCTGCTGCGTCTCCTGCGCTGGCAGGTGGATTCTTTGCCACTCAGTCATCTGGGAAGCCCCTCCTAACAGTGTGACCTAAGCTAACAGTGTGACTTAGCTAAGTGTTCTCATGACTACCTTGCCTGGACCTACTGAGAAGCAGAGATTGTAGCTCTGAACACAGGATCTGGCACAAAGCAGGTAATGGGACAAAAATGGTATTAGGAGTTTCGCTTTCTACACTGCCCTGCACCTTCTCTGTGTCAGATACTCAGATACTGCACACATTTGCATTTTGCACACAACTCCTCTAATACACCAACCATCTTTCTGGAATGTCAATTTCAGAAACAGAGAAGACAGTATTTATACAAATGTTTGATTTCAAAGCCCATGACTTTACTACTTCTCCATATGGGTCTAAAAATACTGTGGAGAATCAACTTACACTGAGCCCTCACTTTGTATTAGATCTCACAATATTCGCATGTACCTTTTGAATTTGAAGCTATTTGCCCCATTTTACATACCAAGGAACTAAGGCACAGAGAAAATGGGTCACATGCCCAAAGTTCTAATACTTTAATTAGTGCGTTAGCTTTCCATTCTTGTGTGAGTTCATTTCTCCAAAACATGTAGCCAACAGAGAGTAAATTATATATATATATTTATTTATTTATATTTATATATATAACAGCTTGACCTAACTGTCAACCTGAAAGTTTCTCCTGATGTTTTGTCAAGTTTGGGGTCCAACAATTGCCAAGTTAAGAGAAACAATAAAGTGGTAAATTTGATAATCAGATAGAATTCTTTATTTCCTATTAATGAAAATGGACCTCAAAGTGTGGCAAATATACCTATACTATGGATTCAAAATCAAGTTGGTGTTAAAATGTACAATTTGCATAACTTAGAAATGTACTGAAATTAAATAAACCAAATGGAATATTTGTGCCTCAAAGTCTGAAATAATATTTAGATTTAAAATGTGGCATATTTCCAAGTTCTCTGGTAAACATACCTTAATGTTTTCTTCCTGAGAAAGCAAAGTCAGTCCACAAGGTATCTGACGTGGACAATTGGAAAATATAAATATTTCATCGGAAATGTATAGATTTGAAATTCTATAATCTAACAATTAGAAATAGATCCTAATTAAAATAATTTTTCAAGATTGTCCAAATTTGAACATTTCATATAAAAGAGGAAATGGCAACTCACCCCAGTATTCTTGCCTGAAACATCCCATGGACAGAGGAGCCTGGGGGGACACAGTCCATAGGGTTGCAAAGAGTAGGACGTGACTGAGCAACTGAGCACACACACACTTACTAAAAAAGACACTTGTTTTGTCATAAAGCTCTTATCATAGCAGATATTGTAGAGAATACCATAGGTCCATGGTTTTATATTTGAAAACACAAAGATAAGTGCATTATGCATAAGCTCAACTAATTTCCACAATTATCAAACAAAGTGTGTATGTGCATATATTTTGATTTATAGTTCCAGCTTAGGAAATTGAAACTCGAGCCAGAATTTGGGCCCAAGTCACAATGATGTCAGAGCTTCCCTGGTTGCTAAGTTGATAAAGAATCTGACTGCAATGCAGGAGGCCAGGTTCAATTCCTGGGTCAGGAAGATCTGCTGGAAAAGGCATAGACCACCCACTCCAGTATTCTTGGGCTTCCCTGGTGGCTCAGCTGGTTCTGGCAATGCAGGAGACCTGGGTTCAATCCGTGGTTTGGGAAGATCCCCTGGAGAAGGGAATGGCTACCCACTCCAGTATTCTGGCCTGGAGAATTCCATGGACTGTATAGTCCATGCGGTTGCAAATAGTCGGACACAACTGAGTGACTTTTACTTTTACAATGATGTCAAGATTTTGCCTCCATAATAGGGTAATAGTCACACCTCTTTCAACTCGAACTAATAAAGATATTTGTGAAAGTTGTTTATCTACCTAAATAGACACAGAATTCAGAATACAATCTTAATTTTAGAGTGATGTTTTCAAGGCTGTAGGGAAAACAGATTGAGCACCCAGGTAACAGATTTTAAATATTTGTTCATATTCACTGGAGTATAGTCCATACAGTATATCCTTTATGCTTACAACAAAACCAAATTATATTCTATTATCATTCGTTTCCCTTTTCAATTGAAAGAGAAATTGGCCCATACGTCAAAAAGATAGACAATTTCTATAAATGTATTATATTTTATCCAGAAGAGGGCAGTGGCAGACACTCAACCTAATGTCTGATATTTTGGTCAGAGGAAAGCCAAGCTCAAATAAAATAAACGCCTGTTTCAGCAAGTTGCACTTCCTTTCGTGGCCTGCAATGCGACGAGAAGGAGCATTAACACATCTGGATAAGATGTTTCGAAAACTGACGCTAGTATTTTAGCGGTTAGCTCATTTTACCAGCCAGCAGAAGAACGTGATTCTGTGTGATTCTGGTCTGTGTTAATGCCCAAGGGGTCCACACTTTCCCCATGCTTGAATTTCAAGGAAGTTTACATTTGGCATTCAGGTACAAAAGTCCTCTCTACTTACAACCATGTTCAGTTATTATGTAAGGTGCCTACAGACAAAATGTTCATCACGATATCAAGTCTTCAAAAATGATTCTGCTTCATCAAAACTTAAAGGACAGAGAAATAGAAAACAATGGTAGTTTTGATAAGTCTGATTTCCTGAGTGGCTGATACAAGTGATTTATGAATCACATAACCGCTTCAGCTCATTTTAGTTGCTAGCTTTGTCTTCTAAGCAGCTCTTTTCTGCACTATACAGATATGAAAGTACCCTTTATTTGCGGTCCACGGTTTTACACTTGAAAACTCCTTGAGAATAACTGCCATGCTTAGGGCTTTGTCCCTTCTCTTGTGTTTTGAAATTCCATTTACCTGAAGCTCAAATAACAGGAGATTCTGTTAAAAGAAAAGTCATTTTCTAGTATTTAGTAATTAGCTTTACTATGTACATCTAATCTTTTTAGAAAAACTGGATAGATGGGGTACTTACTGAGGTCAAAATGGACCAACTTGAATTTTATCATTACAACGAACATTTTTATCAATATACTCCCATAAATTCCACAGATACTTATGAGGCTCTACCTGTATCAAGCTTATATATTATGAGTTTATTCATTCTTTCAGCTAATTACTGTCAATTATCTGTTGTGCTGTTTGCAAAAACAACTCTTCACCAAAAAAGGAGTTTGTGTTATGAATTGCTACAGGGAAGCAGAGTGAAAAGAAGTTATAGGTTGTAGAAAACATACAGAATGGAGCTGGGTTGTCTTAGTTAAGTCCCACGGTCTCTGCCTCAGGTCCCACATCCATAAAATGGGGCTATAATATTTACTACTAAGAAACTGCGGTGGGTCAATAGATTGTGTTTATAACCTCTGCCCGAGTGCTCAACTGCTCCAGAGGCTCAACAACTGTAACCATTGTTTTGGAATATAACTTCCATATAAAGCCCAGCCTTGACCGGAACGGGCAATCAGAATTCTGCTACTGATCAAGATGGCAGCGCTAGAGAATGCCACTTCCCACGTGTCCTTCCAAACCTTTAAAAATGGCCCTAAAAACCTGGGGACAACCAGAATGATGGCTGGAACTCACACCCCCATCCGTGCATGCCCGTTCCAAAAAGACACCCATGGATGCCGACTCTGAGAGGATGCTTTCAGTGTGGTCAGAACCTAAAAGTACACGAGGTCCTTTTCCACGTATTAGCCTTGTAGCTGAGAGTAGATGGCACAGTCACTCTGAGCTGGCAAGAAGCTGAGAGTCTAAAGTCCAAATGGATATTATACCATCTAAACCCAGACAGGGAAGTTTAATAATAGGAGCTTCAATACCCACTTTTTAAAACAAATATTTTATAATGTCTCGTTGGCAAGTCCAAAATGAAATTATTTCCTTCTAAACATAATTTAAATCAATGTAATATGATTATGTAATATAAAAGAATAGGGAACAAATACATATATGTACCTATATTTTACATTACTGCATATCTGCATTTCTATTTCAATATGTTTGTGCGCGCTAAGTCACTTCAATGGTGTCCGACTCTTTGTGACCCTCTGGAAGCCCTGTAGCCCGCCAGGCTCCTCTGTCCACGGGATTCTTCAGGCAAGAATACTGGAATGGGTTGCCATGCCCCCCTCCAAGGGATCTTCCTGATCCAGGGATCGATCCAGATCATATTCTGTATTGGCAGGCAGATTCTTTACCAGCAGCACCACCTAGGATGCCCCTAGATTTGTTTAATGTAGTATCATCCTCAAGTGCCTAGGTCCAGCTATACTAGATGACCTGGTTCTAATGAGTAGGTTTGGGTTCAGCAGATACAGAACAATCACCGAGTTTATCAGTTACTAACTCATTTGTTTCTCAGCTCCCCAGTTCCACTTTGTAGGGCTGGGCATGGCACCCCCAAACCTCATTTCTGCTTTGTCGAGTTCCTCCCCGTGAGGCTCTGCCTCTGGGGGCCCTGGAGCCTTCACAGCTGGAGCAGGAAGGGGAAAGTCGCAGACAGAAGTTGCTCCTTCCATCTCTAGCTGAGCAGCCTCTTGGCAGCCTAGGACTCCTGGGAGCCTCGCCCTGCCATCTGTCATCAGCTGCAGAGCCTTTCGTGGGCGGCACCTGAACACAGCTTATGGTTCTGTCCATAGCCTCGTGGCCCAACTTCCCTTAGATGCCAGCCAGCCCTTATTCCCCCGTCAGTGGTCTGGATCCCAGCTTCATGGCCCCTTCCTCTGAATCAGACACGCCAGCCCAGCTGCCCTCCTCCCTAGAGATCTGAGTTGAGCTTCACTGGGTCTAACCTCCAAGTCTCTGTGCTTTTCCCTTTGTTCCCTACCGGCGGTGGCAGTGGTTGTCAGCTGCTCAGTCATGTCCGATACTTTGCAACCCAGCGGACTGCAGCACGCCAGGCTTCCCTGTCCTTCATTATCTCCCAGAGCTTGCTCAAACTCACGGCCATCAAGTCGGTGATGCCATCCAACCATCTCGTCCTCTGTTGCCCCCTTCTCCTCCTGCCTTCCATCTTTCCCAGCATCAGGGTCTTTTCCAATGATTTGGCTCTAAGCATCAGGCGGCCAAAGTACCGGAGCTTCAGCTTCAGCATCAGCAGTGATGGTAGCTGCTTCTTGAAGCTGCTTTTTCCAGGACACCTTAACCTTTTAAGTTACCGGTTGACAACGTATTCGGAAGAATTCTTTAAATTTCTCTGTTCAACTAACTTGACATTTCTCTCTCTGACTGCTACACCTACTGAAGACTGCTAAAGTGATTTCTTTTTTATTTGAACATTTAAAGTAAGGACTACAGGCATGTTTCTATATACACATAAAATGATCACAAATGCAATTGCTATGGATACTGACTGACAGGAGGCTGACACACTGGTGATCGCAGAGCAGCAGTGCCTTTGATGACGCCGCTTTCAGAGACGGTGAACAACGCTTTACAACATGCTGAGCAAAACCAACTGCCAGCTCCTCTGATTTATAGTCTCATCCCTGGAAAATTCAGCACATGTCTTAAAGTGGTGAAAAAAAAATAACGCTTTGTGTTTCTACGTAAAATACAGTCATGAGAGACGTGGAAGAAGACTTGCACAGGGCAGTCAGGCATTGCTGGACATCTAAAGACGCTAACTCCTAACACTCAGGCCCAGAGCTGCCCAGAACCTTTCCAGATGCCTCTGGGAGTAAAGCCACATCTGTTGAGAATCAAAAAAGCCAACACAGGCATATTTCATTTTATTGCACTTCACTTTATCAGGCTTTGCAGTTATTGCGTTTGAGGGCACATTTTTTGCTTGCTGTCTTCCCCCCAACAACTTGAAGCTTTGTGGCAGCCCTGCCTTGAGCAAGTCTGATAGTGAAAGTGATAGTTGCTGAGTCGTGTCTGATTCTATGCAACCATATGGACTGCAGCCCACCAGGCTTCTCTGTCCATGTAATTCTCCAAACAAGAATACTACAGTGGGTTGCCATTCCCTTCTCCAGGGGATCTTCCCAATCCAGGGATCGAACCCCAGGTCTCCTGCATTGCAGGCCGATTCTCTACCATCTGAGCCACCAGGGAAGCCCCTTGAGTAAGTCTATCAGCATCTTTTTCCCATCTGTGAGTTTATTTACCCATTAGAATAACCACACAAGGAGCTGATTTCCTGGTTTACTGCTGACATCTTTGAAGTACATCTCAGAGAAGGTATGTGACTTCTCCAAGGACATGCAGCATCCAGCTGTCAGTGGTCAAATTCGAACCCACAGCTTTGGATTCCTGATGCCACTCACCACCCCTCCCTGGATTCTTCTTTCTGAGTGGAGGATGGGCAGGTACAGAAGATAATGAGCTAGGAAATGCAGACTTTTGGACAGTCAGGAGGGAAAGAAACCAGACTAGGCACAAGCCAGGACCTTGCTTGAACAATGAGAAATTTTACCAATGAAGAAATCACCCACAAGATATCTGTGAAGCTGAACTAGTTTATATCCACCGCTAGCTATACAAACCCTACACTTACAATAAAATAGCTCTGTCTGCCTCAGCAAACAATTGGAGGGCATAATTTTTTCACTGATTGTGGGATTCAGTCATAAGACCAAAAAAGCTGTGTTCTTACAAAGATGCCTCCCAGGTGGAACGCCAAAATCCTGAAGAATTACCCTCAAAATGCCTAAGACAAACATTTGCTGCTTTGCAATTCAGACTATGTTCAATCTGTAGGTGGTCAGCATGTTCCTTTCAAAATATAGCCACATGCTACTTATTCTAAAACGGCTAAGGCCTTTAGAACAGAAAGATTCAGAACCGGAGCATTTTCCTGTTTCTCTAGATGGTCAGAGCCAGTGTCAGAAATCTGCTATCACCTGGTGAATCCATCCAGGATGACTAGTTTCCTAGCATCAATTCAGTTCAGTTGTTCGGTCGCATCTGACTCTTGGCAACCCCATGGACTGCAGCATGCCAGGCTTCCCTGTCCATCACCAACTCCTGGAGCTTGCTCAAACTCACGTCCATAGAGTCAGTGATGCCATCCAACCAAGTTTCCCAACTTGCTTCTCGACAAATTAATAGTGACCTTAATAAAGTCTTTTGTCTACTTGAGCACAGTGCTAACTCAGATGTCTTTATCACATCCTTTTTTGGGGAGCAGCAAAAGAGACTGGGCTGACTCCCTGCCACATTCTCTGTGACCCAAGTTGTTAAGAGTCTGATGTCTTAGACCAACTCAACAGCACATAGAGATACAGAGGCGTCTTTGGAGCTGAAAGCCAAACTCTTGACATCAGAAACTCTCTGTGGGATGGAAAATGATTGACAGGGTCTACCATCTTCCCAAATTACCCCCCTTTCCTCCACCACGGGAGAATGTTTTTGTCCTATAGTGCATCTGCCAAACAATACTCCCAGGAATGTTTGAAGCCACACAGTGTGAACGGAACAGAGGTAACAGGAGAATAAACTGCCTTATGTGTAAAGTCCACAGCCAACTGAGGTCTGGGTCCAAACTGTGAGCCCAGAGCCCTGCGTCCACTTATCATGACAAGCAGTCCACCAAAGGAAAACTGCAGCTGCGGGGCCCCAGTCTGGAGGAGCAGCCACTTACTGGAAGGCACTGGAGCTCCCAGGGTAGCCCGAATCACATCTTTAGAGTCATGTTGAATTGGAGCAAAACCCTGTGGTCCTTGCTCACTCGCACCCCACGCCCTCTGCCTGCCTTTGTCTCTGGAAAAACTTTAGCCAAAGAGTAAGTTTAGTCAGAGGAGTGAGAACATGCAGAAAGAAAGAAAAACAGTCGCAGGAGCTCAAATAATAACAATGCAATCATGAAGCTTAGTCATGGCTCTTTAGTTCCTTCTCAAGGCTATAGGTAATATTCCCAGCCATATCCTGTGAGCGGTTTTGTGGCTATTGAAACCCCCACCAGGTGGAGAAGTTAACTACACAATGACTGGACTGTAGCCACATGACATCAGCTGCCCCAATTCCAAGAACTGGCCTCAAAGAAATGAAAACAAACTGACCCTGGAACTCAAAATTAACTGTACCTAAAACAAGGATGACGCTGGTCAGCCCCCTGATGACCAGTTTCAAGTTGACTGTCAGAGCTGACTGTGCTGTTTCTGCATATAGCCCCCTCTCTCTGTCTATAAGAGCTCTTGCCTCTGATTGTCAGTGCAGTGGAGACGGCAGGGGAGGAGTTGGCTTTTGGACAGACATCCACTCTCCCTGCCCCTCCAGTTGCCAGCATTCAAAATAAAGCAAGCTTTCCACCAACCTGGCCTCTTGACTGGCTTTTGAGCAGCGAGCAGCGGGACCCCACTTTCTCTCACAATGTGACGCCCTCTCCCCCATGATGCTGGCCCATCTGCAGCTTCACTTGAGCTTCTGTAAGTGAACCTGCCCTAAGTCTGCACGTGTGATACCATTGACTTAACACCCCACCAGCCCTAGCTCTGTGCATCCTCACTGGTAACAGACAAGGGTTTCATTTCCACCCCATGCACCCTGAGTCTCTGTGTAGAAAACCAGCGGACAATGTGTCGCCAATGTGCTTTTCTGTTTAATAACCTGTTTCCAGAAAGGCATGTCCCTGGATATTCACACTTACGATGATCATACGGCTGATATACCCAGATATAACACCGAGACTGTCTTCTAAGATTTGTTTCTTACAAACAGGGCATCTGTGGGCTTTTTCTGAGCAAATGCTGCAGAATTGTGTTGGGGGGGGGCGGGGTGGCTTTTTTTTAGCGATTTACAGATAAGGTTCATGTTTTGATGCCCAGGCACTAGGTGATCTCAGAGGTACTTGGCATTTATAGCAAGTCATGATGTACTACTGCAATATTCTATTGAAATATTTCTACAAATATACTGTGCATGATAATTATCTTGATGAGATTTAGACACTGAACCGTGAAACAAGCAAGAATATGCTCAGAAAGCAAGAGATGTTAAAAATGTTGCTGCTATTAAAATTGACTAAGACTAGAGGAAGTCAGACACTGGATATGAGCTGAACCCCGAGATCTATGGGTTCTGGGAATGCCCCTCACCCCTTTAAGATATACAGTCTATACCTTAAAGATGAACAACCCTCAGCTGAGAAAGGTAAGGGCCCAAAGACACATAGCTCACCCGTCTACTTTAGTAATAGATGATCTTTCATGCCACTTCGGCTTAGCCTCTGGCCTTCTAACAGTGACCTTTTATCCAGAGAGGGGTTATTTGTGAACATGATAAGATAAATAAACCAGGAAATCAGTCCTGAATATTCATTGGAAGGACTGATGCTGAAGCTGAAACTCCAATATTTTGGCCACCTGATGCAAAGAACTGACTCATTGGAAAAGACCCTGATGCTGGGAAAGACTGAGGGCAGGAGGAGAAGGAGACAATGGAGGGCGAAATGGTTGGATGGCATCACCAACTCAATGGCTGTGAGTTTGAGTAAATTCAAGGAGTTGGTGATGGACAGGGAGGCCTGGCGTGCTGCATTCTGTGGGGTCACAAAGAGTTGAACATGACTGAACGGCTGTTGGGACTATATTTGGTCCTTTCCCCCATAATTATAAATATGAGAGGGTAAACTATTTCCTCTGAATGCTGAGAAATCCAAAGGTAAAATAAGCAGACACCTCCTAGACACACCTGACAAAATGGAAAGTGGCCTAAATTCACAATTTAAGTAATTTTTTAGTTGTTTGTCAAATATAAGAAGTATGAACAGTCTTCAAAAGGCCTTAAAAAACTGGAAATAGAACTGCCATATGACCCAGCAATCCCACTGCTGGGCCTACACACCAAGGAAACCAGAATTGAAAGAGACACGTGTTCCCCCATGTTCATCGCAGCACTGTTTATAATAGGCAGGACATGGAAGCAACCTAGATGTCCATCAGCAGACGAATGGATAAGAACGCTGTGGTACATATACACAATGGAGTATTGCTGCTAAGTCACTTCAGTCGTGTCTGACTCTGTGCGACCCCATAGACGGCAGCTCACCAGGCTTCCCCGTCCCTGGGATTCTCCAGGCAAGAACACTGGAGTGGGGTGCCATTTCCTTCTCCAATGAAGGAAAGTGAAAAGGGAAAGTGAAGTCGCTTAGTCATATCTGACTCTTAGCAACCCTATGGACTGCAGCCTACCAGGCTCCTCAGTCCATAGGATTTTCTAGGCAAGAGTACTGGAGTGGGGTGCCAATGGAGTATTACTCAGACATTAAAAAGAATGCATTTGAATCAGGTCTAATGAGGTGGATGAAATTGGAGCCTATTATACAGAGTGAAGTAAGCCAGAAAGAAAAACACCAATACAATATGCTAACACATATATATGGAATTTAGAAAGATGGTAACAATAACTCTGTATGCAAGACAGCAAAAGAGACACAGATATATAGAATAGTCTTTTGGACTCCGTTGGAGAGGGAGAGGGTGGGATGATTTGGGAGAATGGCATTGATACATGTATATTATCATATGTGAAACAAATTGCCAGTCCAGGTTCAATGCAAGATACAGGATGCTACGTGCTGGTGCACTGGGATGACCCAGAGGGATGGGATGGGGAGGGAGGTGGGAGGGGGGTTCAGGATGGGAACACATGTACACCCGTGGATTCATGTCAATATATGGCAAAATCAATACAATATTGTAAAGTAATTTGCTTCCAATAAATAAATAAAATTCACAATTAAAAAGTAAATACCTTCACAATTTTTTAAAAAGGCAATAGAGCATGTCCATTCTTAATCTCAAATGCACTTTGTGATTTTTTCTAAAGAAAAGTGCATTTTCAAAGCCTATAAAAATTTGTAGATGGATGAAACTCAAGTGTACAACTTACGTGCCTTAGGAGTAGTAACTGTCCACATTCTTTCCATGCTTTTGTGTGTGTGTGTGTGTGTGTGACAGACAACTCCCAAGAAAAGAAAGTCTTCAAATCCTTATTTTACAGAATATCCTTTCAAGGGACAGAAGAAACACCCTACTAAAAACTAATCTAATAAATTTGGGCATCAGAGATTTATTTTGTGCAAATAATGTTAAATATCAGCTATTTCCTCAATGCTTCCAGTTAAACCATTTTAAAGGAACTCTAAACCAGAAGTTGGAGAAGGCAATGGCATCCCACTCCAGTACTCTTGTCTGGAAAATCTCATGGACGGAGGAGCCTGGTAGACTGCAGTCCATGGGGTCGCTAAGAGTTGGACACGACTGAGCGACTTTACTTTCACTTTTCACTTTCATGCACTGGAGAAGGAAATGGCAACCCACTCCAGTGTTCTTGCCTGGAGAATCCCAGGGATGGGGGAGCCTGGTGGGCTGCCATCTCTGGGGTAGCACAGAGTCGGACACGACTGAAACCACTTAGCAGCAGCAGCAGCAGCTCTGGAAAAAAATGAAAACTCTAGACGCAGAGAAACATCCACTTTCTCACGGGGTAAAATCGCCACATAATTCTAGATCACGAGTCTTTCCGAGCAGAAGGAATAGGCTTACCTTGAGATGGACTCAAGCATTTTGACTAACTTCAGGAGATGAAGATACAGTGGTACTCAGATACACTGTGAGGCCATAACTCGGATTCTGCTATTGAATCCATGCTCTTTGTCTAAAGGTTCAAAGAGCCTCAGGGTATGAGTAAAAGCATTGTCTCCTTCCAGACTTGATTTGCTTCTTTCAACAACAACAACAAAAAAGTCAGTGTTCTGAGGTATGGCCACTCTACTCAAAGTGTGGTCCTCTGGACACCACCTGGAAACTTGCTAGAATTGCAAATCAGGAAGGGGAAAGTCACGGAAGGAAGTTGCTCCCTCCATCTCCCACTGAGGAGCCTCAGACTCCAAGTCAGACCTGCTCACAGAGTCTGCATTTTAACAAGGTGTCCGGGGGTTCTATGTGTACTTTAAGTTGGAGAAGCACTGTTTAGGGTCCTTGATCTGAGCAGGCAATAAACAATAAATGCTGGAGAGAATGTGGAGTAAAGGGAAAGCTTTGACAGCTTCCCTGGTGTCTCAGTGGTAAAGAAACTGCCTACAATGCAGGAGACCCAGGTTCAATCCTTGGGTCAGGAAGATCTCCTGGAGAAGGAAATTTTCCTGTTCTTGGGAATGTAAATTGATACAGCCACTATGGAGAACAGTATGGAGGTTCCTTAAAAACTAAAACTAGAGCTACCTTATAAGCCAACAATTCTGATCCTGGGCATATACCCAGAGAAAATCGTAATTCAAAAAGATGCATGCACTCCAATGTTCATTGCAGCCCTATTTAAAATAGCTAAGCCATGGAAGAAAGCTAAATGTCCATAAAGAGAGGAACGGATGAAGAAGAGTAGGCCCTAGATACAATGGATTATGACTCAGCCGTAAAAAGGAAAAACATCCTGCCATTTGCAGAAACATGGTGGGACTGTCATATAGTGAAGTCAAGAAAAGAAAAACAAATGTGGTATATTAACGCATACATTTGAAATCTAGAAAAATGGTATGAATGAGTGAAAGTCACTCAGTCGTGTCCAACTTTTTGTGACCCCCATATACATAACAGTCCATAGCATTGCAAAGAGTCAGACACAAATGAAGCAGCTGAACACACGAGGACTGTACAGTCCGTGGAATTCTCCAGGCCAGAATCCTGGAGTCGGCAGCCTTTCCCTTCTCCAGGGGATCTTCCCAACCCAGGTCTCCCGCATTGCAGGCGGATTCTTTACCAGCTGAGCCACAGGAGAAGCCCAGAAAAATGGCACAGATGATCTTATATGCAAAGCAGAAACAGAAACACTGATGTAGAGAATATTTCTATGGATACTGTAATCGGGAAGGGTTAATTTTGAATTCATGCTGGATCTGCTTCTGTGACTTTAACCCTCATCCTGCCACGTGTTTTGCTACTGTAGGCACCCATGACCACCTGCCTCAGGGAGATAACCTGAGCTGCCCACCATGAGGGAGTGTAAGCAAGTGAAACTAACACATTGCCCTGCCTAAGGCTTGCCATTCTAGGCAACATTTGCAAGGACTGAATAGTCTTTTCACTGTTTCCTCACCTCCCCCCCATCTCTGCTCTGATCCAACAAAGAACCTGGCCACCAGGCCGCACCAAGAAGGTTATTTTGAGGTGCTAGCCTGCCATATTCTTGATCAGCAGGCTCCCAAATAAAAGTCCCTTCCAACATTTCATCTTAGAGTCATTGACTTATTGTGCCAGGAGCAGAGCAAGCTTGGAGTCTGTAAAGGTAAAAATAGCAAGGGGGGAAGGGAGGGGAGGATGAATGGGGAGATTGGGACCAACATCTATATACTATTGATACTATGCATAAAATACGTATAAAATACGAAACTAATAGGAATCTACTTTATAGCACAGGGAACTCTACTCAATGCTCTGTGATGACCTGAATGGGAAGGAAATCCAAAAAAGGGGAGATAAGTGTAAACATATAGCTGATTCATTTTGCTGTAGAGCAGAAACATGCACACCATTGTAAGGCAATTACACTCCAATTAAAAAAAAAAAAACACACACACAAACAAACAAGAGAGAGAAAGGGTAAACTGTCAACAGCCAGAGCAGGAGAGCCTTCTTTTGCCCCTAAAGTCACAAACCCAGCATCAGTGTCTTATTTACAAATGCAAAGGGATCTTTAGTGATTAAATCAAGAGTAAAACACATTTCCAGAATTCAAATTAGGTTACAGCAAGGACCGGATCCAAAACCGAAGTGAAGAGTGTGTGGCGAAATGCATCTCATGCATAGAAAAGTATCGATTTTTTTTTTTTAATGTAAGGAGATTCTGTTTCACCAAACTGTTGCTGTGCTATTTTTATTAAAAGGACATTTGCTAAAAAAAAAAAAAAAAAAAAATGAAATAAAATAAAATAAAAATTAAAAAAAAAAGGACATTTGCTGAAGAACTTAGAAAAATGAGGCTGGTTGGCTCATTTCAAAATGTCAGTAAACTAATGATTGTGTCCTGAAGGCAGTGTATTAACATCTGCTGCTGGAGATTAGAATTCCACATTTTAACTGAAAAAGAAGTATTTTGCCACTGTTTCAGGCAAAGTCTTTGCTTTTTTTTTTTTTTCCAAAAGAAAAGGAGAAAATTGCTGCCAGTACTAAGTAGGTCTAGAGGAATAATTAGATATTTTCCCCTGATCATTTAATTGACCATGGTTGACCTCTATTGGAGCCAATTAAATTTTTTTTTCATAAGGAACCACTGACCTATTTTATTCCATTTTCATGTCTCTCAATATTTGACAAGATGGTGAAAAAAAATCTAGTTTGATTGTAACTGTTCTTGAATCCCTAATTGCTAGAAATTCTAAAACATCTCCAGGTATTTTTATCACTGATAATCAGTAGCGTTGATGCAGATCTTTTACGTATGATCGGAGAGTAGATTTCTAAAAGTGTGAAATACTACAATGCTAAATATAGCTAACTGGGACGTGACGCCTATTCCATTTATTTTGTTTTTCCAACAGGGCTTGAGTGACATACTGGTTCTCGCAATACATTCAGTCATCCAGAACCAGGAGTCTTTTAAGTGGAAGAAATTAAACGAGAACCGCCTGTCATTTTGTGAACCCAATTTTCATAGCATTTCAGTGCACTCAGCCAAATGACCTAGGTAGTCAGACTATCACAGATACTGGACTCAATACAGAAGGTATTTAATTTGAAATGGTAATGTCATCATCTATTAATCATTTTGAGTGTCTGTATACACCGACACACGTGACAATCAATAGTCTGCATCTTCAGTAAACAATTATTGAAGATGATGATAAACTCTAGACAGTAGTAAACACATTGATTACAGGGTCTCCATGTATAGCACTTTATATTCAAACAGATCAGCAGATTTGACCCTGGATCACAGGATTACCACAGAGAAGCAGCTCCAAAATGGTTGAGGTTCAAAAATTTTTTCCAGAGAAATAGGATTTACTTTACTAAAAAGTACTTAACTTGAATATGTCTATATTCAGTAAGCCAACTTAATGCTGAGTGATTCATGCCAAGATACACAAACCCATTTGCTTAAAGGATCCAAAGTTAAATCAATCTTAATAACTTAAAAAGCTTTAAGCCAAAGAACAGGATGCAAGGTAAACAGTTGTATGCAAACATATCCATTTGTGTTTATAGTAGCTTCCACTATTTCCCACGGGGCTGATGTAAGAGAAAATATGTTTACATGCTTTTTTAAAATCATAGGGACAATATTTATTGGGCTTTCCTGATAGCTCAGTTGGTAAAGAATCTACCTGCAATCCAGGAGACCCCGGTTCAATTCCTGGGTCAGGAAGATCTGCTGGAGAAGGGATTGGCTACCCACTCCAGTATTCTTGGGCTTCCCTTGTGGCTCAGTTGGTAAAGAATCCTCCTACAACGCAGAAGACCTGGGTTTAGTCCCTGGGTTGGGAAGAGCCCCCGTAGAAGGGAACGGCTACCCACTCTAGCATTCTGGCCTGGAAAGTTCCATGGACTGTACAGTCCATGGGGTCACAAACAGTCAGACACAACTGAGCAACTTTCACCTTCAGTTCACTTTCAAGGACAATATTTATGACATTGAGTTAATAAATAGTTATCTGTATATTCGTTTCATCTTCATTTATGCTAAAAGATCATGTTCATTAAAGTCAAGACTAGTGAGTAAGGGAAATAAAACAGGTGGCCTACACCTGTACTGAGGATAATCTGAAAAGTTCATAGAAACATTTTAAGAAATTCATCTCTAGTGTGGACTGTTGCAGAATTTAAGCAACACACATTTATGTCCTGATGATTTTCTCTCTTAGGCTCCAGCACACCTTGTAACACATCATTTGGAAACTTTAGCAGGTTTTCTCCACTTGTGAGCTTCAATTTGATGAGTACTTGTATTTTATGTAAGAGACACAGTTTAGGAACAACTTTCATAATGAAACAGAGGTGGGTACAGAAATTTAGCAAACTGCCCTATATGCTGACCACTTTAAGATCTCGGTACCATGACACTGTTGGCAAATTGGCATGGAATGTGAGTGGTAGAATATTTAAAGCTCAAGTCAGAACTGATAAAACTGTATTGAAGTGGCAGGCCTGGAAAGACATCTGTAAAGTTTATTTTGTTTTGATTTGCCCAATTTTGACACTCTTTTATAGTGAGTAAAATTCAACTCAATTCAATACATATTTTCAGCACTTCGAGGTGTTCAAAGATGAGGAAAATAAAGCAGCTAGCCACAGAGGAAGAGAAAAAAAATAGGGAGCTACATTTGAGCATTTACTGTGCCCTAGACATGTCTGAGCCCTTGTTATGATTTACTGCATAAAGGGAGATATAACTGTTAATGTGCATTAGTGAATAGTTGATACAAGAAAGAAAAGTAGTTATGTCTTAATGCAGAGCTTAACACAGTAGCTGGCATTTAGACTTTAAAGATGGAGCTTAATTTCAGAAGTAGAAGAAGAAAAAGATGGCATTTCGAAGACGGCGCTTCTTAAGGCAAGGCCCATATGCAGCAGTGATTATAAGACATGATCAGAAAACAGCCTTACAGTTTGTATCACAGGCCTGTGGGGCAAAGGGGAAATGTTTGTTTTCTTAGAACTAAAGACAGAGTTCCCTTGTGCAGTTTATCAGAAAGACATCTAATCTCATTTGGGAATTCAGTACATATAAAATATTCTTAATGACTTTAATGGGGTATATAAATATATTTTTAAAGAATTTATTTAGGACATTTATAAATTATTTAGACTAAATAATGGCAATAAATTGAATTACACTAAATAGTAATCATTAAATATTCATTAAATATAAATTCATTAAATATGAATTACATAGCATATGTGACGCTTTTCATCTCTGAAAATGATCATATTTTTGTGCTCTAGATTGATTTTTAAATTTCATCTATTGCATCAATTTGGGGTAAATCAGTGCAGTAGTTTTCTTTATTTTCTTTCCACATCATAAATTTGTGTTACATATGTAACTATTTTTATCTGTAAACCATCCCAATTTTTCTACTTATTAAACAGGCGATATGGCACTGTATCTGGAAGATATATAGCCATGTAGTAGTAGACAGTGGCAAAGAATTAGAAATATTTGCTGGATTGGAAATATTTGGTAAGAAGAGATTAATGTTCAAAAAGTGAAACCTAGCCTCAAATTGGATATCTCTTAACAATGCTAAGAGATTTTATCAGCAATTTGTAAAGACAGGTTCTGTGTTTTCATTTCCCCCATTGTTAGGTATATATTTAAGCCAGTACGTGTATGTAGGTGAAAATGTACAGGTGAATAGGGTGTGTGTGTGAGTGTGTGTGTAAGTTTACATGTATACAAGGAAATTTGCACATTACTTGTATAGCTCTTGTTCACAGATGTGGGGTCTTCTATTCTTAGAGGGACAATTTCATTTTCCCTGTATTCTGCCTGATTTGACAAGAAACAAATGGGACCAGTTTTCAAGCACTATCCAGGACTGCTTTCCTGGTTCAACTGCAGAGGAGAGTGGTTGCATTGCGACCGTGTGGCCTCCAGCTAAATTGACCGACCCCTGACCTAGGCGTCCACGGGCCCCTCAGTGTCCGCCATTGAGCCCTGTCACTCTGAGCCTCAGCTTGTCCCCACTGTGGCCACGGTGTCCCAGTGTCCTGGTCTCTGCCTTCCTCCCTTCACCGCCAGCTCAGTTCCCCTTCACCCTGGTTTGGATTTCTTGCAACAGCTTCTGTGTTTTTGCCACGCCCATCCTACTTCTTCCCTCATTGAAACAATAATTTACCTTTCCTGAAATACCATTATCTGATGTTGTTGTTTCATTGTCTGACTCTTTTGCTACCCCATAGACTGTAACCCACCAGGCTCCTCTGCCCATTTGGGATTTCCCAGGCAAGAATACTGAAGTGGGCTGCCATTTCCTTCTCCAGGGGATCTTTCTGACCCAGGGATTGAACCCACGTCACTGCAGGAGACTCTTGTACCACTGAGCAACCAGGGAAATGCACCATTATCTGATACTCCCCTTATAAACTGATGAAGTTTCCTTTAGCCTCAAAAAATGCTTTAGAATCTTTATCCCAACAGAGAAGACTGGACAAATGAGTGAATCAGACCTTGGTTCATAAACTCTTCTTACAGGCAGCCCTCTGAGCTTCCACCCATTTATTTCTCTTGTCTTCCAAGCACTACCTACCCTTGCTGTCCATTCCCCAGTGAGTCTCCACATTTAAGAAGGCTTTTCATGAGCTTCTGACTCTCCAGCAATCTCTGTTTTCTCCATGTCCCTCAGCTACTACCAGGTCTTGACATATTAAAACTGGACACACACATTCATTTCTGGAGCTGGGTTTGGGGTTCCGATTCTCTATCTTCTCTGGATTTAAATCCATCACAGCAGGAACCATGCCTCAAGTCCTTAACACCTCAAAACTTAGCACAGTGCTTTGGGCAGAGGTACATATAAAATGTGGGCTTCCCAGGTGGCCCTGGTGGCAAAGAACCACCCTGCCAACACAGGAGACACAGGAAACACGGGTTCAGTCCCTAGGTTGGGAAGATCCCCTGGAGGAGAGCATGGCAACCCATTCCAGTATTCTTGCCTGGAGAATCACATGGACAGAGGAGCCTGGTGGGCTATAGTCCATGGGGTCGCAAAGAGTCTGATACAACTGAAGCAACTTCGCACACACACAGATGTAAAATGTCCTCTTACTTGTGCTGAATAATAACAACAATAGTAGCAATTACTGAATGCTTATTATATACTAAGATTGTGCCATGTTTAAAGGGGTTCATTAATCTAACAGAAAATAATTAAAATAAAAGAGACAAAAGTCCTCCAGAAGCTTACAGTCAGTTTATTTAGAACATAAGAAAGTGAGTGTGAAAGTCGCTCAGTCAAGTCCAACTCTTTGCAACCCCATGGACTATACAGTCCATGGAATTCTCCAGCAGGTAGCCTTTCCTTTCTCCAGGGATTGCCTTTTCTTTTCCCAACCCAGGAATTGAACCCAGGTCTCCCGCATAGCAGGAGCCACAAGGGAAGCCCAAGAATACTGGAGTGGGTAATGTATCCCTTCTCCAGAGGATCTTCCTGACCTAGGAATCAAACTGCGGTCTCCTGCGTTGTAGGTGGATTCTTTACCAACTGAGCTATCAGGGAAACCCTTTAGAACATAAAAATAACCACAAGTTAAAATGAAACCAATTGGAGAAATATATCACCAACCACAAAATGCTTAGGGCTTTTGTGTTGAGTAAAAAGAATGAGTTACCAGGGTGAGATACATTTAAATGTTAACAAAGATTTTGGTGGAGGAAGTGAAATGGGGGATGATTGTGGATTTGGGAGAAATGAAGTGGAAGAGAGTATTCTTAGTGGAAATGGAGGGGAGTGAGGATTCTAATAACTCCTAAAACCAGAAGGGATTGCTCAATTGCTAATTGCATTAGTCAGGACACCCTTCCCCAGTAACCTCTACATACACCAAAACTCTTGAAATGACAATGTATTAAACAGATAAAGTACTTAACCATGGTCTGAACTTGGATCCAATCTTAGGAATGCTTCTATAGATCTTATTTTCAGAATATTCATAAACTCTCCGGTGGAAATATAACATATTAGAATATTTTATATATATATATATAGGTTCTTCATTCTTGGTCATTTTTTAGATACTTTTTTAGATATACTGAGGATCTTTTAGATATACTGAGGACCCTTGAGAGTCCCTTGGACTGCAAGGAGATCCAACCAGTCCATCCTAAAGGAAATTAGTCCTAAATATTCACTGGAAGGACTGATGCTGAAGCTGAAACTCCAATACTGTGGACACCTGATGTGAAGAACTGACTCCTTGGAAAAGACCCTGAGACTGGGAAAGATTGAAGGCAGGAAGAGAAAGGGACAACAGAGGATGAGATGGTTAGATGGCATCACCAATTCAATGGACACGAGTTTGAGTAAACTCTGGGAGTTGCTGATGGACAGGGAGGCCTGGCATGCTGCAGTCCATGGGGTCACAAAGAGTCAGACACAACTGAGCAACTGAACTGAACTGAACTGCTGCTGCAGCTAAGTCACTTCAGTCGTGACCGACTCTGTGTGACCCCATAGATGGCAGCCCACCAGGCTCTCTCGTCCCTGGGATTCTCCAGACAAGAACACTGGAGTGGGTTGCCATTTCCTTCTGCAAGGCATGAAAGTGAAAAGTGAAGGTGACATCCCTCAGTCCTGTTTGACTCTTAGTGACCCCACGGACTACAGCCCACCAGGCTCCTTCGCCCATGGGATTTTCCAGGCAAGGGTACTGGAGTGGGGTGCAACTGAGGATCTTTTAAATATAATTCAAAACTAATTCTAAGCATATCTGCACTGAACACATTAAAACACAAATCAGTTATACTTCGATGCTATCTAAAATTGCTTGGATTGAGTAAGGGTGAAATTGTGAACAAGCCCCACATAATCTTTATGCAAACAGAGAATCTTCACTTGGGGTGTCACACTTAAACAAATGTCACAGGAGCAGGTTGGAGGCATATCCTCCAGACTCCAATAACCTCGTTTTAGAAGCACAGGCTTATGGCAGACTTTTAAAGTATGACGGCAGTTATCTCTGAAAATATTTATTACATATTAGATTGCTTTCTAACGAAACTCCTTCCTCCGCCTACTTTTGCTCTCTTATGCCTTTCTGGCTTTTAATCACTGAATATCTTTGCTGCTGTTTAGCCACTTTGTTGTCGTTCAGTCGCTAAGTCTTGTCGAACCCTTTTGTGATCCCATGGACTGTAGCCTGCCCACCAGGCTCCTCTGTCCTTGGGACTTCCCAGGCAAGAATATGGGAGTGGGTTGCTATTCCTTCTCCAGAGGATCCTTCCAACCCAGAGACTGAATCTTCTCCTCCTGCATCGGCAGGCTGGTTCTTTACCACCGAATAACTCCAAATTTCTAGCAGAAATTCTTCTTTGTACAGCAGTCAGTGCTTTTCTGCCTTGTTCTACTAATAGCATTTCAGTTTCTGCTTTTATTGTTTACCTAGGTAATCAATTCCTACCCCTCTTCCATCCTGTTTAGTATCAAGCAAATGAGTAACATCTTTCTTCCTGATTGTGTTATAAACTGAACCAAAGCAGAGATATGGTTGTTCCCACAATTTACGGCTGAGAAGCATAAAGAATTCTAGGTGTAGTTAATCCATATAATGATTGCCATTAAATATAGTACATTTAAAACCCCATACTTAAATAGAATATGGAGGCATTTTGAAAGAAATTGTGTTTTATTCAATTGTTAAGAGCTTAGATTTTTTTCAGTGTGTTAATACTTTATCAAGATGTGCTAAGCTGCTTCAATTGAGTCTGACTCTGCAACCCTATGGACTGTAGCCTGCCAGGCTCCTCTGCCCATGGGGCTTCTCCAGGCAAGAATAGTGGAGTGGTTTGCCATGCCCTCCTCCAGAAGATCTTTCCTACCCAGGGATTGAGCCCGTGTCTCTTTCGTCTCCTGTATTGGTAAGCAGATTCTTTACCACTAGCACCACCTGGGAAGCCCTTTTCAAGACACTGATAGTAAATTTTCTGTCTGCTTTCCACCAATGGCTGGGCACTTTCTCCAAATATTTGGATTCCAGAAAGATGATAGTGCATTTTAGGAATTTATGTTCACATTCATGAAAAAAGTTTTTAAATGAAATCCAAATAACTTTAGATTCTGTGTTTTTTAACTAGAATGAACTTGGTATAGCAAAAGCAGTACAAGTACAGGCTTCCAAGCTTCAAATTTTGTTCTTTACTTACGCAAAAGATAGTCAAGCTCGCCAAAGCTCTCTTTCAAGTACCTGCCTAATTTGAGGGTGACCATTTCCTACTTTATAGGCTACCCTGGGCATGAAATGACACATGTATGTAATGTACCTGGCACAGGATAAAGGTGAGTCCCCCTCCCTATCATTAGACAGATAATTACAGCCTGCCTTGACTCTTAATAATTTTGCATCTTATTATCTCATGTGTCAAGCAAAAACTAAAAATTTCTTTAGAAATATTCCCTACACTTCAAAAGATTAAGTTTGTATGTTCTCTATTTAATTCTCACATTATCCTCAGTTCTGTAGTTTGGGCAATATATTTAGTCCATTGCACAAACAAAATCTAATATGAGGCAAACCCAATTTGTGGAAAGAATTGCTGCCCTTTACTGAGCACTTATTGTGAATTAATATTGTTCTAGTACTTTATAGGCTTCCCTGGTGGCTTAGATTTTAAAGAATCTGCCTGCGATGCAGGAGACCCAGGTTTAACCCGTAGGTCGGGAAAATCCCCTGGAGATGGAAGTGGCAACCCACTCCAGTATTCTTGCCTGGAGAGTTCCTTCAACAGAGGAGCCCTTAATGTCTAATTTAATCCTCCACAGCCCTGGGGAAGGTGTTACTATTATTATTCCCTTTTTAGAGATGAGGAAACTGAGACACAGAAGGTGACTCACAGTGATGACCCAGACAGTAGGTAAAGAGGCCAGGTTTCAAGCCACGTGGTCAGGCTCCTGAGTGCAGACTAGTAGATGTGAATCTAAGTGGTGGGGGCAGCGGCGAGGAACTGTGGGTCTTCATTCTCACTCCTACAGCCCGCTAGTCCCACCAGCTCAGTGTTAAAAACCTGGAAGCCCGCTTTGAGTCATATCTCATGAGTGGGATTCCTACACATGACCTGCAAGCTTTCTACTGACCCCTTTTTCAGAAGATTATTAGGTCATTTGAAAAGTATATTTACTCTATTTCAAAGTCTAGGTCTTGCAATAAACATTCACTCATTTATTCATTCAATCAACATGTGGTCCATTCTGCTTTAGGCATGTGGAATAAAGAAAAAAGTTGCTCAGTTATCTTTGGGAATGATATGATTAAATAGACATGCTTCTGGGTTATTTTAAAAACAACCTTGATAATAAAAGTAATGAATTAATTTGCTAAATTATTTTATTTTGAAACCCATGCAGTCAGCACTTCGTAGTATCTACATGTTGCACTTTCATTTCTGGTCCTCCTATAAACCCACCAGGTAAGTAGATGTATTCCTCACTTTTAGATGAGAAAACAGATTTATCTAACTTGAGCAATTTGGGCATAGTCCTCTCACTGAGGTCTTCCAGGTTCAAGTCCAGAATTCCAGAGACTTGGAACACAAGGCGCTGGCAGATGTAGTTCTCACAGGCTTACAAAAGTAGATCACAATTTTACGGAAAGATCAGACATTTAGCTATACCTTCACTGAAACCTATTTAGAGTTGGAAGTGACATTCTACGGGCTTCCCCAGTGGCTCAGCAGTGAAGAATACGCCTGCAATGCAGGAGACGCAGGTTCGATCCCTGGGCTGGGGAGATCCCCTGGAGGAAGGCACAGTATTCTTGCCTGGAGAATCCCATGGACAGAGGAGCCTGGCAGGCAATAGTCCATGGAGTCACAAAGAGTCAGACACGACTGAAGCAACTTGAGCACGCACACACGTGACATTCCACAGCATAAAATTATTTTGATTGACTTTCATGCACAAGTTCAATTAGCACCATGAACAGACCCAAAGACAACTATTTTTCAGTTACTAATTGCAAGAATCCAAGTCACATTTACAAGCCATGGCTCTCCACTGAGTGCTAGGCAATCTATTGTAAAAACTGGATTTGCTGGTATAATGGAAATGGAAGACAGGATGTTCCTGTCTGGTCTGAGTACCGTGTTCACTAGGAACCTAGACCAGGGTTTCTCTTCATCTGTCTCTCCTCACTTGCCCCTCTGTGGCATGGGAACATGCTTCAGGGGTCGGACACTGGCAGCTTTGTCCTAGAAGGGGCGGAGAAGAACACGAACCCCTCCTCAAGTGACAAAGACCCCTGGAGATCATTTACTGCCCAACATGCGTGTTAAGTTGCTTCAGTCGTGTCTGACTGTTTGCGACCCCAAAGACTGTAGCCCGCTAGGCTCTTCTGTCCATGGGATTCCCCAGGCAGGAATACTGGACTGGGCTGCCATTTCCTACTCTAAGGGATCTTCTCGACCCAGGGATCGAACCTGCATCTCTTATGTCTCCAGCATTGGCAAGCGGGTTCTTTGTCAGCAGCACCACCTGGGAAGCCCCCCACCCCACCCAGAGTATCATAATTAGAATTCAGTTGTGGCAGTATCCCTAGTCTACACTGAGTCTCCCTAAAGTTTTAAGTCAGAATCACCTGTGGACCTTTTTCAGAATACACACATCTAGGTCCATTCCCAGCCCTACTGATCCAAAATCGTCTTACCGTTTGGTAAAATCCAATGTAACGTTACATGGATGTAACATGTAATGTTACACGCCTAAGTAATGTTACATTGTGTATGCGCACCATAGCTTCTAATCCATTCATCTGCTGATGGACGTCTCTATGTCTCTTGTACCACTGTAAAGCAATTATCTTCCAATTAAAAAGAAACAAAGCAAACACCCAATGGCTAGTACCAATTTGCAGCCAGGTTTGAGAGCCACTGACAGAAGGCCTCAAGACCAGGAGGCAGGGGTCTCAACCCACGCACCCCATCTCCTCAGAGGCAGACATAGAAGATGACGATGTTAGAGTTAAGACCGAGGTCACAGAAAATAAAACTATTTTAGATCAAATGTCTTCAAAACTCATAAGCAGTAAAAAGAATAAGATGGGAAACGGTTACTACCTAGGCTACCTCCTGCAAGAAATAGACCCTGAAGAAAAGACAGGGAAATGTCCCTGACAACACGGCTGCCACGCTGCAGTTCACCTGCCTGTGGGAACAGCTGTTTTGTTTTGGTTTTTTAATCGGAGGGTAATTATTTACAATGTTGTGTTGGTTTCTGCCATACATCAACCTGAATCCGTCACAGGTGGTGCGTATGTCCCCTCCTTCCTGAACCTCCTTCCCATCTCCCTCCCCATCTCACCCTCTAGGCGGTCACAGAGCTCCGCTTTGGAGCTCCCTGCTGCACAGCAAATTCGCACCATCTGTCTTACGCATAGCCATGTATGTATTCCAATGCTGCTCTCGCCATTCGTCCCACGCTCTCCTTCCTGCACTACGCCCACAGGTCTCTTCTCCATGTCTGCATCTCTGCTGCTGCCCTGTAAATAGGTCCATCAGGACCATTTTTCTAGATTGCATACATATGCGTTAATATACAGTATTTGTTTTTCTATTTATGACTTACTTCACTTTGTATAACTGGCTCTAGGCTCTTTCACCTTGATCTGAGAGAGAAACCTGGTCCATGCCAAACAGAACACTGATCCTTCAACCATCAACTAGCTTAAAAAAAAAATCACGATTTGGGATTGAAAATTAGATTGATCTTGAAGGGAATAAAAATGGCGCATTTGCATCATTTTTTAATTTACGAGACAGAAACAGAGTCACAGATTTAGAGAACAAATTGCTGGTTACCAGCGAAGAAAGGTGAAGGGAGGCATGGTTCGGGAGTTTGGGCTGGACATGTACACAATGCTATATTTAAAATGGATAACCCACAAGGACCTACCGTGTAGCACATGGAACTCTGCTCAAGATTATGTAACAATCTAATCAGGAAGAGAATTTGGGGGAAAAAGAGAGACACACGTGCACATACGAGTGAATCACTTTGTTGTGCAGCTGAAACTAACACAAATTGTCAGTCACCTATGTGTGTGTGTGTGTGTGTGTGTGTGTGTGTTCAGTCACTGAGTCATGTCGGACTCTCTGTGGCCCCGTGGACTGTAGCCGGCCAGGCTCCTCTGTCCATGGGGATTCCCCAGGCAAGAATACTGGAGGGGGTTGCCATTTCCTTCTCCAGGGGATCTTTCCGACACAGGAACTGAGCCCTCATCTCTTGTGTCTCCTGAATTGGTATGTGGGTCAATCAACTAGACACCAATAATTTTTTTTAATAAAATAAAAATAAATCAGGGAATGTGTTCCCCAGAGCATAATGTCAGAGCATTTTCGAAGGTATTCAGGCATTGATGGTTTAAAGGAATCAGATTCCAAATCCTCAGCCTCCATGGGAACTCTTTTCTAAAATTCTTCTGCCCCAGACACTGGTCTGAGAGGTCTCACGCCCACGCTAAGGTGCTTGTCCGCCACCCCCTCCCACAAATGGGCTTCACCCACTTCATGAAGAGAAAACATACCTTTCACAGACCTGGAATGTTACTGTGATGCGCTGCCCAGGGATGGAAAATCTGGTCATGGGACAATCCAAAATACTGGTGCTGGCGGTCTCCTTTTGCTCCACGATCCCTTCACCAGTCTGCCCCCACAATCCTTCTCAGGAAGATACAAATACCTAACACATTTTTTTCTATTTACCAGGAAATTCTCTCTGCCAATAATCACCCTTTTTATAAAGGCCCTATTTTGATTCATTGTTTGTTACTACTAATAATAAATAAGTACAGAAAAAATGTTAATCCTCAGAACCTTATTTCCCAAGAATGTTTTTAAAATTCAGTTTTCATTTGTAAACGTATTTTGTTGCTGCAACTATAGAGTGTTGAGTATTCAGGTAGAAACTTATCTTAATTAATACATCCTTGTATTTTACCCTGGACATATTCTTAAGTGTATAAATTGTACATACTCAAATACTTGCATAAGATTGGAGAGGATGTCTTTGAATTAAGACTGAGAATGTAATGGAGCTCTTTCGCTTTATCTGGTGGGTTCAGAACACAGCTAATAGAGTGTGAATATCATCAAGCTTCTAATCTTTTTGAGTTTAAAGGCACTGAAACATCAAATTCTTGATGTCTAATACAAACAGAATTATCCTAGCTTGTCTTAGAGGGTCTAATAAAACTGTGTTTCACCAAGGGAATCTTTTTTGGCATTTAAAAGTCATGTTTCAATCAAATACAATCAAATGTAAATTGACCAAAACAAAATGCGAAATCATTAATGACTGAAATATTGTTTGTAACTGCTACCAATCCTCAGGCTGTATTAGAGTCATGAATTCTGTTCTCCTGGGCTTTTTTTTTTGCTTTTAAAAGCAACTGATTAAAAAGCAACTTAATTTATTCACAAGCTCACCCAAGCAAAATGTCATCCAACACACTAGTGACTTCTACATATTTCGGAGTTTTCTAGTTTCCCAGTTGTATGTCAGGCTGTTATTTTTATATCCAATTCACATATTGGTAGCAAGACTCCTGGTCTTAGTTACCATTCTCTCCTCCTCCCCATTATAGCTCTTCCAATTTCATTTTCTTGAAAGTCTTATCACATCCCAACCCTGCCCCAACCCTCAGACTTTCAGCTTGTACCTTAACCCTTCATCCAACACTTTCCTGACAACAACCCCCTAAATCTCATTTGCCTTCATGCATTTTTTCCTGTTACAGATAACGATAATAGGAGTATCTCACTGTATATGTATGTGAGAAAGATATGTATATGTCTTTCCATATGTCCACTGGGAAAAGTCCTCTTTACCTCTTAAGAGACTTCCCTATAAAACTTCTAGTTTCCACCTTACCGCTAAACTCTTAGATATTTTTCAGTCCTTATGAATCTTGATTATTTGGTTGCATTTTACACTGCTGAGCTTCCCTGATGGCTCAGCGGGTAAAGAATCCTCCCGCAATGCAGGAGACACAGGAGACCTGGGTTCAATCCCTGGGTGAGGAAGATTCCCAGGAGTAGGAAATGGCAACCCACTCCAGTGTTCTTGCCTGGAGAGTCCCATGGACAGAGGAGCCTGGTGGGCAACGGTCCAAAGAAAGGGTCACAAAGAGGTAGACATGATTGAGAGACAAAGCTCACACTATGCACTGCCTTACATTGCTGAAAATCAAAACACAACTTTCTATAAGCATTTTGATGAAATAGAAAGATCTAGTTAGATCCCCTAGACTGCAAATACTCTGGCAGGGAAGTGAACTTTTGGGGTTTTTTTTTTTTTTTGGAAAGATTATTAAAATTACTTTTGAAATAAATATTTTCAAAAACAATGGCAAATATTGGTTAAAGACTTAAACGTTCCAAGTTCTCTTTTAAATGTTTTATATTTATTAATGCATTTGACCCCTCAAATAACTCTGAGAGTCACTGCAATGTCACAGGAGCTAAGAAGAAAGTTTAAATTGCTCAAGTTCATAGAGGTGGCTCGTGTTTGAACTTAGGCTGCCTGACTGTGAAGCTCATCCTCCCGTTCACCAAATGATGCTGAATCACCCAGTAAATTACTTACCCAGAATGCCTCATGCCCCAAGTAATCAAATTAATTGTGATTTGGGTCTAAGGAATATAGCACTTACAGAAAATTATATATAGAGATGATGATGAAGAAGAAGGAAGAGGAGAACGAGGGGGAGGAGGAGGAAAAGATGATAGACAGCCACATAGATGATAGAGAGCTGGACGGCTGTAGATAGACAGAGCCTGATGAGAACAAACTCATTAAGATGACACTTCCGTTTCAAGTAGCTTATCAGTAGTAATGCGGAAACCAATGCAGAAAAAGATTAAAGAGCTTGTTGAAGGTCATAAAATCAGGTTCTGCAACAGAATTTTCTAGGTCATATGCAGCCGACCATGTCTGCAACTAGACTGAGAAGAAGCTACCTTTTTCCTTAAGCACTTTGCTGAGTAAAATGACAAAGGTGGTAGGAGGGAAAATGCAAAGCTAATCAATAACTGAATGAAGCTACAAAACGAACTTGTGCCTAAGAACAAGACATTAGGGGAAAGCTTTAGCGCAATGAATTTAAATGCATATAATGTTGCTTCTATAGGAACTTAGCCCAGGGGAAAAGATTAAATAAAAATTGATTTTTCTCAAGAGAGGCTATCATTCAGAACATCAAGTAGTGGACACAATAGATATGGTAATAAACTAAAATTTTAATACCCAGATGATCAAAGCTTTGCTTGATTTCCCAAATTAAAATAATATGAAGCTTCCAAAGTCCCTAGATAGCGCCCGTGATTCCCATTACTTTTCTATTTTCATATTGCTATACATCTTTAAAAGAGTTTTTTTTTTGCATTATATGTAGCTTATGTCATCTGTTTTTAAGGGATTTTGGCCAAGTCTTAATCCACCAGCCCATATTTTAAGTTCTTCATATGGTGAGGCTTGCAGTGTTTATTTTTTAAAAATTCCTACAAACTTATACATGTAATAAGCATGAAACAAAAATAAAAACAATTTATGTGAATTAAATATTTTAAAGTGGAAGTGCTTTGGACCTAGAAATACACAACAAGTGAATTTAGTTAATGAAAATACTGCCACAGAAGAAAATTCAAGCCTTCTCCAGAATGCAAGATAAAAGGCACTCTGGGCTTCCCTGGTGACTCAGATGGTAAAGAATCTGCCCACAATGCAGGAGAGTTGGGCTGGATCCCTGGGTGGGAAAGATCCCCTGGAGAAGGAAATGGCTAACCACTTCAGTATATTCATGCCTGGAGGATTCCATGGACCGAGGAGCCTGGCGATGCATGGATTCCCAGAGAGTCAGACACAATTGAGTGGTTAACACAAAAGACACGCTCCAGCCATATTCTGCACAATCCAGGATGAGCACTGGGGCAGGAATAAGAAAGAATGGTGGCATGAAAATGGCAAGAAATAGAACTACTTGGCCTCAGGTAAGTTCTGGGGAACACGGCAAGGCTTATAAAGGGACAGAAGAGTAGGCGGTAATATTAGTTAAAAATAATTAGAAAGCTGTCCCATTTGAAAGTACTAACTAGGTTGCTAGCAGAAACCTGGAAAAATGACTGTGGACTATGAAGTGTGGATCTGGGACAAAAGATAGTAGAGGAGAACGTAATTTATAGAAGGGAAAATGCTTTTTTTTTTTAAGGACATTAATTTTGACCACCAAAATGGAGATAATTACACTCTCAAGAAAGGAGGAATGTTGAGTGTTGCCATATTGCGGTTGTGTTACAGAAAAAGTAAGATTATGGAACATCTAGCTATTAAATTAGAGACGAAAAGGCCAACTTTCTATACTAATAGCTTTTTTTTTTTTTTTTGGCACTTTCTAAAGTTAGAGATTTAAAACAAAAGGGAAAGCAGAATTCCTCTCATGCTTAGAATACACCAGCAGGGAATCAGATCTAGAAACATTTTGTAGCAGTCATCTGTCCAATTCTCTGGACAGCTTTTTTTTTTTTCCTCTCTTCTCTTACATGAGCTGGAGAGCTAGCTCATATCTTGCTTTTACCAATTTGAGATTTCCAGTATTTTTCCTTTTATCGTTTCCTACCATCGCTAGCTTTCTCTTGAGCCCATTTGTTTTTGCTCCATTTTCTGTGTTTTTAAGAGAAAACAAAAATTCTTTGGCAACCAAGGGAAGTTGAAGAGGGAGGGGACGTATGTGTAGCTGTGGTGATGTTGATGAACGGCAGAAACTAGCACAATATTGTAAAGCAGTTATGCTCCAGTTAAAAGTGTTTTAAAAGCTTATGGTGGTAAATAACAATGTTATTTTTACCCTCTTTTCCCTTCATACTCAAAAATAATCATTAATTTACCCTTTGCTCTTAGAAATACTATTTTATTACTTCAGTATTTAGAACATGCTTCAGTTTCTCCAGGTTAAGTTTATAAACTTCAGCAAACTATATGAAATTCCCATAATACAAAATAGAATATAATAATCATGTATTTCCACAAGATATTACTACTGTTTCATCACTTAAAAAAAATTAAACTATTGACTCCTTTCGGTAAGCTAAGCCCTCAGATATCATCATTTCATGTGTAAACCTGATCAAACTATCCCCACTTTGTTACTAACAGAAACCTAGAAACTTTATTCTTAATAATAACTTATTTTGCTAAGGTTGTCAAATTAGTTCTCCAATTCATTAGCCAATTAGGCGCTTTTTTTTTTTGCCTAACTGGAAAGCTTTATTGACTTTTCTTATTATATGTGTATTTAAATAAAAAAAAATAATTTATACTCCTAGTAAAAAATATTTAAAAACTTGGAAAACTATAAGAAAATCATTCCTAATTCCTCAATCTACAGACAGTCATTGTCAACATTCTGCTACGCATCAATATTCATAATCATAGCAGGACATCCCGAAGAGTAATAAAGCACTCTATTTACAGATGTGTGAAAACTAGGCCTCTAATTAGTAGAATTAGAAAGAAAATGCGGGGGCATGGTAACTGTTGATGCCTGTGTGTGTCCATCAGCCAATGGACACTAGCCATTTTGGCTTTGTGAATATTCTCTCCGGAAGACTGCTGGATGTCAGGACGAAAAAGCTGGCCCTTTTACCCAATAAAGGCAGTGTGTGTGTGTGTGTGTGTGCACGCGCACGTGCACGCTCTCAGTTGTGTCCAATTCCTTGAGACCCCACAGATGTAGCCTCTCAGGCTCTTCTGTCCATGGGATTTTTCAGGCCAGAATGCTAGAGTGGGTTGCCATGCCTTCCTCCAGGAGTTCGTCCCAACGCAGGGATCAAGCCCACGTCTCTTGAGCCTCCTGCATCGGCAGGCAGCTTCTTTACCACTCGTGCCATCTGGGAAGCCCCAGTGCAGGCAATAAACATTTGAAAGACTATTTTCTTGTTTAGTCTTACTTTTTAGGACAGAAAATTATAAAATGGATCTGAACTGCTTCTTTGTAGAACAGATTTTGCATAGTATAGTATAGTTTTGGAGAAGGCAATGGCACCCCACTCCAGTACTCTTGCCTGGAAAATCCCATGGATGGAGGAGCCTGGTAGGCTGCAGTCCATGGGGTTGCGAAGAGTCGGACACGACTGAGCGAGTTCACTTTCACTTTTCACTTTCATACATTGGAGAAGGAAATGGCAACCCACTCCAGTGTTCTTGCCTGGAGAATCCCAGGGACAGGGGAGCCTGGTGGGCTGCCGTCTATGGGGTCGCACAGAGTTGGACACGACTGAAGCGACTTAGCAGCAGCAGCAGCAGCAGTATAGTTTAATACATGTAACTATTTCAGTAAATATATATAGTCCAATTTTCCTTTTCAAAACCTGATGTCGTAGCATGAAGGTGAAACAGGTTAATATAAAACCTCTAGGAAACTGATCAAGATGGCACGGTAGGAGAACTCAGAATTCACTCCCCTCCGTGAGCACATCAAAAATATATCTGCACGTAAGGCCGTTCTCCCTGAAAAGGAACTGGAGACTGGCAGAAAGACTCCTGAACACCCGAGGCTTTAAACAAGATCCATAAGTAGTCAGGGAGGAGGGGAAGAAAATCCATCAGGTCAGGAACTATGGTCCTGAGAGAGGAATCAGGGAAAGGAAGGTTACCTGGGCAGAGACCCGCCCTGGGGAGCGAGCAGTTCCAGCTGCAGCTGGGGTATCCCAGTCCTGGGGTCCTACAGAGAAGACAAGTCCCTGGGCTGGCTGGGGGGTGGCTGGGACTATGAGGGGGTCTGGGGAAAGCTGGAGTGGCAGCTGGGTGGGGCAGAAGCGGCCACCACTGACACTTACGCAAGGAGCACACCAGGGCAGTCCAGAGCCCTGACGGCAGTCAGCCCACACCATCCACCGAGCCAAGGGTCCCCGTGGCCCCAGCTGCTCCACAGCAGGGCAGAGGACGCAGAGGCTTGCAGGGGGGTGGGCAGTGACCAGCTCTGGGGGACAAGGGAGACTTGGACCTGAGACTGTGTCCCATGAGAGAGGGTCACGATCGCTGGCACCTGACAGGCAGTGCAGAGGAGACAGCTCAAACGTCTGTCTGCAGGAACACGAGCAAAGGCCTCCCTTGCTTCATCATCACTCCCTGCCGCCACTCTGGGGGAAGCATCCCAGTGCTGGGACAGGGAAAGCACGCACTTAAGGGGAATGGGGTCAGCTCAGTCCCGATCCTACGGGCTTCTGCTCCAGCAAGTTGGGCCAGACTCTGCCCCGGCAGAGCAGGGATGGCTCCTGAACAGAGGGGAGACCCCACCTCACATTGGCTCCAGTTCTAGCCCCTCCAGCTGTAGCCCCACCTCCTACCAAGATGATAGTGGCCAGCATATCCTTAAGAAAGATGTGACTGTGGTCCGCATCAAATCCAGCCCTCCTGCAAAGACACGGGGCACACGTAGTCTGCGGAGGAATGCTCCCGTATAAAGACACACCTTCAAGATTTCAACAGGGAATCGTTTTACCTAAACTCAGGAAGGCAGATAAAGTTTGATAGGGCCCACATGGGGTCTCATTGATAAAGTGGCTCCCTATGTCGACCTTGCAAACAAAGAATAAAATCACAGTGATTTGTGAGATTGGCCAAATTACCCAAATGGCACCCTGTTATCTCACTGGCGCTTATCTTCTCAAAGCTGCAAGACCACCCTCGGGCTACGTGACCATCCCTCCAGTGAATTTTTCATTGGCAGGGTATAAGAAGGACTCCGTCAGTAAGGGAGAAGGCTGGTTCTCCTTAAGGGCCAGCCAGCCTCTCTTTCCCTCTAATAAATTTCCTTTTCTTCCCTGACTGCCTGGCTCGCTCTCTTTTTCTCTGCATTCGCCTTACAAAGTTGAGCGAAATGAAATGGCAGAGGAACTGCTCTCAGTTGAAGAGCAAGAGAAAAACCCGTAAACCAATCAATAATGAAGCAAGGAATCCAAAGCATTAGTCGTTAAGAGTGTTAACTGAATTAGGGAAACAGACAGATGCACTGTCCTTCCTTTTATCCCAACACATCCGTCTCAAGTGTCCACTTCGTGTCTTTATATCACACCCACTCTTCTCTCTGGGAGTATCTGGGCTCTGTGCTGGAGCCCCGACTGTCTCTCACGCAAGATTCCTCACTGCTGCTGGGCTGCCTCGTTCATGTCTCCAGAACCTGACTTTACAACCTGTCCCCACTCTTGCCACGTGCCTGTGGCTTACCGCTAGACACGCCCTCTTCCTTCACTGCTCTGTTGAAGATCAATTCCAAACGCCTTAGTGAGCTATTGCATTCCTTTTACTGCCTGATCTCCAGGCATTTCCACCCCTTTCCTTTTTCCACCCCTAACCTAGTACTTTGGGCTTCCCGGGCGGGTCAGATGGTAAAGAATACGCCTGCAGTGCAGGAGACACGGGTTCCATCCTTGCTTCGGGAAGATCTTCTGGAGAAGGAAATGGCAACTCACTGCAGTATTCTTGCTTTGGAAATCCCATGGACAGAGGAGCCTGGAAGGCTATAGTCCATGGGGTTGCAAAGAGTTTAACACAACGGTGCAACTAAGCTAAATGAACAAACCTGAACTTTCTGCTCTAGCTACATCACGTCAGTCCCTGAAGCGCAGGCTCTTGTTCCTGCTGTTACCTAATCTGCCTCGTGCATTTTCTTCCCTCACACCATCTCTCCCCCTGTCCTCTTTGCTTTGCTAATTCGCTGTCCTCCTCGAGGCATTTAGGCATCCCTTCCTCTGGAAAGGCTGCTCTGACCCCTCCTGCCTGCCTTGTCTCCACTACTGTCTGCCAGACCATCTCCTCCCAAGACCGAAGCTCCTTGAGAATGGACTGAGACTTTGTTCCTCTGAGTCTTTTCACCCACCAAGTGTTTAATAAATAAAATTAGGACATTTCTATCCAACTTTCATTATTATCCAGGATCGCAATCCCCTGATTAATCAGAAGAAGGCATTTCAGCGGAATGCAAGAGACGTGTCATTTTCACTCTTCCAGTCTGGTCCCCTCATCTTCCCAGACACATGCTCAACTCACTCTCGCCCTCTCGATCTCACTCACCTGGCCTGTAATCTCAAAACCACTATAACATCTAGACCCCACTTCCTACAGGAAGCCTCAAACATTACAACACAGCGTAATCTCACTCTCCAAAGTCCTATAGTATTTAAGGCCATAGATCGCTACTTCGTTATTACATTATATTTATGATCTTCAAACATGTTGTAAGCTCAGTTAAATTACATTCCACATCTTGTATTTCTCCCAGTACT
>SJYA01002811.1:1198-38584 GCA_006410615.1 Neotragus moschatus
GAAATTAAAAGATGCTTACTCCTTGGAAGAAAAGTTATAACCAACCTAGATAGCATATTGAAAAGCAGAGATATTACTTTGCCAACAAAGGTCCGTCTAGTCAAGGCCATGGTTTTTCCAGTGGTCATGTATGGATGTGAGAGTTGGACTGTGAAGAAAGCTGAGCCCCAAAGAATGGATGCTTTTGACCTGTGGTGTTGGAGAAGACTCTTGAGAGTCCCTTGGACTGCAAGGAGATCCAACCAGTCCATTCTTAAGGAGATCAGCCCTGGGATTTCTTTGGAAGGAATGATGCTAAAGCTGAAACTCCAGTACTTTGGCCACCTCATGTGAAGAGTTGACTCATTGGAAAAGACTCTGATGCTGGGAGGGATTGGGGGCAGGAGGAGAAGGGGACAACAGAGGATGAGATGGCTGGATGGCATCACTGACTCAATAGCTGTGAGTCTGAGTGAACTCTGGGAGTTGATGATAGACAGAGAGGCCTGGCACGCTATGATTTATGGGGTCGCAAAGAATTGGACACGACTGAGCAACTGAACTGAACTGACTGACTGATGTTCCTCCCTGTCTACCCATATGTAGTTCATATTATACCATAGTTATCTATGGTGATGGCTCCCTTCCTGCAGCAAGTCCTCTATCTAAATTCTTTTAGGCAGTTGAGGGGAAGAGCAGAGTTTCTTCCTGAGTCTTTTGGACTGAATTGCTTTCAACTCAAGAAAACCTGCATGCCCAAGTGGAGTATCTTGAGGCAGCCTGCCTGAACCCCATCAGTAGAAAGGGTATGCTACGTGAGATGTATATTAAGATTCAATTGAATTTTAGGAGCAGTATAAAAATACAGTTAATTTGAATTTTGTACCTAGATTTTTCCATAAGTTTACAGAGTTCAACTCTCTGAAAGATGGGATCCCCAGGGGCTGAGTTAACCACAGAACAGCTTTAGGTCTTTTTTGGATTTGAGCTTCCCAAGTGGAGGGACTGGGAAGGCATGGTAAAGAATCTGATTACCAATGCAGGAGACACAAGAGACAAGGGTTCAATCTCTGGGTCAGGAGGAGCCCTGGAGAAGGAAATGGCAACCCATTCCAGTATTCTTGCCTCGAAAATTCCATGGATGGAGGAGCCTGGTGGGTTATAGTTCATGGGTCAAGAAGAGTCAGACACGACTGAGCAGGCTGCCTGTCTTCATTGTCATCAAGAGCAAATTAATCATTTCTATGTAAAGTTAATGAAAATCAGTTTCATAATAGGGAACTGGAAGATTGCAAGGTGGCTACCAAATGTTCAAACACTTGCAAATTAGTTAAATTGACTGCTATTCATTAAAGGGGATTCTCTAGAATTCTGAAGAATTCTCTTTTTTCAACTGGGGTCTGACATCAGGGTGGAGCTGGGTTGGGAGGTATAAACAAACCTGTAAAAGTCAGATACTGGAATTACTTTGCCATGCTGTGCTAAGGCTCTTCAGTCATGCCTGACTCGGTGCAATCCTGTGAACTGTAGCCTACCAAGCTCCTCCATCCATGGGGTTCTCCAGGCGAGAATACTGGAATGGGATGCCATGTCCTTCTCCAGGAGGTCTTCCCACCATTATTTGGAAATTCAAAATTCTGTCTAGCTGAGTGCCAAACAGAATGGGAATACAAATGTTCTTCATAAACAAGCATTACCGTTCCAAATTTTACACATTTCTTAGGTCACAGCACAGGTCCATGAATTGAGATGAATGCTTGATGCAGTCAGAGAAAAGATCTCCCATAATTCAAAGTTGAGCCTCATAGCTTACACTTCACTTTAACTTAGTGATAGGTTAATTTAGTCAAACAGAAGTTTACTGAAATCTTTTGGTTTTACTGAAATCATTTGTTTTTCCTACAGTTTTTCTTTCTTTCTTCTTCTTTTTAATGAATTCTGTACACAGTCTTTATTGTTTCTTGTGTTCCTTGTAATGCAAAGTGAAGTTTCTTTAGCATCAGACTCTGAAGCCATTTCATCTCAGCCCTGCCTGGTGGGAGTGGATGTCAGGACTTGTCTTTCAGGTCTGAGTGGATGACTGATTCCTCATTCAGCCCAAATTCTTTGATTTCTCCTTGAAACCAGCCAGCAGCCCAGGTTAGCTCCAACTACATGTCTCAACTCTGAGTTTCTTTTGTGGGAAACAAATAACTGGCCTTTTTTCACCTTAAAAATTAGGGAATGAATTTGGGCTTTGCCTGAGATCTGCAGTCATGGATGTTACCCCAACATCCTCCCTTATCTTTGTTTTATCTTAATTGTTGTTTATTGTTGTTATTTCATTGCTAAGTTATGCCCAACCCTTTGTGACTCCATGAATTGTAGCCTGCTAGGCTTCTGGTGGGTTGCCGTCTATGGGGTCGCACAGAGTTGGACATGAATGAAACGACTTAGCAGCAGCAGCAGGCTTCTTTGTCCGTGGGATTTCCCAGTCAAGAATACTGGAGTGGGTTACCATTTCCTTCTCCAGGGGATCTTCCCCACCCAGGGATCGAACCCACATCTCCTGCTTCAGCAGGTGGTTTCTTTACCACTGAGCCACTAGGAGAAGCCCCATTGTTCAGAGGTCTCCTATTTTGGATTCTAGATTTCTAATATCCACTTCTTCCATTTTAACTGTAGTTAGGAATTTGTGCATCTCTATTTTAGTTCTACTTCAGGGTGATTTAACAGAAAAAAAAAAGGAGAAATAATCAATTTGCTTATCCAGAATTCTTTACCAGTACTTAAAAAAAATAAATCAAAACAAGTGTCTGTCCTTTGCTTCCATGAGGCTGCTCTCCCCATCCTTCTGCCTGGAGGGCTTGTTCCTTTCCCTCCCCAGATGTGGAAAACTGGTTCATGCAGTTTTCCCTTTGTTCAAGCAGAATGTAAAACTGCTTAACCAAAGACACTCAGTGATCAGCTTTCAAAATGTAGTTCTTTGGGGTAGAAATATTTACGTGTGTTTATATATATATATATGGAGAAGGAAATGTCATCCAACTCCAGTATTCTTGCCTAGAGAATCCCATGGACTGAGAAGCTGAGTGGGTCCATGGGATTCTCTATGCAAGAATACTGTCCATAAAGTTGCAAAGTGTTGGACACGATTGAGGTGACTTAATCGTGTGTGTATATATATATATATATACACACACACACACATACATATATCTTTGTTCAAAATACTTAGAAGAGTGTTGGACTTATAATCACTAATTTGAAGGTCAAACGAGTAATTATGGTAGCATTTCAGTGAGGTTTTGTTGTGTCTGGAGCCATTACTTATTCTTTCTTCTTACTTTTTAATACAGTTTGCAAAGTAGAACCCTTATTCAGTCCCATCCCATTTTGCCATGTCTCCGATATTTTTTCTCACATTGAACAGGAAAGAAATGAATACAAAATACTCTGTCCTTGAGGTTATTTAATGCTGAACTTTTGACTTTTTCTCAGCTTGAGTCTGTGAATCTCATTAGAGAAAAAAGTCTCAACCCTTGAAGTGATGGGAACTTAGAAGTGAACCCTGCACAGCAAACAGTCACCCCGAAGGCCCCTAAGCTGCTCCAGCTTCCCCAAGATCCCGTTGGATTCCCGGGCATTGCTCACTTCTTCTGACTGCTGAGCCACCTCTCTTTTCATCTCCCTGACAGTGTATTTCTGGTGAAGCCACAAAGGTGAATGAGAGTTTACAGAATGCAGACACCTGTCAGAATCCCTCAGGAGTCCAGTTTCTCTAATAGTGTCAGTTCATGATAACTTGGGGGCTTCACTGGTGACTCAGCAGTAAAGAATCTGCCTGCAATGCAGGAGCCACAGGANTCTTTGGAACTCTGCATTCAAATGGGTGTATCTTTCCTTTTCTCCTTTGCTTTTCACTTCTCTTCTTTTTTTTTTTAATTTTTTAATTTTAATTTTTATTTTTTCATCTCAGGTGTACATGAGTACACTTCTCTTCTTTTCACAGCTATTTGTAAGGCCTCCTCAGACAGCCATTTTGTTTTTTTGCGTTTCTTTTTCTTGGTGATGGTTTTGCTCCCTGCCTCCTATACAATGTCATTAACTTCCATCTATAGTTCATCAAGCACTCTGTCTATCAGATCTAGTCGCTTAAATCTATTTCCCACTTCCACTGTATAATCGTTGCTGCTGCTGCTGCTAAGTCGCTTCAGTCGTGTCCGACTCTGTGCTACCCTATAGACGACAGCCCACCAGGCTCCCCTGTCCCTGGGATTCTCCAGGGAAGAACACTGGAGTGGGTTTCCATTTTCTCTCCAATCCAAGAAAATGAAAAGTGAAAGAGAAGTCATTCAGTAGTGTCCAACTCTTCCCGACCCCATGGACTGCAGCCTACCAGGCTCCTCTGTCCATGGAATTTTCCAGGCAAGAGTATTGGAGTGGGTTGCCATTGCCTTCTCTGTATAATCGTTAGGGATATGATTTAGGTCATACCTGAATGGTCTCCTGGTGTTCTGTACTTTCTTCAATTTAAGTCTTTATTTAGTAATAGGTTAATGATCTGAGCCACAGACAGCTCCCGGTTTTGTTTTTGCTGACTGTATAGAGCTTCTCCATCTTTGGCTGCAAAGAATGTAATCAATCTGATTTCAGCATTAACCATCTGGTGATATCTATGCGTAGAGTCTTCTCTTGTGTTGTTGGAAGAGGGTGTTTGCTATGACCAGTGTGTTCTTTTGGCAAAACTCTTAGCCTTTGCCCTGCTTCATTTTGTACTCCAAGGTCAAGTTTTCCTGTTACTCCAGGTATCTCTTGACTTCCTACTTTTGCATTCCAGTCCCCTATAATGAAAAGGAAATCTTTTCTGGGTGTTAGTTCTAAAAGATCTTGTAGGTCTTCATAGAACTGTTCAACTTCAGCTTCTTCAGCATTAGTGTTTGGACATAGACTTGGATTACTGTGATATTGAATGGTTTGCCTTGGAAATGAACAGAGATCATTCTGTCAGTTTTGAGACTGTATCCAAGTACTGCATTTCGGACTCTTGTTGACTATGATGGCTACTCCATTTCTTCTAAGTGATTCTTGTCCACAATAGTAGATATAATGGTCATCTGAGTTAAATTCACCATTTCCAGCCCATTTTACTTTGCTGATTCCTAAAATGTCAATGTTTACTCTTGCCATCTGTTTGACTACTTCCAATTTGCCTTGATTCATGGACCCAACATTCCAGGTTCCTATGCAATGTTGCTCTTTACAGCATTGGACCTTGCCTCCATCACCAGTCACATCCACACCTGGGTGTTGTTTTTGCTTTGGCTCCGTCTCTTCATTCTTTCTGGAGTTATTTCTCCACTGATCTCCAGTAGCATACTGAGCACCTACCAACTTGGGGAGTTCATCTTTCAGCATCCTATCTTTCTGCCTTTTCATACTGTTCATGGGTTTCTCAGGGCAAGAATACTGAAGTGGTTTGCCATTCCCTTCTCCAGTGGACCACATTTTGTCAGACCTCTCCATCATGACCCGTCCATCTTGGGTGGCCCTAGACAGCATGGCTCATAGTTTCATTGAGTTAAACACGCCTGTGGTCCATGTGATTAGATTGGTTAGTTTTCTCTGATTTTGGTTTTCAGTCTGTCTACCCTCTGATGGAGAAAGATAAGAGGCTTATGGAAGCTTCCTGATGGCTATATGCATTTAAACATTTACACATTATATAATGGGTTAGTCAAACACTTCATTTGGGATCATCTGTAAGCTCTTGTGGAAAAGCCCAAATAAACTTTTTGGACCACTCACTGTATATAGCTGCATAGCACATTTTTGGCACTTACTTTGGTGTACATCTAACTAGTAACTGCCCTGTAAACTAGTCTTTTACATCTGTAAGTACCCAAATATGAGGGAAACATTTAAAACTATTTCCAGTTAACTTGGTTAAATTTAAGAAGAGAAAACTCCAAGATTCAAGCATTCTGATTATTCTCTATTTTCGTAAAGCCATCTCCATTAATGTATCTCTTTCCTCTGACCTTATAAGTAGCTTTTTTTGGGCAAACATAATGTTGATAGTGTGATTACATGTTATGCTGTTGATTTAAGGAGGTGCTTCTATGATGACACTGACTAGAAATGCAAGGCTTTGCAGATCTTATTTGCAGAGTGTAGAATTAGAATAATACTGTCCAGTCTGATATTCTTACTCTTTTTGTTTATCTTTTTGCTCATCTCTTTGTAAGCACAAGTGACAATGCATAAATATGAGCAAATACATTCTCAGTGAAGTCAATGTTCACTAGTTCCCCATTATTTATTTTCTGTCCTACAGGCTGTAAGCTCCATTGATCCCTACTCTTAGCCAGCATCTAATCTCATAACCTTTAAGACTCCAAAAGTGGAGACACTCAAAATATATATTGGATTTCAATTCTTTCTAAAGGCTTTTCTAAGGAGAACAGCATGAAGCAGTGATTCTTTCTCCAGAACTGATAATTGGTTTCTAGCCCCAGTTCCTAGCAACTCCACGATCCTGAGTCATTTGACTATTCTGTTCTTTAATTTCCTCATGCACAAAATGTGGAACTTAATGAATTGATCCCATGGATATTTTCTTTGTTGATAATTCACAAGTCAGAGTAAAATTCAGTAAATTGATATTTTATTGCATACACTAAATTATATAAAATGTTTAGAAAACTTAAACTTTAAGATTGATATTTCATATAGATATTCAAGTATTTATGCATGTGTATATATAATAAATTACATTGATATAAGCACATAAATATAACTGTAAGAAAATTATTCTCAGTCTCAAGTGTTAAAAAGAAGAGGGATTTCCCTGGCTGTCCAGTGGTTAGGACTTCTTGGTTCCATTGCTAGGGGCCTGAGTTCAATCTCTGGTCAGGGAACTAAGATCCTGCAAAGCATGCAGAACAGCCAAAGTTAAGTAAATAAATAAATATAAAATAAAAATTAGATATATCATTATTTTATCTGTAAATAATACTAATGGCAAAAACACACTTGATTTGAATCATTTGGTTTGAATTAGTTAACTGTGCCATAACTTATTATTTGGAATTGAATTTTACTGTTGCATATTCTTAGCATCATTTGAATAATTAAACTCATCATTAAATTTAGATAATTAAAATTACTAATTCTACTTGGTTGCCAAGGTCAATTTTACATTATCCAAATAGTAAATGAATTCAACAAGAAATACACATGGAAGATGATATTCTGTTTGTTTATAGCTTCAGGCTAGTATTTTCTATTGCTATAGTCCATATTACATATTTTCAATATACTTGGAAATTAGACTTAGTTCTCTCTGTCTTTAAAAAATATCTGAACTTGCCCCCCAAGGAAAGACTAGAGGCAATGTCAGCTCCATAATTTGTGAGACTCAGCATAAAATTAAAATGTGGGGCCTTTGTTCAGAAAGAGGAAATGGTGCTAAGAAGTAAAGCTTCTCCCTCCCCCTTTTTTTCTGCACCGTTTCTCATTGTTAGTCATGGCACTTCATTTCGTTAGCTATTTTAGTCATTTACACTTAAATTTTTAAAATAATTAATACAAATTTGCTTTGTATTCACATTTATATTGAACATTAATGGTGTCAAGTGCAAAAATGACTCACCAAAATTATAAAATTTCTATTTTGAGGCTTGTGGCTTGCATGTGTGTTTCACTCTTGCCAGAATAGTGTAAACAATGTGCAAAAGTAACATCACTATTTTTACCTAATATCTTTCAATATTCACATTTTGTGGACATTTTCTACCTTTGACAGATAAGTAAGGTGGACTTTGGCCACCTCATGCGAAGAGTTGACTCATTGGAAAAGACTCTGATGCTGGGAGGGATTGGGGGCAGGAGGAGAAGGGGACGACAGAGGATGAGATGGCTGGATGGCATCACTGACTCGATGGATGTGAGTCTGGGTGAACTCCAGGAGCTGGTGATGGACAGGGAGGCCTGGCGTGCTGCGATTCATGGGGTCGCAAAGAGTCAGACATGACTAAGTGACTGAACTGAACTGAACTGAACTGAAGGTAGGACTGATAAAAAAGTTAGTGTGGATTATACTTTCCCAGTTCATCCATATCCCCATTTTCTTTGTAAGTGGCTGGCTAATACTAGAAGGTAACATGGGTGAACCCACGGATTTATCTGATTCTTCCTTCATAATTTTTGGCACGTTTTAATTATTTAGTAGGGCTTTCCTGGTGGTTCAGTGGTAAAGAATCCACATGCAATGCTGAAGATCACTGGCAATCCAAGAGATGCTGGTTCAATCCTTGCGTTGGGAAGACTCCCTGGAGTAGGAAATGGAAACCCACTCCAGTATCCTTGCCCGGAAAATCCCATGGACAGAGGAGCCTGGCAGGCTAGAGTCCATGGGGTCACAATGAGATGGACATGGCTAAGCGACTAAACCACCACACATCATAATTATTTAGCAATTGTTTCAAATAAATGAATAATGAAAATTTTTATAGAAGCCAGTTAAGTCTCCTCTACCAGGAAGCTTACTCTAAAGTGAAGACAAATGATGTGGAAGAAATGGCAAAACTACCTTATCATGCATTTAGGTATTTATTTATTAAGATGAGAAAACCGATGCTAATGTACCTTCTTCTCTATAGGAAGAGATCTTTCAGATTCTATTTAAGATTCATATTCTAGCCACTCACCCAAACATGCAGGAAGTATGGGTTTTCACCGCTCAAGGTCTGAACCCAAAGCCTATACCCAAAGAGAAATGGTAAAGGAGATTCTTGAACCGAAGTGAAACATCTTCTCTCCATACTTTTGTTAGGCGTAGATTTTGGAAAAAGAGTCAAGACGATGGGGGTTCAGAGGTCATTTATTTTGACAGAAGTATACACAGTTCCAGAGATCCTGGAAAAAAAAAAAAAAACCCTCCTGTCACTAGTTTTAGTTACCAAACCCAGTCTCAACAGCAAGTCTCCTCCCCCTCCTAGTTATATATGTATGGCTTATCCCAGCCCCTTCCAAACTCAGAAAGTCAATCAACTGTAAGAACCACTGTATAGCCTTGAGCTAGCATGGCACATGGACTACGCATCCTTCAACAGCGCTGTTGTGTTCAGTGAACCGGAGGTGGTGATGGAAAGAGAATGCTGTGGCCACGNCCCTCCTAGTTATATATGTATGGCTTATCCCAGCCCCTTCCAAACTCAGAAAGTTAATCAACTGTAAGAACCACTGTAGAGCCTTGAGCTAGCATGGCACATGGACTACGCATCCTTCAACAGCGCTGTTGTGTTCAGTGAACCGGAGGTGGTGATGGAAAGAGAATGCTGTGGCCACGTGCTGTCTGTATCAGCTCAGTCTTTGTCCTGCTCGTGAGGGGCTTCACTGAAATGTATTTATTTACATATCTGTTTATTTAAAAGAGGGAAGTGGGACAGTGTATAGTGTACATTTTAGATATTTCTGCTTTATTGACTATGCCAAAGCCTTTGACTGTGTGGATCACAATCAACTGTGGAAAATTCTGAAAGAGATGGGAATACCAAACCACCTGACCTGCCTCTTGAGAAACCTATATGCAGGTCAGGAAGCAACAGTTAGAACTGGACATGGAACAACAGNAGGGTCGCAGAGTTGGACACAACTGAAGCGACTTAGCAGCAGCAGCAGTGTCTTTATGTAGAAATTTTAAAACTTTCTATTAAATACTCCTAGCGACCCCATGGACCATAGCCCACCAGGCTCCTCTGCCCATGGGATTTTCCAGGCAAGAGTACTGGAGGGGGTGCCATTGCCTTATCCGATTAAATGCCTAACATGTACCAAATATTGTTCTTGACTTTGAGAAGACAAGAGTGAACAAAAATGAAGAATGTACACGTTGTCATCCAGGGGTTAAAGTGATGGCAGGTAAAGGAATAAACATAGAAGGAGGTTTCAGATTAAAAAAAATATCATGAATAAAATAAAAGAAAGTAAACTGAGATTTATTAATGAAAACTAATAAGGCACTTGAAAATCTTGCATGCCAGGCAGAGGAAAGAGGAAAGACAATGGTTGTTAAGAGGGAATTCAAAACAACTCAGCTGAAATTAGTAAAGCAATAGGAATAGGTCCAAAATAAGTGTCATGAGAAATACAACATGGAATTAGAAATTTAGGGAGCGACCAATTCACATGCTGTTTTATAGGCCAAAGTAAGGTGAGGACTTTGGGGCCAAATTGATCTTTAATTGGATAATACTGAATGCATGCAAAGCACCAGGTTCTTTATGAAGTTCTAGGGAAATACAAGCAAGCAAATGCATTTGGCCCTTATCTTCCTATGTGGCCTCCACACAGATTGAAAACCCAAGTATTATACAGCTCTGTTAAAGAAAAATCCATGAACGCTGTAAAATCAGTGNGGATAATACTGAATGCATGCAAAGCACCAGGTTCTTTATGAAGTTCTAGGGAAATACAAGCAAGCAAATGCATTTGGCCCTTATCTTCCTATGTGGCCTCCACACAGATTGAAAACCCAAGTATTATACAGCTCTGTTAAAGAAAAATCCATGAACGCTGTAAAATCAGTGAAGAAGCAGATAATTCAATAATTCCATCAATATCTTACAACAGGGTTTTCATATAAGATGATTATTTTGATTTTCATTCATTCCTTAATTAAACCGATGATTACCAAGCTCATATTACATACAATATGCAAAGGCTTAACTCATTTATAAAATTAAATCAATTATTCTTAACTGTCTAAGCAAAGTGCTAAATAATGTGGGTACGCAAAGGAAAAGAAAAAAAGAACTCACTATTCTCAAGTTGCTTAGAATTTGTTTCAGATAACTTGGATGATCATGTTATGATAAGGAAAAAAAACAGAGAGCATCAAAATAATGTTATGAAATATTTAATTAAACTTTATCTTATGCCAAAAAAATAGAACGAAATTTAATGAAGTATAAATGACCCATAAATGTTCATGTCTGCATTTGGAAAATGCAAGTGATCTCAAAGCCTAAAATTCCTGTCAGCCAATTTAATCTGAATTGACTTGAAGTATTGCCTTCATGAGCACCTGGGGTCATAAGGTCATAAAACAGATTATTCCGGCTTAAATCATACAATTGCATAGTACATCACAGCAAAACTTTTTACATTAAATTTGGTTTTATTTATGTATTTATGTATATTTAGAAAATAAGAAAAATGGACTAGGATATTCTATTTTTCTCATTTCATAGAGCTAGTGATCTATTTTCTTCTCTTTTCTGATTAAATAGCAGATTTATTGAACATAAACCTTATACAAAGGCCCTGCAGAATTAGGTGTTATATGTATTTTATGAGGATTTGTTCTGACACGCACATTAAGTTGACTGAGTATACCTGTCACACAGACAAAAAATGGCTAAAGACCATCACTTCCAAGTTAACCAAGGGCTCTGAAAGTCCATGTGTGTCCTTTGAGATCTATAATAAATATTCCACACCAATCAGTTGTGCAGGGAACCCAGGCTTTTTGGAGAAGGAAATGGCAACCCACTCCAATATTCTTGCCTGGACAGTCCCATAGACAGAGGAGCCTGGTGGGCTACAGTCCATGGGGTTACAAAGTGTGGGACATGCCTGAAGCGACTTAGCACATATATTAGTCCTACAAGACTAAGATTCATTGAAAGACTAAGATTCATCGAAAAGCATAAGCAGATTTCATTCAAACTCATTGACTTTCTTTACACTTAAATGGAATTGTATCCTAATGGAATCCCATCAAAACATGCCTCATGTTAATGGATTAAAAAAAATTAAAAATCCCATTATGCTCTCTGAACATAGTCATAAATATATTTTTTAAATTATTTAGTTAATTAGTTTGTTTTGAGTGGTACATGAAGGGGTTAGTGCTATGCAATCAGGTTTAAAAAAATCTGTGAAGTGTAAGTCTAGAGGTATAAGTGTTTCTGAAAGTCTAAATTCCCAAGTATTTGCAGAAATCATGGTAGGGCTATGGACATGTATGGTGTGTTGCATGGGAATTTGAAATAATGAGTTGAAATTTCCAGCTAACCTCTTTCTGGAACCAGATTATATGTGTGTACAGTGTTTTGAAAGTCCAGTTAAAATGCACACTGCTCTGCCACTCTTTCCTTAATTGCCATGCACAGTGTTTGCCCTCTGTCATTTCTTCTGCATGGCATTTTGTAATTACTTCTCTAGTAATGATCTGCATCATACTACTTCACATCATTATTGTGTGCTCTCCTCTGTGTTTTCTAAACTTTGAAAATCAGACAAAACAGGCACACTTTCTCCCCGTAGGATAGGGACTAAATAAATTCCTCTCGGTACTCTCAGATGCTAAGAGGACATGATATATGAATTCTGTATTATGATATATTATAACATGCTAATGATGTTTATCTGCTATATCATAAGTAATCATTAAATGGTGTTCTGAATTACTAAAAAGTATGAATGGAACATTCCATGGACAAGAGGAGTCTGGCAGGCTACAGGCCATGGGGTTGCAAAGAGGCGGACCTGACTGAGTGATTGAGCACACACGCACATCTGTTTTAGTCACTGCTTTGAGCGTGCTCTTGTTTATCGCAAATAAAATATGTCTTATTTTATATTGGAAAAGGAAATTTGTAAATAGTAGCAAAAATATCATACTTGTTAGAAAAATTTCTGAAAGACTTTGGTAAATAATCTTTCTGTGGAGATGCTGTCCAAGCCAACCCCAATCCCTTCACGACCTTACCAATAGACATTCCAGGATTTCAGAAAATACTTCCTTGATCCCTCTCACTTCCAAAAGAAGTTTAGTTGTGCTTCTTTTTTTATCCCCAGGTAGCTCAGCAGTAAAGAATTTGCCTACAACACAGGAGACTTGCAGGAGATATGAGTTCTATCCTTGGGTCAAGAAGATCCCCTGCAGAAGGAAATGACAATCCACTCCAGTATTCTTGCCTGGGAAACTCCATGGACAGAGAGGCCTGGTGGGCTACAGTCCATGGGGTCACAAAGAGTCGGACATGACTAAGTGACTAAACAGTAACAACCTTGTTACTTCATCACTTTGCTAATGTATTATTACAGAGGTTTATCACTTATATTTTTCAATACTTGGTGTGTATGTTAGTTGCTAAGTTGTGTCCAATACCTTGTGACCTCATGGACTATAGCAGGCCAGCCTACTCTATATATGGGATTCTCCAGCAAGAATACTGGACTGGGTTGCTATTCCCTTTTCCAGGGGATCTTCCTGACCCAGGGGTTGAACCTGGGTCTTCTACATAGCAGGTGAACTCCTTACCATCTGAGTCACCAAGGAAGCCCAATAGTCAGTGGCTTTAATTAAATTATGCATTGTTACTGTTGTATTTTCAGTAATTGGTACATATTGAGACACCCAGCAAGCAATTATTATATTTCCTAAACAGACAGGAAGAATAAACAATTTCTGCATGAATCAGTTGGGTACCAGCTGCTCAAATTAATAAATGGAAGAGTCTAAGTAGTCTCAGGTACTTATAAAGCTCTTTCTTAAGGATTTGTAACAGAATATAGCAGTGCAATTCAGGGAATTTATAGATAACATTTTATTAAGTGTTGGTCGTATGGGTATTGTCTCTCAGCCAACGACCTTTGTTTGCCAAATTACCTGTAATGGTAGCAATCATTGTGACATAATTTTTAGGAACTTCTTTTAAGGTTCCTGGATTTGTTTTAAAACTGTCATCTTTTATTATCTTAGCTGATAAATGGAAATTTGGTGACACTCTTTTATCTGGAAAAAATGCCTCAGAAGTTTTAACCATCTGCATGCATGTGTACCAAGTCACTTCAGTCCTGTCTGANTTCCTGACCCAGGGGTTGAACCTGGGTCTTCTACATAGCAGGTGAACTCCTTACCATCTGAGTCACCAAAGAAGCCCAATAGTCAGTGGCTTTAATTAAATTATGCATTGTTACTGTTGTATCTTCAGTAATTGGTACATATTCCGACACCCAACAAGCAATTATTATATTTCCTAAATAGATAGGAAGAATAAACAATTTCTGCACGAATCAATTGGGTACCAGCTGCTCAAATTAATAAATGGAAGAGTCTAAGTAGTCTCAGGTACTTATAAAGCTCTTCCTTAAGGATTTGTAACAGAATATAGCAGTGCAATTCAAGGAATTTATAGATAACATTTTATTAAGTGTTGGTCGTATGGGTATTGTCTCTCAGCCAATGACTTTTGTTTGCTAAATTACCTATAATGGTAGCAATCATTGTGACATAATTTTTAGGAACTTCTTTTAAGGTTCCTGGATTTGTATTAAAACTGTCATCTTTTATTATCTTAGCTGATAAATGGAAATTTGATGACGCTCTTTTACCTGGAAAAAATGCCTCAGAAGTTTTAACCATCTGCATGCATGTGTACCAAGTCACTTCAGTCCTGTCTGACTCTTTGCGATCATATAGACCATAACCCGCCAGGCTCCTCTGTCCATGGGATCCTGCAGGCAAGAATACTGGATTGGGTTGCCATGCCCTCCTCCAGGAGATCTCCCTGACCAAGGCTCGAACTCGCATCTCTTACATCTTCTGAATTGGCAGGCAGGTTCTTTACCACTAGCTTCACCTGGGAAGCCCTTTAACCAGCTATATCTTGTACAATATGGTATTCATATATGCATAAATGCATTTTCACGATACACATATGACCTTGTTCAAACTGTTTAATCTATTTGTGCACACTTTTAAATATGTAGAATACAGATAATAATAGCTTCTGAGATATTTTTTGAAAATTAAATTAAACAATAAAAGGGATTAAAAGGTCACTGAAACTTGAGGTAAGACCTCAATAAGTATTAAATATGATTATTATTCATGTAAAGGAAATCTATCACTGGAGAATTTTTATAAGACAAAGCTTATCAAGCAAATTCTATTGGAATATAAAAATGTGTGGAAGTGGAGTACATTACTTTTAATTTGAGAGTTTAATTTAAAACATGCAAACCTATCATATGGCTGATTAGGTTTCGTGGTTTGCAATTAGTTAAGTAATAATAAGTATCTAGATTTATAATACAATGACTCCCTAAGGTTCATTTCTCAGATTCAACCTAGCATGGTTTTGAATACTGCATTAATTTATTCAAAATAAGTAAATTTAGATCTACAGTTTATGTATTCAAATTTTTACATACACAGTAAAGAATCCATTTGCTCAAACTCCAAGTCTGAGAATGCTTGCCAACAGCCCTGTGCTTATTCTCAGATTCTTAGTACTCCAAAATAATTCAGATCTGAAAGATAAATGTTAAACAGAGAATCAGAGATTCTGCAATTCTCCATTGTCTTTAGCAAACCATGGAACCACAGGTAAATGCAGCATGTCAAAATCATTAAAATCTATGTATCAAACCAATCAGAAAAATAATAAATTCCTATGGCTTCCCATTCCGAGAATATTGCAGCAATGGATACCTAGTCCTACTTTCTATTCACAGATGACTGGAAGTAGGTCTGTCTAAAAACTTGGAAGTTATAAAAGAAGACACTAAAACATATACGAAGATGTTCCTAAACACTGCCTTGTGAAAGGATTAATCTTCCATGAGTGATTTATTCTATTAAAGTAGTTTACTCAAGATAAGATAGCAGTTATTAAAAAGTGTTATACTGATTGAAGTCACTTTCCCTCACAGATCCTACTTTCCTTTTTCAGATAATTAAACACTATCTTGCAAACACTACACCCTCCTTTGCCTCTGAGCATGTTTGAGTAAATGGCATTCTCAAGACACTCCTGCTCCATCCATCATCTTTTCAACACACCGTTTTGTCACTCTGATCCCTGTCATACTGAAAGTCTGGATATATAGTACATTGTTTTCCCAAATGAAATCACTCCTGTGTTTTTCTGCACGTGTGCAGTACCTGTTAACCAATAACAAACAATGCTCCTGAGGGTGGAAATATGGTGCCCTTATTTTTCTTGGTTATGCATTCACATGCTTTAAAATATCAATGGTACCAGATTGACTTTGATTTATATGTCTAGACCTGACCCCTTTCAGGCCCTGTTCCCATGTGTTACACAGCCTGCTGGCCCTTTCTCGATCATAAATGGAACCAAACTTTTTGCCTTCCTTTCTCATTTCTCCCTCCTTTCTAATAATGTTTTTTAAAAATGTGTTAGCTCCCAAATCTCCTAGGCTATGAATCATCTTTTCCTCTTCCCAGCCCTATGTCCACTATGTGGAATCATGTACTAAAATGTTTTGTGTTCTATCTCTGAATCCAGATTTTCTTCTCCCTTTTTCCACCTAACTCTTCATCCAGACATTCCAGACACAGAAAAACTCATTAAACTGAAGTAAAATATAGTAAAGATATCTTTGGACATAATATTAATAAGAAATATTAGAGGTGGAGGCTTATTTGCTAACATCGTGTCCTACTCTTTGTGACCCTGTGGACTGTAGCCCACCAGGCTCCTCTGTCCATGGGATTTCCCAGGCAAGCATACTGGAATGGGTTGCCATTTCCTTCTGGTAAGAATATTAGCATCATTAATAAGAAATATTAGTATCACTTAAATCATATTATCTCTCTTCCTCAAATTATTTCACCAACACACCTTGACTCCTGAAATAAAATTCACTTAAAAGATCCCAAGGGCCTTTGGCAAATAGCTTCAATCCATTCAACATGCTTGTTATCTAGTGGGTCATTTTATCGATAATGTTGTTTCTTTGTTTTCACACTTTCCCTGTCTCCTGTGGGTGGAACCCTCATAATCATTTCTGGTTTGGCACTGCTCAATTGGAATCCATTTGTGCTCAAATGAACTCTTAAAAATGTTATTATCCCTCAGTTTATCTTTTAACAATTGTCATAGGGTATAGAATATTTGCGGTGAGATATTTGCAGTGAGATACTTTCTGGTGTTTGTGTTCAATGCTGTTCATTATCAGTTGTCTAGCTTATTGTATTTTTTTTCAAAATTAATAACATCTTTAAATATATTCTTCTTTTTTTTTTGTCTCATTTAAAGTCTTCTTTCATAGAACCTCCTTCACTGATCCTACATTACCACTTTTGATTTTTTTTTTTTTGTCATGATTGACATGATTTCAAGTTACGGTAATATAGCATTACTTCCAACAGATGTGAGCTCATTTTTAGGATCAGAAATGTGACTCTCAAAATGGGCTAATACATTAAAAAAAAAAAGAGTTAATGCTTTTGTTAAATTTCATTAGTGAGATTTTTTTTTTCTTGTTCTGCATAGAAACTAGGTTAACGTTTCAGTTTTACAAGTTTGATAAAATAAATGACCCTGTGTTTGAATTATACAAGCAACATAGAAACTAGGTCCTTTAAAATTGAACAAAAAAGTGATTTGGGTTTTATGCTTGGGTTTATGCTTCGTGTAATTTGTAGATGTGGGCCAAATTAATGGAATATTTCATTGATATTGTCCTGCCAGAATTCATAAGTATGCTATATTTTTGCAGGTTNACCCTGTGTTTGAGTTATACAAGCAACATAGAAACTAGGTCCTTTAAAATTGAACAAAAAAGTGATTTGGGTTTTATGCTTGGGTTTATGCTTCGTGTAATTTGTAGATGTGGGCCAAATTAATGGAATATTTCATTGATATTGTCCTGCCAGAATTCATAAGTATGCTATATTTTTGCAGGTTACTGTTCTTGAATCTATATTGAAACCACAAAGATTCAGGGCTGTGATATGCAGGGCTATAACACTGATTGTTTGTAGCCTTACGTTTTCTTTATCATGCAGCCCTGAAGAGTCTTGCTTCTTTTCAAATGCATGATTCTCATCAACTGAGCCACGGGATTAACGTGAAACAATAGCAGATTTATTCTAAACCTTTTTATCCAACAAAAGGTAGCATTTTTAATGAGACTTGGTTGTGATATAGGACCAAAAAAGGTCATTATTTTCCTTGAGAATATATTTTCAGAAAAAATATCATAATCAATGTAAAATATTCATTCCTTTGTGATTCATGCCTGTTAAGAAATGACAGACAAATTCATACTTAAAACACTGATGTTTTGTGAACAGAGGACTGTTCTCATTTAGATACTTTCTACATCATTAAAAGATCAACCATAGTACAGGAAGATCTATGCTAAAAAAAAAATGAATTATGTTGTTTTCTTCTTGCTATAGAAAGAAGCTGTGAGAGTGGCAAGATATGACAAAAAATGCGAAGGATCTCTTCCAGACGTTTGATCTTGCTTAATTCAGATACGGAACTAGGCAAGGAGTGTGTGTGTGTGTGTGTGTGTGTGTGTGTGTGTGTTAGTCACTCAGTCTATCATATCCAACTCCTTGTGACCCCATAGACTGTAGTCCACCAGATTCCTCTGTCCATAGGAGTCTCCAGGCAAGAATACTGGAGTGGGTAAACATTCACTTCTCCAGGGGATCTTCCAGCCTAGGAGTCAAATTGCAGACAGATTCTTTACCATCTGAGTCACCAGGGAAGCCCAGATAAAGAATATTTAACCTTTATCTTTTTGCCTGATGAGAATTTTGAAAAATCCCCTATTATAAATTCAGTATAATAGTCAATAAGCACAACTCTTCAAAATATAACCAGCCCCACTGTCTATAGTGTCTGTTGTAAAAGATCAATTGCTAAAGAATGGTGTGTGGATGGCCAACAAAAATATTAAAAATAGTAAGCCTCTGTTATTATTTCATGTCTTTGTAAAATTCTTTTGTAAAATGAAGAGTGATGCTCATAATTCTGAAATTGTTTCAAAATGCACACTTCTTGGCAGGAGGAGGGGAAAATAGTCATTTTGAAAAATGCTCTGAACATTCTCCATCACAGAGGCCTCTCCAGAAGGAAGAGTATTATACCAGCTGTCTTCCTATGGGATGGAAGTGGGAATGTTATCCAAGTTTATCCCCTCTAGCCTGTGTGTTTCACCTAAAGCCCCTGAAAGGGGCTTAAAAAAAAAAAAATCTGTTAAGGTCACAGCCCAAGGGCACAGGCCCACTGAGAACCGAGATTTAATCCTAAAATTATAGAATCCCATCCCTGAGGCCTTACCACTACATGAATAGGAATCTGGAATTATAAAAGCAGTTTACATTTTAGAGAGCTGCAGGGCCCAGATTCTAATTAGGCAGGAGTTCTTAGATTCTCTTAAACTCAGAGACGGCAGGGGAGTTAAAAAACCAGAACATCAGAGGAATCCGAATCCTCTGGGATCTACAGCTACAGCAAAAAGGAAATACAGCCGAACTCCTTGTCGGATAAACATAAAACCCACACGAAAGATCTTTCACTTTGGTTTATATTATCTGATACATCATATCCAGATTTCAGCCAAAAAAATCACAAGGCCTATTAAGAAGTTAGAGAAAACATGGTGTGAAGTTACAAAGCATCAGAGCTGGACAGACCATAGTTCAGCAGAGAATTTGAAGTACAATGATATTAAATTTAAATAACTGACAGATAAGTAATTAATTAAAAATAAAATTATCAGTATGGGAGGGTCTTTAAAAATAATGTAGACAATATGCAAGGACAGATATTAATGCACGTAGGAGGTGGAAACTGTAAGAATCAAAATGAAACACTGGAAGTGAAATACACTATAACAGAGTCAGTAATTGCCTCCAGTGAGCTCACCGGTGGACTGGACACAGTGTAGATAAGAATCAGTGAGAGTGTGTACCACTGTGATAGTAGGATTACTCCCAGTAGCCAAAAGATGGAAACAACCCAAGGCGAAATTTGCCACCCCATGGACTGTTACCCACCAGGCTCCTCTGTCCATGGAATTCTCCAGGCAAGAATACTGGAGTGAGTAGCCATTCCCTTTTCCAGGCGATCTTCCCAGCCCAGGATAGAACCTGTGTCTCTTGCATTACAGGCAGATTCTGTACCATCTGAGCCACTAGGGAAGCCCAGCCAGGGGTGAAATAGTAAATAAATTTATGAACAAAATGTGGTATACACATGCAGTGGAAATTATTTTTCCATAAAAAGAATAAAATTTCATTGTGTATTATAACATGGATGGGCCTTAAAAACATTTATGCTTAATGAAATAAGCCAGATACTGAAGAACAAATATCACATGATTTCATTTATATGAGATGCCAAGAATTGGCAAATGGGCAAGGACAAAAAGTAGAATGAAGGTTAACAGAGGCTGGTACAGAGTTTATACTGGGGATGATGAAAAATTTATACAACCTTGTAATGTATTCCCTGCCATTGAATTATATACTCACAATTTGTTAAAATGATAAACATTAAGTTTTGTACATTTTACCACAATTAAAAAAAATGAGCCAGTGAGCCTGAATATATCTCAATAGAGACTTCCTAAACTAAAATGNTGAAAAATTTATACAACCTTGTAATGTATTCCCTGCCATTGAATTATATACTCACAATTTGTTAAAATGATAAACATTAAGTTTTGTACATTTTACCACAATTAAAAAAAATGAGCCAGTGAGCCTGAATATATCTCAATAGAGACTTCCTAAACTAAAATGCAAACAAAAAACACATTTAAAAAAACCAGCACATAATATCCAAGAACCTTATTAGAATTTCAAAAGGTTTACTATATGGATAATTAGAACACCCTAAGGAGAAGTAAGAGAGACTGAAGTAAAAGAAATATTTGCAGTAATAATGACTAGAGGTTTACAAAATAAAGACACACATAAAGCTTCATTTCCAGATATCTCTAAGAATACCAAGCAGGCTTAATACCACGCAGTCTATGCCTAGAGATATTATAGAGAAAGAGAATAGAATTAGTTGCTCGGTTATATCCTACTCTTTGCAACCCCATGGACTGTGGTCTGTCGGCTTCCTCTGTCCTTGGAATTCTCCAGGTAAGAATACTGGAGTGGGTTGCCATTTCCTTCTCCAGGAGATCATCTGAGTCAGGGATCAAACCCAGGTTTCCCGCACTGCAGGCAGATTCTTTACCATCTGAGCCACCAGGGAAACCCCAGGCATAGTATATTCAGAATGCAAAAAACTTAGAGAAAAAGACCATCTTGAAAGAAGGCAAGTGAACAAAATCTAAAACATTGGCTATAGAGAAAACAAGGATAAGAACTACATAGGACTTCTCTCTACAAACCACATGAGCAAGAAGAGAGTGGTGTGAAAATATTTAAAATATTTAAACCACAAGCTGNAAATCAATCCTGAATATTCATTGGAAAGACTGCTGCTGAAGCTGAAGCACCAATACTTGGGCCACCTGATACAAGAACTGATGCCCTGGCAAAGATTGAAGGTGGGAAGAGAAGGGGATGACAGAGGATGAGATGGTTGTGGCATCACCAACTTCATGGACATGAATTTGAGCAAACTCTGGGAGATAGTGAAGGACAGGGAGGCCTGGTGCCCAGCAGTCCATGGGGTCACAAAGAGTCAGATGATGACTGAGCAACTAACATTTTCTAGGTGACCAGATGTCAGAGGTAACAGCATTTCAAACAAGAGTTGGCTGGCTTTATAGAATATTCCACAGGAGAACAGTTGGCCAGTTATTGTTGCTTGTGTTACGATGTCTCATCAGTATAGCAAGTTGCTTTAATAGATATTTACATTAACATGCAGTCTGCCGACTACGTTTCATCAGTAGTTTTTGAATTACAGGCATCCCCTGTTTTTTGAAAGTTTGCTTTGTATCACTTTACTTTTACAAAAGACCTACATTAATACCTGTGCTCGCTACCTGGAAAAAATTCAAAAAGAATTGTCACTTTTATGAAAAAAAAAAAAAGGCAAAAAGCAAAATCAGCATGTAACATATGTCTTGTAGCAGGGGTTACAGAGGCAGGACCCCGCTAGAACAGCAAGAGAGGACCCACCAAGCTCCTTCCCCAGGATCTACAGCAACATCTCTTCATCAAGCTGCCAGAGCTGTGAGCTGTGTGTGAGTGTCTGTACTTTATTTAGATTTACTGTCTGCCTCTGTTAGCAAGATGCATCCTAAGGTGATTGCTTCTTCACTTTCATGCCATTTCAACTTATAAAAGGTTTTGTGGGAACACTCTGTTTCCAGATAACTTGGAAACTGGTACTTCGTTTCTGTTGTCTTCCCAGCCATTCTAAAATCCAAACCCCTCTTAAATCTGCCACAAGCTGAAGATCTTTTATGTACTTTACAGATTTAATATCATCAGTAAAATAATGCTGACAATTATATTTTTTATGACATACTCAGTAATGTTATCCAATGGCAATATGAACATTCTTTAAAATATAGGATTCTCAAAATTTTAAAGAAATTTTAAAGACCTCATACATTAGTCACGGTAGGAGTTGGATGACTTAGTCTTACATCATAATGGAGTTCTAAAATATTAAGTCTCCCTCTGCGTCATTTTCCTGTTAATGGAGTTACGGGTCTTAATCACATTCTTGAATTAGAGACTTTTAGGTTTGAGGATCCTCAAAAGATTAATTGAAATAAAACATGGAAGAATGCATGATACATTGAAACTATTTATGAAGGGCTTTTTTCTCTTTGGATACAGTCTTTGCCCTGTCACTTACTGTTAACCTTTATCACATGTTTGAACTTTCATGTCAAAATTGTTGTTGAGCACACCTAGGGAAAAATAAATTGAGTTTACCTTTTTGGCTTTATTAAAAAAAATAATAATAAAGAAATGGCTTTCTAAAATTCAGATGAAGAGTGAAAACTGAAACCATTTAACTTCAGCCATAAAATGTTTGCTCAGAAGGGCACTCACAGGTTTTGCAGATTTCTGGAAACCAAGGTGATAAACTGTCCCTTAGAAGTTCATGTTTATAGATAAGTAACTATCATCTTAATATTAACATATAAAATGAGTTGCAGACCCAAATCAGAGGCTCGGTTTGTCGGTTTTGTTGTTGTTGTTGATGATGTTGTGTGGGGGAGGGGGAGAAATCTCACTTAAAAAAAAGAATCTGCCCTTTGCCTTTCTTAAACTCAGAGTGTCATTTTTACACAAGTTCTGTCTTTTTCCTTTTGTCCTCATTCTTTTTTCTGTTCTCATCTGTGATCTACCTCCTTCTCTGCGTTTAAGTGCAGAACTGATTTGGGAAGAGGCTGGACCAGCCCCGTGGTAGACTCTTGTCCTGGGTTAGACACACAGGCTGGCCTGCCGGTCAATTCCCATTCCAGCTGCCGAGCTCACCAGGCGAGCAGAGCACTGTGATCCAGGCTGTCAGGAGGCATTAGAGTAAATGTATTTGCAGCAATAAATGTGACATAAAATAAGAGCCTGGAACCAAAGTTGAAAAGAGGAAAAAAACGTTAATGTCGTTATCTGAAAAACTAACGTTTTCACAGAGGACTGAAAGGACAAAAATAACGAATTCCCACCTCCAAATGGCTGACTCTGTGGGCAGCATATTAAAATACCCAAGAAGGAGTTACAAGCAAGATATTTTTCTAAGTACCCTTTTCTGTTATCTTTTAATCTCTCTCTTTATTCTTGCCTTTTTATCCTTGCTTTTTGGTTTTTCTAGCTACTCGATAAGTTGTTGCTTCTCATAGCCATTGATTTCACTGAAAATGAGAAATCAGTAATTTAATCCCATGGTCTAAGAGAGATTAAACATTAGGAAATAATGTTTCATGTTACCTAGAAAGTGACAGTCACTCAGTCATGTCCCACTCTTTGGGGAGGCCATGGATTGTAGCCCACCAGGCTCTCTGTCCGTGGAATTCTTCAGGGAAGAATACTGGAGTGGGTTGCCATTCCCTTCTCCAGAGATTCTTGCTAACCCATGGACTGAACCTGGGTCTGCTGCATTGCAGGCAGATTTTTACCGTCTGAGCCACTAGGGAAGCCCTAAAAAGCACCAAGTTATTCCTGATAAGACATGAGAGCAGTGCTATTCATTACTTGAAAGCAACTAGTTTGTTTCCTGAATTCCAACTTGAAGTAAACATTAATCAATAATAAAAATATTTATGTTCTATATTGATGATTCATTTTATATTTTCTGTGCCTTGTTGTATATTTAAATATATCAGTGTTGCTTTGACCTTCATGTATTCCCCAAAAAATCAATGAGAAAAAACAAATTATCTGTCAAGAAGATGTGAGTTTTAAAACAGATTTACTCAAAGGACTAAAATTAGATTCAACTTCCTGTAAAAGATTTAGAACAGTGTTATTAAAATTCTTATTTAAATTCAGTTTTGATGTCTTACAAAGGCAATAAGTCATAGTCTTTCAATTTATTAAATGGAAGTAACCTAAAGTACATGACACTTTCTTGATAAATTGAATTTCTTAAATGCTCTGATTTCTAATAAAAATACAGATTAAAATTATTTTTCATATTTTGTTCTCACACTGTACAGTAGCATCAGCAATAATAAATTATAAAAAATATACTATGAGCAATAATTATGCATCAGATTTTCTCCAAAAATTTAAACTAAATGTGATTTTTTTCTAAAAAAATGAAAAGTATTTTCGAAATCATTTGAAAATTTGGATTAGAAAAGTTCACGCCTTATTAATTTTCTTATTGCTATGGTATACAATATGTATTAGAAAGTTTTCATATTTCTTAGATAAAGCATGTAATTGCATTATAATGAAGCATTGAAAACAAAGATCAAGAAATATGTCAAAAATTGCACTTTTTTTTTTAACCTATAAGAAAACATTTAGCATAAACTGAGAATGTACGTTAGATACTTGAATGTCACTAAGGGATTTAACATTCTGTTTTTAATATATGCTGTACAAATGAATCAATAAGCAGTAGATGTTTTTCTGGACTTCTCTTGCTTTTGTGATTATCCAGCAGATGTTGGCAATTTGATCTCTGGTTTCTATGCCTTTTCTAAATCCAGCTTGAACATCTGGAAGTTCATGGATCACATACTCTTGAAGCCTGACTTGGAGAATTTTGAGCTTTACTTTGCAAGCGTATGAGATGAGTACTATTGTGTGGTAGTTTAAACTGACCTTTTCCCGTCCTGTGGCCACTGCTGAGTTTTCCAAATTTGCTGGATCATCGAAAAAGCAAGAGAGTTCCAGAAAAACATCTACTTCTGATTTATTGTCTATGCCAAAGCTTTTGACTGTGTGAATTTTTCCACAAACTGTGGAAAATTCTTAAAGAGATGGGAAAATCAGACCACCTGACCTGCCTCCTGAGAAATCTGTATGCAAGTCAAGAAGCGACAGTTAGAACTAGACATGGGACAACAGACTGTTTCCAACTCTGGAAAGGAGCATGTCAAGGCTATATATTGTCACCCTGCTTATTTAACTTATATGCAGAGTACATCATGAGAAATGCTGGGCTGGATGAAGCACAAGCTGGAATCAAGATTGGTGGGAAAAATATCAATAACCTCAGATACGTCGATGACACCACCCTTATGGAAGAAAGTAAAGAAGAGCTAAAGAGCCTCTTGATGAAACTGACAGAGGAGAGTGAAAAAAAGTATGGCTCAAACACAGTTACTCTGAGTGATAGGCCTGCTTTGAGTGTCAGAGAGGACACATATGATCCCAGCACAATGTTCTGAAAGCAATCCATAAGCTACTGTGAGTGCATACCTAGAAAAGGGAATGTGTGCATGCCTGTTCAGTCACTCAGTTATGTTCAACTATTTGTGACCTCCTGGCCTGTAGCATGCAAGCAACCAATTGATTTCTTAAGAGGCATATATTTCAAAACCTCAGTTCCAGGTTGTCCAGGGTTGACTTTCATTCATATTGTGCATCAAACTGAGAGACTGGCTTTAGTTTGCCTAGTTAAAACATTCCTGACTGTGTTCAAATTTTATGACTGATAAATGTTTAGGAATTCAGATCCAGTCTTCACTTTTGTGTTCCCCACATTAGTTGAACAGTGAATATTATATTAATAAGAAAAAGTGTTGCTTCTCTGAAATAATTGCTCTATTTTTGTTGATGACAATGATGTCAATATTGTTAGGATATGGTGGGAGAATTAATTTTCATTAAACTTCATATCTGGACTGGTGTATTACACAGTTAAGAGTTCAAACATAACCAGGGACTGCTCCAACCACATTCTCATTTCTTCCCTCTCTCCCTTTTTTACAACTTTTTAAAAATTTAACTTAATTTTTTTGGCTGTGTCAGGACTTGGTTGTAGTAGAACTCTTTCTTGGCATGTGTGCCTGTGGCATCTTAGTCCCCTCACCAGGGATCGAACCCATGTCCCCTGCATTGCAAGGTGGATTCTTAACCACTGCTCATCAGGGAAGCCCTCTCACTTTCTCTTAAGGAGGTAAAATCAAATAAGCAACAAACAATCACAGGCAAGGGACAACAAAGATGCGAATATCCCACTGGAAGTCCAAATTGCCAAGTTAACCCTCTCTGTAAGCACGCTGAGTTCTACTGGTGCGAAGAACATCATAAGATTTGATGATGGCTCTGTTCTAGTTCCTTTTAAAAATGTCATTGTTTCAGAAAGTCCAAAGTATGCACATGAGAACCAAGAATTCACTAAAAACAAATGGGATCAGCTAGGTCCCTGGGCACCATTTGTCATGTCTCCTTGGTCTATTAGATCTGTCTCCAGTATAATACATCAGTTTCATGTAAAGCCATTTTTTATACTCCTGAAAAAGGCTTTTCCCCTGGTTATCATCATTGGTCATAGATGGAGACAGTGCATGGTGTGTAGTAACTGCTGCCTGATACTGGAGCATAAATACTTTAATACTATGATTGGACTTATTGGTCCAATAACAATGATGGACTGTGTGGACTGAACCAAATAAACAGTGTGCCTCCTTACCCTGCTTGGCCAAGACACCTCATCTGTACTCTGTCTCTTTATGCTTTAGCCCTTAAAATTTTTTAACAAAGCACAGTAAAACTACCAGTATTGAACAGTAATAGGGTTTCTTTGAAATACACACAAGCAGTAAGTTATGGTAACAGAGTCACTTGAATATATTGTTTGAGCATTAAAAAGTGGTAGTTGGTACTGTAACACTGATATTCCCTCAAATTTTTATTGAAAAAAGAAAAAAAATCAATATTTTTTGTACTCTGTGTCTGAATTATGCATATATAAAATGCAATAAATAAGTTCAATCCCTGGGTCAGGAAGATCCCCTGGAGAAGGGAATGGCTATCCACTGCAGTATTCTTGCCTGGAAAATTCCATGGACAGAGGAACCTGGCAGGCTACAGTCCATGGGGTCACAAAGAGTTGGACACACTGAGAGCAACAGAAGAAGGAAAAATAAAAATATAAATACACCTTATTACCAAAGGAAAGGCCAAGGTATGTTGGAAAGCAGTTATTGGTATAGTCAGTCCGATATCAATTTTTTAAGAAACTATAAACAATTAGATGACAAATTAAGGCTATATTTTGCTGTCCACTAAGTTATTGTGAGAAGCCAGGTTTTTAGTTATCAAGAAAAAGTCTACTCTATGAAAATATTGTTTTGATCACATTGGAGGATGGAAAGGTCAAACTAAAATAGATGAGAAAATTCTAGGTTATCACTTTAGTATTCTTACAGTATTTGAATCAACAGAATCAGACAAATAGTTGGTAGAGATAATTCAAATTGGCAAATGTTACTAGTGAGCTGTCTGCATTGTTTTAGCGATTTAAAGAATGGAGAAAATTAGATCCTGAAACATGAAGCATATCATGTAACATCTAAAAGATTAATCAGAGGTGATACTAAGATAGCATTGCTGTTGATTATAACAGAAACACGCAAAAATCATTTATTTTGCAAAGCACTTTCACCAAGAAGGTTTTAATTTTGTTTGTTGTTCAGTTGTCTACAGCTCTTTGTGACCTTGTGTACTATAGCCTGCCAGCCTCCTCTGTCCATGGACTTCTCCAAGCAAGAAAACCAGAGTGGGTATTCTCTTCTCTAGGGATCTTCCCAACCCAGAGATCAAACCCAAGCCTCCTTCACTGGCAGACAGATTCTTTACTGTCTAAGCCACCAGGGAAGCCCCCCACTTTCAACGCTTTCACATGTGAGCTATCTATCTTATTTTAGCCATTTAAAGAATGGAGAAAATTATATCCTGAAATCTGAAGCATCTAAAAGATTAATCAAAAAAGATGCTGAGAAGATAGTGTTGCTGTTGATTATAACAAAATATGCATAAATCATTTCGAAAAGCACTTTCACCAAAAGCATTTTAACTTCTCCACAATCCTATTCAGCTGTTGGAACAAGAAATTCTTTCCCCTGTACACTATATTCATTAAGTGGAAAGACAGTCTGCTCAAATACATCTATTCATCTATTTATATGCTTAACGAAGACCTGATTTTTAGTTACAACCAACATTTGTATCAGGGAGGAAAATTATTTCTGACCAGTTTTAACTATGTTCTCATAGAATCTATAGACAAAAGGAAGCTAGTAAAATGTAATATATTGATGTCTGAAAACCAAGCAAGTTTGTCCGATATATTAACAATCAAGTAGAAATATGTGGCTTAAATCTTTCCATAGACAGTGGCCACATGAGTGTGGATGTTGAGAGAAATACCATTTCCTGATGCAGCCTGCAACTTGCTCGATGGGGAAAATCCAAGCATTAATGTCTGTCATCAACAGCGATATTTAGTTAAAATGTCTCAGAATGCTTTATCAAAAATACGCGGTCCATCTTTGGCACATTGATGATCCCAACTTAGACATCATCAGAAGTGACTGTGATTATTATGGGAGTAGAATAGAAATTTCCTGTGTTCAGATGTTGCTAACAAAAATCTTACAGAAACCAGTACCTAAATGAGAATTCTAAATCATCATATGCTCTACTTAATTTATTAAATGTAGAAAAAATATGTGTATTTTTAGAAAGCAAAATAGATGTCCAGTACTTTATGAAGTTAGCTACTGCTGCTGCTGCTGCTAAGTCACTTCAGTCGTGTCCGACTCTGTGCAACCCCATAGATGGCAGCCCACCAGGCTCCGCTGTCCCTGGGATTCTCCAGGCAAGAACACTGGAGTGGGTTGCCATTTCCTTCTCCAATGCATGAAAGTGAAGAGTGAAAGTGAAGTCGCTCAATCATGTCCGACCTTCGCGACTCCTTGGACTGTAGCCTACCAGGCTCCTCTGTCCATGGAATTTTCCAGGCAAGAGTACTGGAGTGGGTTGCCACTGCAAACCTCTGTTAAAATAAATTGATAAACACTAGGTGCTTAAATGAACGTGGATTAAATATATTACAAGATATTCACTGTGAGACAGTCATGATAAGAAAGAAAATGGCCAGAGTTATACATGGTAGATACAACTGAAATGACTGGCAAGATGTTCAAGAAGAAAAATTAGACTAGTTCAGAAGAAAGACTTTCTCTTGGCATTGTAGTGGCAAGATGTTTTTTCACCAGACTCCTCTGGAGAAGGGAATGACTACTCACTCCAGGATTGTTGTCTGAAGAATTCCATGGACAGAGGAGCCTGGTGGGCTACAGTACATGGGGTCGCAAAGAATCAGACATGACTGAGCAACTAACACTTTCATTTTCACTTTAATGATTTCAGGAGAATTGAAAGTCTGAAGCAAGACTAAGCCTGTCTTTTCTTTTGGGGAAAATATATAACTCATCTTAAATTTATGTACATTAAAGGGATTATCTCAAGTCTACAGCATGAGCTCAGCCACAGAGCCCCCAAATTTTAATAACAAAGATAATAAATGCTACTGTGTTGCTAAATGTCAGCCATGCTACACAGTTCTTGATATTATTTCCTTTTGTACTCACATGAAACCTAACTTAAAGTATGCATGGTTTTGTGGGTCCATTGCACAAATAACTTATTTATTAGACTTGTTCAGGGTTACACAGCTAGATAGAGTGTTCAACATTTGAATCAAGAACCCTTCAAATATCACTAAAGTAGATCTATGCACCCCACTCCAGTACTCTTGCCTGGAAAGTCCCATGGACGGAGGAGCCTAGTGGGCTGCAGTCCATGGGGTTGCTAGGGGTCAGACACGACTGAGCGACTTCACTTTCACTCTTCACTTTCATGCATTGGAGAAGGAAATGGCAACCCACTCCAGTGTTCTTGCCTGGAGAATCCCAGGGACAGGGGAGCCTGGTGGACTGCAGTCTATGGGGTTGCACAAAGTCGGACACGACTAAAGAAACAGCAGATCTATGCAATCTAGTCTCTTAGTATGGTTACCTTGAACTAAACCTTTTTTTATACTTTGTTTCACTATCTTAAAAACTTTAAGACCACTTTACCTCTCAGTAATGTCATGTAACTTAGTGATGTGTGTCCTTCACCTATTTATGTAAATCCTAAACTCATAAACACACAGTTATGAAAACATGAATTACTCTAATACTCTTTCAGTTAGTGAGTTTATCTCTCCCATCTTCCTGCTAAATATCTACCAACTCATTTCAAACAGGGACAGTAGATTATTTTCTGAGATAGCCCTTTCTGCCTTAAAAAGTGGTTACAGTGACTGTGATTATGTTAAATTGAACTGTTTCCCTATAAACATCCTAATCCAGTGCCTTTATTCTATACTTAGATCATTGTAAATTTTTTTAAAAATTATCTTTCACTATAGTATTTTAAGTACTCGAAGAAGTATTTTTCTAATTGTAACATATTTAATTTCTTTACCTTTATTCACTGTTTACTATGTTGTATAACCTTACTTCTACAACCTCTTCTTCTGTACTTTTTGCAGAGCAATTCAGCATAGAACAAAGAAGTGAGCAGTGTTTGGATGGAGATTGTTCCTTAGATCTTAAAATATGATGTCCTTTGGAAAAAGGATATGAATTTCCTCTCACATGCCACCCAGGAGCGTAGACTGTGAAATGAGCAGATAAGCAGTCAGAAGTCTGTTCAAAGAGTTCTCTATTATTTATTCGATGTGTAACCTTACACCTCAGAGCTTCTATGAGTTGTGTGATTTTCTCCTGAAATGCTTTGAGATAACTATATATAAAATATTTCACACTGTTAATATAATTTTTGAGTAATTTACAAATCATGCTTAAACATAATACAGTTGCTAAGTTGTGTCCGACTCTTATGTGACCTCATGGGCTGTAGCCCATCAGGTTCCTCTGTCCTTGGGATTTCCCAGGCAAGAATACTGGAGTAGGTTGCAATTTCCTTCTCCAGGGGATCTTCCTGACCCAGAGATCGAACCCCAGTCTCCTGGATTGCAGACGGATTCTTTTTTTTTTTTTTTTTTTGCAGATGGATTCTTTACCAACTGAGCCACCTAGGAAATCTTGTAAGCATATTATTTTATACATAATATTTCTCTTTGGGCAAAAGGTTTGGATAACACAACACCATCACAGCTGGCAGAGTGATTATGTGATCTTACATGTATTGTCTCCTGAGATGGTTTCCCTCATAGCTCAGTTGGTAAAGAATTTGCCTGCAGTGTGGGAGACCCTGGTTAGATTCTTGGGTCAGAAAAATTCTCTGGAGAAGGGAGAGGCTACCCACTCCAGTATTCTTGGGCTTCCCTTGTGGCTCCGCTGATAAAGAATCTGCCTGCAATGCGGGAGACTTGGGTTCAGTCCCTGGGTTAGGAAGATCCCCTGGAGAAGAGAAAGGCTACCCACTCCAGTATTCTGGCCTGGAGAATTCCATGGACTGTTTAGTCTATGGGATCACAAAGAGTAGGACAGGACTGAGTTATTTTCACTTTTCACTTTTCTCCTGAGAGTATTTTAAAACTTGAGCAACTCACTCTTATGAACTCTCTGGAGAGTAATGTCACCCTAAGTGTTCTCCTTGCAATGAAGGGAACAGGATGCTAGAGGAACTGTGAGGTGTCTGGGCCAGAAAGTGTTGGAAAAACTTTCCAACAGGAAAAAACTTTCCAAATTCTACAGGATTTATTATAGGTGATCCTAGCAAGTGTTCAAGGGTCTGGGTGTTGTGCTGTCAGGAATTGTCATTAATTTTATGATTGAATTCTTAATACTAATAATTTTATCTTAATGGTTGAAGACAGAAAAAGAGATGAAAACTACAATAATGAGAAGAAGCCACTGTGTACTCATGTTAACCAGGAACTGGGAATGTTTAAGCATTTTTGCCATTTGAGAAAACACTTGCTATTTCATGTGCTCAAACATGAATATGAAAGTGGTTTCATCTTTGTTTTGTTCCATCATGTTCTTGAGGTTACCTTGTCTCATATTCTAAAAAATTGTTTATGTTCAGCAGGACGAATGCCAAGGTCTACTTCCAAGTATGAGGCAGTTCCTGGCCTGAAAGTCCCTCCTTTCATATTCTCCATTACCCTTTCAGGCCAAGAGCACATAAAGTTAGGCCGGAAAGCATCAATCTGTTATAACATTTTTAAAGATTTTGTTGAGCAGGATATTTTCCAGAAAATTCTTATAGTTGTATAAGAGCAAGTTTCTCATTCTTTTCTCTGTATTTGTTTTTGCAAAATGAGCTATTGAATCATCTATGGGGCAATGTTTGTGAAAGACCATTTAAGATCTTGGAGAAGACAAATCAGTCAATTCTAACACAGTGATTACCAGAAACAAAGTAGCTGTTAATTTTGCAATAGACTCCAAAGCTAAGAGCTTAGATTATCTCATTCATGCACCAAAAATGCTCCACAGTCCAACTGGGTCTTTTAGAGAACTAGGTCTTGTTATTGTTTTATTTATCCTGCTCATGAGCTGTTCCACTTGACTTACAGTATTTATATAGTTCAAGCAAGAAATATTGCTATAACTCAAATTCCCCTTTGGCTAGCTCAGAGGAATCCAAGGCTTTTATGACTGTTCAAGAGCAGCTGATCAGTTTGTCTTTGGAACTAGTTGTTTTTCCATGTAAAGAAGGGACTCGAAGGGGCACAAAATCCATTGGAAATGCAAGCATAATTTATCTCAACTGAAGTAAGTCCCTTAAGGAGAGAAAAATGTTTGAGTGGAGATAAACAGTTCTTACGAAGCAGGCTGGAGTGTCTTTGAAGAGAACAAACTGTTTACTGCAGCGAGAGAAGTCCTAATACAGTTCTGTTTCCCTAAGGGGAAAATTTTGCTGGTAGTTGTTTTAATGACGTCTGAAATCATAGCTTCTAGAATATTCCTAAGAACCCTCAGCTTGAAATCTCTAGATGAAATGAATGTCCAGTAGTCAGGGGAAAGTTATATATATTTCTTTCTATTTCAGAAATATGAATCTAGGAATCAACTCTTTGGAGCTTTACTGTACCTAAGGTCCTTTTCAATGATGTTCAGTGAAGAAGAGTTTCTCTCTGTCATTTCTGGAAATCCAACATCCTATGTCAGTTTACGTAAGTCTTTAGTAAATGCAGTTTGTTAATAAATAACAAATAAACAAATTTGTTAGTGACTGTGGTATTTATCTCATGGTATTTAGTCATATTAGCTCAAAATAGAATCTAAGAATCAAGGAGTAAAATTTCCAAGTGCATGGGGGCATCTCTTAATAACTTATCAGATGATAATGTGTAGATCTTAAATGGAATTGATCTTAACATAATTGAATATAATGACAGTGGCTTAGGACAAGGAAGTTCAAGGGTTTCTAAATGTTTCCTACTTAAGTGTCATTTAATTATTTGATTATATTTAATTTTTATAACATTTATAGATGATAACATTGGTAAACTTTCTAAATATAAAATCCACCTTTTGAGAGCTATTAAAAAATGGCACCAGTAAGATCTGAGTCCCTGTTACAGTGATTCCCTAACTCAGTAAAACCCGACTCGATGGACATGAGTTTGAGCAAGCTCAGGGAAATCGTGATGGACAGGGAAGCCTGGTGTGCTACAGTCCATAGGGCTGCAAACAATCGGACAAGATAGAGCAACTGAACTGAACTGAACTGATCTCTGTAATTTAAAATCAAGCATGTATCTTCCCACCAGCACCGTGATAACTCTCCAGAAAAGCAAAGGCTTGTCCATCCTGAATGAGATTAAGAGTCATATAGGATACTAAATATGACTATATGTTTGATGATCTCAAGTTACATTTATGCATTAACTCATCACCAAAATTGGATGCCTTTCATGTGCAAAGTGTTTAGATTTCTAGTTCAATTCGAGAGCTCTCTGATCTCAGAAAAGATTGGTCCTGCTAGGGATCGAAGAGAGAAATAGGACATTTGATGCTACATTTGATAGGAATACTCCCAATATTTCTACAGAGTTGTACTCCAGAAAATATTTTTCCACTGAAAATCAGAATATTAAATTGGATCTTTCATTTAAAAGATCTTATAGTTTATTCTGCTTTAAAAATGCTGCTGTTTTGTTTTTTTTTTTCCCCCTTTGAGGTTAATGTGAATACAATAAGCCAGTACTACTGTGAAGTAATATTTTCTGCCCTCGGGAATCAGGGGAAAAAACCTTAATGAAAGTAAAACATTCATTTATATACACACAGTAGAAGCTTACTACTGATATTCTACTGTAAGAGACCACCTAAAAAATAATTATTATTTTACTTCAAATTGTAAAACTAAAATCTCTTTTACTTAGAGAACAATGACATATCTTTGCAAACTAGATTTGTTGATGTAGAGAATAAAAATAATTTTCAAGGTCAGAACATCACTTAAACATCAGTATGAATCATAGTGGGATTTATTTATTTTTAGTATTTAATTATTTGATTGCATCAAGTCTTAGTTCAGCATATAGACTCTTAATTGCAACATGTAGAATCTAGTTACCTGACCAGGGATCCAACCTGGGTCCCCTGCATTGGGAGGGTGTAGTCTTAGCCACTGAAATACCAAGGAAGACCCCATAATGGGCTTTATTAATTGATTATTAAAAGGTAGATTTCTTTTTGCTACATAGAGTAAATCAAATAAAGATTTTTTTTTTCCTGCTACATGTTTGAAGAATATCTCAGTTAGTAACTGTATGGGCTGACTCGTGTTCCCTCCAGAATTCATATGTGGAAATCCAGCCGTGTTTCCTACTGCATGTGACTGTGTTAGGAAATGGGCCTTTAAGGAAGTAGTTAGAGCTAAGTGAGGTTATCCGGGTAGGGCCCTGATCTAGTAGGACCAGTGTTCTGGTAAGAAGGAGAAGGAACATCAGGGATAGAAGCACACAGAGAAAAGGCCGTGTAAAGACACAACAAGGAGAGGAACATCTGTACAGCAAGGAACCCAACCCAACCAGCAGCATGATCCTGCACTTCCAGCCACCATAACCATGATGAATAATTATTTGTTAAGTCATCCATTCAGTTGTATTTGTTATGGCAGTCCTATCAACTGATATCAAAATTTATATGTTACATTCAATAGAAGCAATCTATCTGCCTTATAGATAATAGAATGATTGACTTTTATTTTTTTGCAATTTTCAGTTTTTTCCCATTTTAGTTCTCTAATTCATCCACAAACTCATGAAGTTTAAAATGATGTAATATGTACATTACTAGGCTGCTACAAAATGAATCAGTACTATCACTCCTACATTGTTAATAAACAAACTTTTGTATAAATATTAATTTCCTCAATTATCTACATATTAGGCACTTTTTAGGAAGCGGAAAAATATTCAATGCTAAGTGAACAAAATCACCAAGAGAAATGTTAAGGCTATACTTTTGCTGCCTTTGTTCCCTAAGAATTAACTTAGCAGTTTTGTTTTTAAAAAGCAACATTCTGCAGTATTCCCATACACACAATATTTGCTAACGCCAAATGATTCAACATTTACTGAGCCAACTTTACCTCACCAAACCTCTGGAAATATCATAACTATGGTTTAGCAGAGTAAGTACAATAAAAGTGTTTACGTGAGATTCAGTTCATCAGAAGTATATCGATATCATACAGTTATTGTGCATGTGTTCACAACAATGAGGCTTCTGGGAACATTTAGCACCTTGCTCCATGATCTGCTTTTTTCTTCCTTGTTTTTGTTTGTTTTTAAACAGTGCTTGGGTATGTGCTCAAATAAGGTGCATGAGAATGCAGTTGCCACATAGTCAGGTTTTAATCCAAAATAATCAAATATATACTTACAACATACTTCCCAATTATCTTATAAATTTTCAAATGTAAATCCTAGTGATTGCCATAAGGATAAAATAGCCAGGGCTTAGCTTTCAGGCCTGAGATAGGACAGATGGACAGACAGACACACGCACATTCATGTTATGTACTGTTTGTTATCTTGTGGGATATCAGGTTACATAAAGTTTCTTCCCAGAAGTTAAAGACATTTTCACCTTCAAATGGCGAGTGTGGTTAGAAGTGTGAATACTATAGAAGTTATTTCAATTCACTGTGCAAGAAAAGAATGAACATAAAGAACACCATCGGTGAACGTAAGACCATACAACCATGTTATATACAAAGAAGGCTGTTTTTTAATTTTTACCTCAAAAAGAGCTGTTAGTATAATAATACATGAAAGAAAATACACTCATTTTTTTATGGATTCTTGTACTCAAGTTAATGGAAAATATCAGTATGTAGCTTCTGCATATTTGCACAAAGTCGGATAATCTAAAGTAAAAATGATATGTTATCAAGAACAAGGAGTAGAAAATGAAGAGATGTGAATGCATTTTAAAAACAATGGTGCAATATTTACACCATTTCCAGGAGAAAGTATGTAGTTTTAAAGTGTAAACTTGATCTAAAGATTCCATACTTGGAAGGATTTCATAGAAAGAAAGTGTCTTTATTTTTTAAGCAGTTCATTCAAACAAAAAAAAAGAAAGAAAGAAAGAAAAAGCGACAGTTTCACTTCATCTGAAGTGAAAATAAATCCAAATAATTGCTTTATACTCTTGCCAGGACCCTGCCTTGACAGGATTAAATAGGACTGGTGTGGTTTCACCATGGTATACCTGGGCTGTTGGATCACAAACAGGAACTCCGGCTCCTTTTCTTAATAGGATGTTTCAGTTCTTGGTAATTAACTGACTGAATCCAGCAGAGCTAAGAGACCAGATTCTTGTTCATTGTTTTCTGCTGTTTTATTGATGACGACTCCTCAAATCTCACCGGTTTGTGAGTCTTGATCTTCTTGATATGAAAGGACCAGTCCAAGTTTAAAGTCCTCAGCGATTGGGAGGGAAGACAGACTTCCTTTTGATCTTCTAGAGCCTTCCTGTGCCAAATATAGAAAGCAATGCTTTGGCCTCAAGATGTTAGCGGGGTGGTAAAGAACAGACACATAAGAATTGAACTCTGTGGGAGAGGGAGAGGGTGGGATGATTTGGGAGAGTGGCATTGTAACATGTATGATATCATAAGTGAAATGAATCGCCGGTCTAGGTTCTATGCAGGATGCAGGATGCTTGGGACTGATGCGCGGGGATGATCCAGAGGGATGGTGTGGGGTGGGAGGTGGG
>SJYA01002811.1:40489-65722 GCA_006410615.1 Neotragus moschatus
GAGGTGGGGGGGGGGTCGGGATTGGGAGCTCATATACACTCGTGGCTGATTCATGTCAATGTATAGCAAAATGAATACAGTATTGTAAAGCAAAACAAACTAAAAAATAAAAATTTAAATTAAAAAAAAACAAAGACTAATTATTAAAAAAAAGAAAGAATTGAACTACAAAAATAGGATATTTCTGCTGTGAGAGTTGTCAAAGTAAATAGCGGAATAAGCTGCATTTTGTGCTTTCCGGTCAATGAAAGTGAAAGAGAGAGAGAGAAAAAGTTGGCTTAAAACTCAACATTCAGAAAACGAAGATCATGGCGTCTGGTCCCATCACTTCATGGGAAATAGATGGGGAAACAGTGGAAACAGTGGCTGACTTTATTTTGGGGGGCTCCAAAATCACTGCAGACGGTGATTGCAGCCATGAAACTAAAAGACGCTTGTTCCTTGGAAGGAAAGCTATGACCAACTGAGACAGCATATTAAAAAGCAAAGACGTTACTTTGCCAACAAAGGTCTGTTTAGTCAAGGCTATGGTGTTTCCAGTGGTCATGTATGGATGTGAGAGTTGGACTATAAAGAACTCTGCTGTTGCTAAGTCGCTTCTGTCGTGTCCAACTCTGTGCGACCCCATAGACGGCAGCCCACCAGGCTCCACCGTCCCTGGGATTCTCCAGGCAAGAACACTGGAGTGGGTTGCCATCTCCTTCTCCAATACATGAAAGTGAAAAGTGAAAGTGAAGTTGCTCAGTCATGTCTGACTCTTAGCGATCTCATGGACTGCAGCCTACCAGGCTCCTCCATCCATGAGATTTTCCAGGCAAGAGTACTGGAGTGGGTTGCCATTGCCTTCTCCATAAAGAAAGCTGAGCACCAAAAATTGATGCTTTTGAACTGTGGTGTTTGAGAAGACTCTTAAGAGTCCCTTGGACTGCAAAGAGATCCAACCAGTCCATTCTGAAGCATATCTGCCCTGGGATTTCTTTGGAAGGAATGATACTAAAGCTGAAACTCCAGTACTTTGGCCACCTCATGCAAAGAGTTGACTCATTGGAAAAGACTCTGATGCTGGGAGGGATTGGGGGCAGGAGGAGAAGGGGATGACAGAGGATGAGATGGCTGGATGGCATCACGGACTCGATGGATGAGTTTGAGTGAACTCTGGGAGCTGGTGATGGACAGGGAGGCCTGGCGTGCTGCGATTCATGGGGTCACAAACAGTTGGACATGACTGAGTGATGGAACTGAACTGAACTGAGCTACTGGTAACCCCCAAATATGTAGAATCCCCTGGCATTTTGACTGCAGAGAGCAATTCTTCAGTCTGAATGTATACTGTGGCATTATATGTATTTTGCTCCATGACCTGGAGAGATATAAAGTGCTTAGTCATTCATTTAGAAATATCTCTTTAGTCCTTAGCTTGGAATTGTTCCTGCCCCCATGTATGTCACATCTGGTGAAGAAAATGAGCATATACAGCTGACCCTTGAGCAAGGCAGGTCAGGGGCACTGAACTCCTTGCACAGTCGAAAATCTGCATAAAACTATACAGTCAGCCCTCCATATCTTCAGATCCATCCCCATGAATTCAACCAACTGCAGGTAGTGTAGTACTACAATGCGTACTGAATGAAAAAATCCACATATAAGTGGACCTGCATAGTTCAAACCCATGTTGTTCAAGGGTCAACTGTGTACCCATATTTATCTCATACCATATAAATTTATATTCATATTTTAAGTAACAATTCTATACCACAAAAACCTTCTTAGGTAGTGCTAGTGGTAAAGAACCTGCCACCAATGCAGGAGACTTAAGAGAAACAGGTTTGATCCCTGGGTCAGGAAGATCTTCTAGAGAAGGGCATGGCAACCCACTTCAGTATTCTTGCCTGGAGTATCCCATGGACAGTCATAGCCTGGCAGGCTAAACTCCATAGGGTCACAAAGAGTCTGACACAACTGAAGTGACTTAGTACTTACACATACCATAAAAACAAAGACCTAAATGTAAATTTCAGGAACCAAAACTAAAATTAAGGTTTGGGAAGACCTCCTTAACTAAGATTGTATTAAATTATTTCATATTAAAAAATAACTACGAAAAGTCAATAGAAAAATAGCTGACTTGGGTGAAAATATTTGACAGTTAATATTTTCGGATACAAAAAGCTCCAGAAAACACAATAAAAAGTGTGTGAATACTATAAAGAACAGATTTCAGAATGTCAAAGAAATTGCAATAAAATATGTGGAAAGTGATCATCATAATTAATATTCAGTGATTACAGACTTAAGAAACAGTACCATCCCTTTTTGATCATTGGATTGACAAAAATAAGTACAATTAAGTTGGCAGTATTTCAGGGAAATTTCTACTATTCATTATGGGTGAAAATGTGAGACAGTGTTTTTATCAAAAACTACATTAATAAATATACACTTACCATTTGAATCGATAATTTCACCTTTCACCATGAAATAAAAATGCCAATATATTGGGATGTATTGGCAGGGGCAAAACTTGGAAACAAATTTAATATCCATGCACTGAGATGAAGACTGATGATTTTAAATGTACAGTAAGCTTTTAAAATAAATTTCATCTCTAAAGTTGCAGAAACTCCCTTGAGTATCATGGTGTCCTGCACTGCAATAATGTGATCTATTTTTGTAAAACAATGAAAATGATCATCCCTATGTTTTTACATATGTTTTAAAATTAGCATGGAGAAACATAGAAATGAACTATGAATATGATCACAAACAGTGAGAGATTTAAGCAAGAAGAAAACGGAGAAAGGGGAGAAAACAGAAATGATCATAAATGAAAAAGGATGCTTTCTCTCCTTCCTCTCTCGTTATGGCATGCTGTATCAGCCAACTTGGAACACGTGGAAAATGCCAAGACAAAGAAAATGCCTGATATTGCATCTGTACGTTGACACCACCCACTGACAATGCCCCGTAGGCTGGTCATGTGAGAGAAAAGAGTTTCACCCCATTTGATTAAATATTCTTAGCTGATAGACATCGTCAAGTAAAATTTGCTTGAAAATAGAAAATTTGCTCCATTTTATATTTATGTTTCAAGAATGCTGGGGTGTATATCCCAACAGTATGAATTCTCACATGATGAGCAAGTGAATTACTATTTCTGTTACGTCTGTTTAAAAACACAAGATTGTCTTAAATCCTTCACAGTGCATAGCTGCATTTCAGTTTTTAATGATTCCAATATTCATTCATCAATATGGGTAAAGAAATTTTCAGGTTTTTTAATTAGCCATATTGAGCGGTTCTTATATTTTGCCCACTCTTAACCCTTTGCCTTATATTGGGGAACTTGTTTATCATTTTCATATACATTTTAAGAGCTCATTTTTAAAAAGTGAAACTTTCGTTGCCAAAGGTGCTTCACATTTCCTGTCTCACTCCTCCCCACCCCCAGGAAATAACTTCTTTTGATGATTAGTTGTTTCTGAGTTTGGAGACTTAAGTTTTCAGGTTAATGTAACAGAGTACCTTAGAGAAACTTTCCAAAAGAAGAGACTTCACATGTTTACCTACATGTTCTATAATTTGTTTCTAAAGTTACTTTTATAAACTAGCATTTTCTTTAACTTTTCGGCCCATATTTATCTATTTTGTAATCTCCTGGCAAAAATTCCATATTCTAAAAGCTTCTGGACATCTAATTCACCCCCACCCTTCCTCCCCTCCATAACTGACTTTTGTTCACCGTCTCTTATCCCTTATGAACTTTCAAACTCTGAATGGTGAGCTTGGGTTTGGGTTTTCTATAGTAGAGTTAGTTATCTTCGTCCTAGCTCGTTCCCCTCCTCACAACGTTAGCTTTCAGCAAACATCTCATCAGGAAAATGATCCATGTGTTTGAGTCGTTCAAGTTGTTGGTGTGTTACTTCCATCATCTGAAACTCCTAAGCTATTTCTCTTTATTCCTGCAAAACCCCTCTCCTCAATCAAAGCATCCAGAATTAGTAAATGAAGAAAAAGAAGAAAACAACACCACCTCTGATTATGGTTATTTTAGTTTGATGGCTGTTTTCACTCTGAAATTTTAGTCCATCTGCTCTTTGTTATTTTGCAATCATCTGATGTCTTTTAAAGACCAGATTTTGGTAACAGCTGCTTTTTTTTTTTTCTTTCTTCTGTTTATTGTTAGTGAAATATTTTTCTGGCATAAACTACCACCAAACCTGGGAGTACAATTGCATTAAAAAAATTATTTTCTGAAAATGCAACATAAGATAAGTTGAAGGAAATATTTTTTAAAAGATTTAGAGTCTGGTGAAAGAAACTGATCTTAAAAGGCTACATGTGGTAGAATTCCAGCTCTATAGCAGTCTCAAAAGGCATAATTCTGGACACATAAGAAAAGTTCAGTGGTTCCCAGAGGGTGGTGGGGAGGGATGATTAGGTGGACCATAGAGAATCTTTAGAGCAATGAACATATTCTAGTCTGTATGACAGTGTCATGGTAGATACCTGTTGTTAAATATCTGTCTAAACTCATGGAAAAAACAACACCAAGAGTAAACCCTAAGGAAACTATGGGCTTTGAATGATTATGATGTGTTGATGTAGGTTCATCAGTTTTATCAAATGTGTCACTCTGATGGGGGATGCTAGTAATGGGTGAGGCAGGGGAGTGTGGAAAACCCTTGTACATTGTTCTTCTTTTTTTGCTATGCAACCATAGCTGCTCTAAAAAAATAAAATCTTAGAAAAATAGAATTAGGTCAGAAGATTAAAAGTGCCAGACTGGAGTACTAGCTTGAAAGGTCAAATAAAGAGGTGTGATTGATACTGTCTCTGACTTTTAGTAAGTAGAATTTATAATATTTCATAATTGAGTTAATGGGTGTAAATGTGTTTTTTTTTTTTGAAAAAAGCACAATTTTTCCCTATTGTCCTTGTATCCAGTAATTTGTCTTATCTCCCTCACTATTCTAATTTATCTATCAATTAGTTTGGATTTTAAATTTATATAGTCATATATTCTGTTAAAAAATGATGTTTTAATTTCCTACTTTCCAATGCTTTTTTTTTTTTTTTCTAATGGAACTAGTTAGAACCTTCAATTTTTAATAGAAGTGATGGCAAGAGACATTTTCTTTTCTCATTCTAAGTCCCAGGGGAAAATAAATACGAAGTTTTCTGTAGGTATTTTGATATATGCTTTATCAGATGCTACAGATTCCTTCCATCCATAGTTTGTTCAGCATTTTCTCTAGGCTGATGTACTTTGAACTTGATCAGATGCTTCTGTGCACCTACTCAGAGTATCTTATGACTTTCATTCAGTTAGTGTAGGGAATAAAATTGATTAATTTTCGTATGTCAAACCAACTTCTATTACTGGAATGTTCACGAGTATTTTGTTCATAAGTTTTAAATATATATTTATAGTAGATATTGACTTTCAGCTTTCCTTTCTCATAATGTCTATGGTTGTTGTATCAATGTTACACTTGCCTGACAAAACTAGCTGGACATTGGACCTTTATTTTTTGCTTTCTGCAAGTGTTTGTAAGATACTCATAGAATGTCTTCTTTTGGTGTTTGAAAGAATTCATTGAGAAATTCTTTGAACTTTGGATTTTCATTGTGGGAAAGCTTATGAAATATGGATTCACTTTCTTTGAGCTATGTCATAATTATATTTTTGTGTCAAATTGGGTATTATACTTTTCAAGAAATTTTTCTCCTTCATCAAACCTTTCAAATTTATTGCTATCAATTTGTCAGATGGTCCTCTTATCTTTTTTACTGTCTCTAGGATTACTACTTGTGGACATTTTTTTCATTCATGATATTTATAATTTTTACCTTCTTATATTAATTTATTGTTCAGGTTTAGTTTTGACTCTTATTTTTCCTATTCTTATTCAAATATCATAATTTGGCTTTGTTGCTCTTCAGTCAGATGCTGCTTTTTATAAAATTAATGTATCATTCAGTTTAAGTTGAGCTTCCTTTTCTGTCTCCCTAAGACTATTGGTTAGTCATTGACTTGTGCCCTTTCTTCCTCTTTACTGTGGGCTTCCATGATGGCTCAGATAGTAAAGAATCTGCCTCTCAATGCAGGAGACCAGGGTTCAATCCCTAAATCAGGAAGATCCACTGGAGAAAGGAATGGCAACCTAGTCCAGTAGTCTCGCCTGGAGAATCCCATGGACAGAGGAGCCTGGTGGGCTACAGTCCATGGGGTCACAAAGAATCATACTCAACTGAGCAACTAACACTACCCTTTACCAGACAAATTGAAAATGAAAGTTTTACACTTTCTTAGCATGGCTGAAGCTGCATTCGCATTTTATTTTGTTATCAGATAATGCAACATGTACAAATTTGATTCGCTGAAATTTGCTAGAATGACAAATTTCTGGCACCCACCAATGATACATTTTGGCTCCTTCTTTTATTGATTTGTGGACTATCTGTGTGGTGTTCCAGTGTGAATGTGCTGCTGCTACTGCTGCTGCTGAGTCACTTCAGTGGTATCCGACCCTGTGCGACTCCAGAGATGGCAGCCCACCAGGCTCCCCCGTCCCTGGGATTCTCCAGGCAAGAACACTGCAGTGGGTTGCCATTTCCTTCTCCAATGCATGAAAGTGAGAAGTGAAAGAAGTCGCTTAGTCATGTCAGACTCTGCAACCCCGCGGACTGCAGCCTACGAGGCTCCTCCATCCATGGGATTTTCCAGGCAGGAGTACTGGAGTGGGGTGCCTTTGCCTTCTCCAAGTGTGATTATGGTTGCACCTATCTCATCCTTTAGTTCTATCGTATTTCAACTTCGCGTATTTTAAGGCTATACCATTAGTTGTATGCATATGTAGAATATACTTTACTTCGGAGCTAAATTCTTTGTAAGGATGTTCTATTTTGGATTCATCCCTATGTTAACTTGCAGTCCTTCAAGGATCTCAGCTTGAATTCTGACGTGATTAAGAGGATTCTCTCTTCTTTGTGGGGCTTGAATTCCCACTTTTGTCAGTACAAATGTAGAGGTTGTCGAAATCTCTATTCAATTTTTTTTCAGCTTTCCCTCTAGTTTTCAGATAAACAAGATCCCTCAGTGTGGAAAGCAGCATCAAACTTTTCAAGTATCTGGTCCCCCTAAATACGCTGCCTTTCCCCCCTCATAGCATCACTGACTGCCTACCTCACTGTTGCTTCACAATTCTTTCTCCGTATTATTTTGTTCCCTCACTGGTAAAGAACTTACCAATGCAGAAGACCCCGGTTCAATCCCTGGATCGGGAAGATCCCCTAGGGAAGAAAATGGCAACCCACCCCAGTATTCTTGCCTGGAGAATCCCATGGACAGAGGAGCCTGGTGGGCTACAATCCATGGGGTTGCAAAGAGTTGGACACAACTTAGCAACTAAACAACAACACAATTATTTTGTTCAGCATGTCTAGCCTTTTATGTTTTTGTTTTAAATCAGGAGAGATGATTTGACTGAAAGTATAGTTTTGTCAGCGTTTTGACTTTAAGATTGCATCACATATTGAAGTAAGTTATCTTCTCTAAGGTCAGAAATCATAATTTAATATAAAACTATTATTGTTTTAAAACCCAAGCTTTCTTCTGCATTATTTTAAAGTAATTTTGACAGTTGATCTATAAGAGTATTTTTCCCCACCCTGGGTTATTTGCTTGCATTATTAAAAATATTTAGCCAGAGAAAAGTAAAACATTTGCTACATTATAGCAGTCTAATTCAAATTTTTCTTTACCATAAAATCTAAGAGCTTCTGATGTGTTTACCTATGTCTGATTCATGTTGATATTTGGCAGAAACCAACACACATACAAAAAAATTTAACTTTGTAAAATGTGAAAAAATGATCTCTCAACAAAAACAAACAAAAAAAGAGTTACTACAAGGCAGACATTCAATCAACAAGACTCAAAATCATTTTTAAAATGAACTCTTCTCATCCTGATAACAGAGGTTCAGAATAGTTTATCTGGACATGATCTTTCATGTTAATGATTTGATTACAGCTGGATAGAAACTGTATTTCTCCCCAAAATCTGTCATCTCATATTCTTTTCAGCAACTGAAACAACATATGTTAAAGCAATGAGGCATGGGCACCTATTGGGTTTTCATATGCCAGGATAAATAAAATGAATGTTAATGCCAGAATTAGACAAACATATTAAAAATGCAGATATTTTGAAATATCATTTCTTACTACTTCCTGGTTTAAAGTTGCCATTTTATATTTTCTGTGGAGCTCAAACTTGAATGATGAGTGTGATTTTCTCTGGATTTTTTGCAAGGAAAATACATGCCCTGCTTTGTTAAAAGTATTTGCTTTTTTACACATTCATTTATTCTACATATAATTTAAGTGCCAATCATGTATTAACATGTCTTTGCCAAATATGGAAACAGTACAACATTTGGTTAAAAATACTAGGACATATATAGGTTTAGCATATAAAATAATTTAACACTCCACTTTAAATTGTTTTTAAGCATATTGTGCTGTGCTGTGCTGTGCTTTGTTGATTCAATCACATCTGACTCTTTGTGAACCTACTGTAGCCCACCAAGTTCCTCTGTTCATGGCGATTCTCCAGGCGAGAATACTGGAGTGGGTTGCCATACCCTCCTCCAGGGGATCTTCCCAACCCAGGGATCCAACCTGGGTCTTCTGCATTGCAGGCAGATTCTTTACCTATTGAGTTACCAGGGAAGCCCCTTTAAACATATTAGTCATTTATACAGCATCGTTTATCACATGTTATTTGTCATATAAACATGTGTTGNACTGGAGTGGGTTGCCATACCCTCCTCCAGGGGATCTTCCCAACCCAGGGATCCAACCTGGGTCTTCTGCATTGCAGGCAGATTCTTTACCTATTGAGTTACCAGGGAAGCCCCTTTAAACATATTAGTCATTTATACAGCATCGTTTATCACATGTTATTTGTCATATAAACATGTGTTGATGGTAAATTCTTATTGGGATGCAAATTTCTAGAGGCAAGAAATTTGGTACAAATTTAATATATATACAGATACATATAAAAGATTCTATGCCATGCAGATTTCTGGAAGGTGGATAATTTCTTTAGTGATAAATCAATGGTATGAGCGACATATAAACAAAAGTAATTGAGGTCATAATTTAATATAGTATTTAAATAATGTCTCTGGTAATTATATAAAAACATTACAGATCATACCATGTTAGTCATGAAAGAATTAACATATTTATTTGCTCCATCTAGAAAAAAATAAAACTCCACAAATGTAAATTATTTTGCATTCATAGAGTTGAGATACAGAAAAATGAAGGCAGAACAATAATTCTCAGATAACTTTTAAAAGATATAGTGAAACGCTTTTAAAAATTATGTTTGTAATATCAAGTGGCTTTGATAAATTGCCATCAAAGTTTAACTAATGAAATTGTCATGTTATCTTACTCTTCCATAAAAACTCACAACATTTTCTGGACCTATCCATTAAACCTATGGATCAATCATTTACTTTTATAATAGAATCAGGCAAAACACTTCAAGAATCTTCACCATGTATACAAACATCAGCAATATAGAAATTTAAGAATAGAATTTTTTTTGAAAAATATTCTGTCCGTAAATCTCTGTATGGAGACTTATGGAAAATCCAAATATTTCAGTTAGTGCCTTGAGAAAGAGGATTTAGACTGTTATCCAAAAGTGAAATGAATATTCCAGGGAAGTAAAACTATTTTTAAGCAGTGAGCAAACAAGACTAGCTTCCTAAGTGTCAGCTGTGTTTTCAGAAGTCACTCTGCAGTTTTATTTCAGATGTGGTCTTTGATGTGTATGTGTATGTGGATATTAATATTTAATGATTCTCATTTACCTTCCTCTTTTTATTATACTCTCTTATTTGAATATTCTTATCTGTAAACTTTTCTTGATTACTTATAAGATAATTCACTCAGTGTATAAAATTGCATATTTAGAAATAATTGAAATAAAATAAATATGACCTTTTCCTACACAAACTACCTGAAAGTAATTTCTTTCTTTTTTTTTTTTTAACCAACTCTGTAATATTATAGACTGACTTGATTAAATTTAAAATTTGCTTTGGATAATTTCATTTGCAATACACATATTTGAACAGTTAAATATAATGTATGTACACTATTCTATACCTGTAAATGTTCTTGAATGTTTCTAGTTATAATTGTTATTCAGTTCAGTTCAGTTCAGTCACTCAGTCGTGTCCGACTCTTTGTGACCCCATGAATCACAGCACAGGCCTCCCTGTCCATCACCAACTCCTGGAGTTCACTCAAACTCAGGTCCATCAAGTCAGTGATGCCATCCAGCCATCTCATCCTCTGTTGTCCCCTTCTCCTCCTGCCCCCAATCCCTCCCAGCATCAGGGTCTTTTCCAGTGAGTCAACTCTTCACATGAGGTGGCCAAAGTATTAGAGTTTCAGCTTCAGCATCAGTCCTTCCANATCCAACCAGTCCATCCTAAAAGAGATTGGTCCTGGGCGTTCATTGGAAGGACTGATGCTGAAGCTGAAACTCCAATACTTTGGCCACTTCATGTGAAGAGTTGACTCATTGGAAAGACCCTGATGCTGGGAGGGATTGGGGGCAGGAGGAGAAGGGGACGACAGAGGATGAGATGGCTGGATGGCATCACTGACTCAATGGACGTGAGTCTGAGTGAATTCCAGAAATTGGTGATGGACAGGGAGGCCTGGCGTGCTGCAATTCACAGAGTCGCAAAGAGTCTGACATGACTGAGCGACTGAACTGAACTGATGTATATATGACAAATGAATTAAAATACAAAGCATGTGCACTATTTCAAAAAGTGTACTGTATAGCATAATACCTATAGGTAACAATGCTCTTAAAACATGTTCTATTTTTTTAAGTTTTGTGCAATTTAAGATATATTAAGAGGATGATCTCATGTTGTGTGTTCTTAACAAAAGAAGCAAAAATGGGATATAAGAAAAGTTTTAGAGTGATTAATATAGACATGTTTAGTACTTTAGTGGTGGTGACAGTATCATGGATGGTGTATGCATATGCCAAATTCACCAAGATGTATATATTAAATGTGCATGTAACTTTTTGTATATCAATTATACCAAAGTAAAGTTGAACAAAGAATAAGAATGTGGCAGATCTTGCATGTTCCCAAATTTCTCTGGAGTTGATCTAGTAATTCAGTGTAAAACCTTTCATAATGAGCTCATCGTTTTACTGAGAGAGAACAAACAAGAAATGTTTCTGAGAACACTTCTGATTTTTATTATATTCTCCTCCTCTAATCAAAATTGTGTATGATTGAAAGCCTCAATATCAACAGCTATTTTGTCTCAAAATCAAAAGATAATATATCTGGACTGGATATTTATGAAATCTTGTTAGCATTGTTATAAGCTTCACATTTCAGGTATATTTTCTTGTCCTCCTAACACATTAAAAATTTAGATATTTAAGACAAAACATTGCTAAGGACTCCTTAAACGCATTTGTTTTCAATCAAAGAGACTAGAATTCATGAAAACAAGAAATGAGATCAATAATCAATCTTATAAATATTTCCATGTCACCTCTCACTCAGTAAGCAGGTTAAAGTGGCATTATTCCCTAGGTAGAATGCTAATGCAAGCCATGATCAATAAACAAAAACAAATGAAACTTGTAGCTATTCCAACAATGCTAAGGTTAATCCAAGTCCCTGAATTCAAGTATCTCATTAATGAAACTGAATAAGAAAAAAAGAAACCCCATAGTGTGCTTACAATCGATCTGCTTCACAGACGAAAAAATTTAAAAGCTTAACACTGAAGGGACACTGCCTGACTATGGATAGCTCTAATTTTCACTGTCAGTGTGATGCCCATTTGTAGAGAAAACTGTGGCACAGAAATGTGCCAGTCTGTGGCTCTGTAAAATTACCCTCGTGAAAAATAGCCAGAGGGAAGATGTCTTCGCTTTCTCCTGGCAAATGTTCTAAAGACAATTATCAAAGAAACTCCCAGGAGAGTTGCTGAAGCATGAGCGCTCTGCCACGTTCAGGTGACAGTGGGTTTCACTATTCAGTGCCAAAAATTCCACTTTAGCGGACCTGCTTTACTCTTATGAACATTTCCTTGCACCATGATCCCAGTCTTCAAAATAAATCAAAGAAAGGCAAAGAAGTAACAGTTTACATTCCCAGTGAACATCAAACAGAGTCATAATTGGTACTCAAAAATATAAATTTATCTCAACTACGAAGTCACATGTTATCACCCCTAGGATGGAAAAGGTACATTTGCCAATAACTTGAATTTTACCTTTAAAACCTTTAACAAGAGGAGTTTTATGTGATAGCTCTGAATTACATTCCCCAAACTATAATACTACTTGTAAATTTAATATTATAAGGAAAGAAAGTGAAAGTGTTAGTCAGTCAGTTGTGTCCGACTCTTTATAACCCCATATACTGTAGCCCACCAGGCTCCTCTGTCCATGGAATTCTCCAGGCAAGAATACTGGAATGGGTAGCCATTCCCTTCTCCAGGCAATCTTCCTAACCCAGGGATCTAACCTGGGTCTCCTATATTGCAGGCAGATTCTTTATCATCTGAGCCACAGGGAAGCTCTTAGCGGTGGTGGTGTAGTCGCTAAGTCGTGCCTGACTCTTGCGACCCCATGGACTTTAGCCTGCCAGGCTCCTCTGTCCATGGGATCCTTCAGAGCTTGTTAATTTTACGTTCAATGCATAAGGACAGTATCTACTTCTAGTAACTGTATGTAAACATCAATACATTGCCTTTTCTGTTTTTAATACACACCTTCCCTTTTCTAAGTCTGTTACTAATAATTTAAATGCCAGGAGGTAGATACGAGCAAGCACATTTTCATTTCAGTTTAAATTAGTGTATAGTTTGTTTACTGTTTTCCATTTCTTTTTTATCTCCCTGTATAGATTGCAATTCCAATGCCTGAAAAGAACTGTAAAAATCATTGCACTTTATTCTTATACTATAAACTTTTCATTTGAAATGTATTGGCCCAATGAATTTAATAGTTCTATGCCAGCAGGTAGAATGTTTGTTTGAAAATGATTTCAAGTTTCTAATTCTCTGCTCAGTCAGAAGAAATATCTAAAATGATGTTCTAAACCTAAGCAGAAAGAACACTAGGTTTCTTTTTATGAGTCATTTGAAAACACATTCATAGTATTCTCCATTTACAGTAAAAATGCTTCCCACCCAGGGTTTTCAAAGAGACCCAGGTGGGTCGTTCTCACCTGGCATCCTCTAATTGGTATCTGGATGCTGTGATTGACAGCTTAGGAACAGGGTATACAAAATGCTACAACCTTTTCCCTGTCTCTGGTGAGCACAAGTAAGCCAGCTATGAATTTTATTTTGGTCTCTGTTTGTCAGAAACAATTAGATTTCTTCCCCTCGTTCTACCTCACTTTTTCATCACCCCAAGACTTTCAAATACATGCTCTGCTTTTGCATTTATTTTACAGGTTAGGAACAGAAAATATTCTCACCCTGGGAACACATCACAAAATTTTTTTATTCTCTGGGTGGCACTGATTCTCGTTTAATAAGGTTTCCTGTACGGGGTCAAGGATTAGCCTGCAGTGATTCATTTTCAGTCTTGAGCACAAAGCATGACTCAGTCTTTATATATTAAGTTCAATGCAAATAACAGCACGATGCCTAGTGGAGACAGGAGGCATAGTTGTAAGAGTACTTGTGTGTGTGTGTGTGTGTGTGTGTGTGTGTGTGTGTGTAGTCACTCAGTCGTGTCTAACTCTGTGCGACCTCATGAATGGTAGCCTGCCAGTCTCCTCTATGCATCGAATTTTCCAAGCAAGAATACTGGAAGGGGTTGCCATTTCTTCCTCCAGGAGATCTTCGCAACCCAGGGACTGAACCCACAACTCCTGCACTGGCAGCTAGATTCTTTACCACTTGAGCCACCTACCACCAATGACATTAATCTCTCAAGTTATAGCCTAGCCCTAAATCTAATCTGAATTATTTCAAAAAGTAAGAAAGTAATAGACTTACTTTAGGGTTCTTTTAATTCAAGAAATTTTGAGAATCCAATTTAAATCCTCTCAGATTCATGTAGCAATACCTGGAGGAATGCATTAGGAGGTGTCACCCCAAAGGTAAGGAAGATGGTGGAATCAGGGTACCTCTCATTGACTAGGTAGGGGAGAAGGGCCTCTGAAATACTAGAATCCAGTAATAACCTTGATTTCCATGCAAAATCATAACAACTGTTCAACTTTGGCTATCTTGATTTTTATAATAAAAGTGTTTCTAACAGATGCTTAATGCACACTAAATTTTGAGAACTTAAATAGAATTTTAAATGCACTTACAAAGTTCTCTGCTTAATGGGAATGTACATTGATTCATTTTGAAAGTGAACATCCATTGCCTAGTTCATATTTTCAATAAATCCATGTTGGTTATTATTTGAATAGCTTCATATTGGTAAACAGTCTGCCTGCAATGCGGGAGACCTGGGTTTGATCCCTGGGTTGGGAAGATCCCCTGGAGAAGGAAATGTCAATCCACCTCAGTATTCTTGCTGGAGAAATCACATGGTTGGAGGAGCCTGGTGGGCTATAGTGTATAGGGTCGCAAAGAGTTGGACACGAGTGAGTGACTAACACACAAATCTCACATAGGCTTCCGGGTGGCTCAGAGGTAAAAAATCTGTGTGCAATGCAAGAGATGCAGGGGAAGTGAGTTCAGTCCCTGGGTCAGAAAGGTCCCCTGAAGGAGGGCATGGCAACCCACTTCAGTATTCTTGCCTGGAGAATCCCACGGACAGAGGAGACTGGCGGACTACAGTCCAGGAGGTCGCAAAGAGTTGGGCATGACTGAAGTTACTACACAGGTACACATATCTTACTTAATATTTGCATTTTTTCACCTGTCCATTCAAGTGACTTGTGAGCACTTAGTGTCTATTAGGCACTGAATTAGGAATAAGATCAATAACTGGTTACAAATTACAGCCCTTGTATCTCATGACATAATTCATTTCAATAATTGCTTGATGTAATTTTAAGTAAACAAGCATTTATTTTTTGTGAAAACCATCTAAAAGTGTATTATAGAAGAACATTTACTCTTTAAACCTTTCATAGTGATTAGAAATAAAATAACTAAAAAAAAATGTGTCCAGATTTAGTGATCACTTTGAAAACCATTCATGTTATTGCTGGAAAAAGTTTCTACCACAATTTTCTAAATAAAAGTATGTTCTCTGACAAAGTCAAAGGTGAAGCAAAAATTATCCTAACTTATTGAAAGCTGTATTTTCCAGACAATGGTCCTGAAGATTCCCAGTAGGAAAGTTGTCCACAGCTCCTTTCTGACAGATTGCAAAAGGAAGGAAAACATCAAAGGTATCATTCAAAGACTGATTTCATCTATTTTATGTGTTGGCAGTTGGTAAAATATATACTGCACCGTCTGTCATGTGTCAACACTTCTTCATTTCTTAAAAGTGAAAAAAATGTCCCTTATTGTATGAAATGACAAAATTTCTTCTGTGTCCTTGGGTTGGAAGCTTAGTAATGTTTTTCTTTCTTCAATAAGTACCTGTCACGGTACCAGAGGCTTTCTTGTTTGTTTAATAATGTTTTAACATGTTAATATGTTTGATAACCTGTTAACATGCTTAATGACATATTCTTTAATAATAACTGCCAACATGGGAAGAAGTTACTTTGACTTATGAAAGGATGCATAGATGAATGGATATAAACTAATAGATAGACAGATGTAGGAATACATGATAGATGGATGAGAAAGAGACAATGAGGAAAGAAGAGGAGGTGGGGAGAGGGGGAGGAGAGAGAGAATTATCTACAGGTGTAGACACAGTATAGTTGTGTGTATTATATCTCCTGATTGTCAGAATATTTTGTAACACACAATATGCTTCAGTCTAGGCAACTTCCAATGTTATCAATATTGAATTAGTAATTTCCTTTTTTTAACAATAAAGATGTGAGATATCTATCACTCCACATAAATTAAGCTTTTTGTCCTAGCGCAACTATTTTTAAAAGATATCACAGTGTTAACTGGCTGTCCCTATGTTGCTTCCTTTTTTTTAGAAAAATAGAGAATGTGAGCATGAATATATTTGAAAACAGTAGCACACTTGCACACATAAAGACATAAACAATTACTTTAAACTGTTGATTTCCATAAGAATATGGAACATGTGTTGGCAACTTGCTTTGGTAATAGAAACACAGTTCTAGCAAATACGGAAACAGACATTGTAATTTCTCTCAACTATCCATCCCAAAAGTCCAGCAAATATTTTAGCAAAGTTCATTGAAGATACAAAATTCACTGCCATGTTAATTATGAAATTTTGCCTTCTGAAACAAATTGGATAGTATGCACATCATAGAGTTTAACACAATATTTTCTATTAAAACTTAAAAAGAAAATTATGTTTTTATAATAGGATTTATTTTTCTATATGACCCTGCACTTTCTGCTTTGTTACTGTTTTATATTCTGGGTATGATCATTTTCTTTAAACATCAACAATAAAATGATGTTAATACTTTTCAAACATTTTTACATCCAAAATATGATGAGAAATACACATTCAATGATTTTTCTCTTATACCTATATTTTATTTTTTGCAGATCAGTCTTCTGTGGAAGTTAAGCACTTAATTTTTAGAATAAAATGTGTCTTCGTATATGTAGTTTCTGTGTCTTTATAGATAATATCCAAGCCATGTAAAGAAGAGAATACATTTTATCTCATATGGAATCTGGTGATCTCTTAGTATACCAGCATAATTATAATCAGTTTCTTTACTAGTAGCTCAACTTAAGAAAAACTAAAATTTTAAATCCATTGATTATAAAAGGGGTTTAACAGGAACGTAATATCTCTTGTGAAGTCAGACGTGCCATTGGCTTTAATTTTAAAAACTTATCAGCAGATTTGCTCTGAAACATGAAATACAGTGTTATCAGTTGTAATCATTGATTCAACTGGGCTAGAATTGCAGGTAAGCTATTTTGTACTCACAAGGGAGAGTGTGATTTAAATTCCATGCAAATAGAAAGATAAATCTAAAACACTACTTTATAGCAAAATTAATTATTATTCCTTTGGGAGCTCTCAGTACCCATATTTCCACATTACATTAATTTAGCTATAAATATAAATATTTCAACCTACCTAAAATTAGAATTAAAATTATGGAATGTCTTAAGGCCAAGCCATAAACCAAGAAAAAAAAATGAGATAGGAGGATGTATTATTTAGAGATGTATCNCACATTACATTAATTTAGCTATAAATATAAATATTTCAACCTACCTAAAATTAGAATTAAAATTATGGAATGTCTTAAGGCCAAGCCATAAACCAAGAAAAAAAAATGAGATAGGAGGATGTATTATTTAGAGATGTATCTACTGAATTTCTGCTTGCCATCTCCCCCCTCCTCCCTACCCCCTTCTCCTCTTCTCCTCCTTTTCCTCCCCTTTTTCCCCAAGCAAACAAAATAGAAAATAATGGACTCACATGCTTCTTTTGAAAAAATAAATAAACACACTTATTCAGATAGCTTTTGTACTTGTTTTTAAAATTTGTTGTTTGTTGTTTAGTCTCTAAGTCATATCCAACTCTGCAACTCCATGGACTGTGGTTTCCAAGCTCCTCTGTCCATGGGATTCTCCAGACAAGAATACTGGAGTGGGTTGCCATTTCCTTCTCCAGAGGATCTTCCCGACCCAGGGGTCGAACCCATATCTCCTGCATTGGTTCTTAAAGGGANTGGTTTCCAGGCTCCTCTGTCCATGGAATTCTTCAGACAAGAATACTGGAGTGGGTTGCCATTTCCTTCTCCAGAGGATCTTCCCGACTCAGGGGTCGAACCCAAATCTCCTGCATTGGTTCTTAAAGGGAATTCTTTACTACTAAGCCACCAGGGAAGCACCATCTGCACTGATAAAATAGCCGTTATAAGCACTTGATTTCCAAATATAAAATACTTTTTAATATTTCTCTAAATACAAATGATGCAATGCAAAAATTTGAAAATGTCATAGAAATCAATGAAAAGGGGATTAATCATTTCTGTACCTAGTGTTATAAATGTGTTTCATGAATTTATATGCTTCAGAGTTATAGCTAGTAGAATCGTATATTTATGTAAACATGATTAAACATCTTTAAGCATATATATACTTTTGTTATATTTTGCCAAAATTGAAAATTTATTTTTCCTTGATGAAGTTATAAAATTCTAATTTGCTCACCAAATTCTTATGGTGACTATTGTTACTGCCCACCAAAGAATTTAATATCATTTCTTCCTATAGTGGGGAAAATATCATATTTGGCTAACTATCATTTGCTTATAGATCATTTATATCAAGAAGAATTTGTTAATCACCTATCCTGTACCAACAATCATTGTTTTGACAAATTCTGGGACTATAACAGGGACCAGAACAATCAAAAATCTTCCTCTCATGAAGTTTGCATTCTATGGTAGAAAGAAAGTAACATAACAAGGCAATCTTGTGATACCCTGGGCATGCAGTCAGTCTCTTCAGTCATGTCCGACTCTTTGCAACCCTATGGGCAGGCTCCTCTGTCCATGGGATTCTCAGGCAAGAACACTGGAGTGGGTTGCCATGCCCTCCTGCAGGGGATCCTCCTGAGCCAGGGACTGAACTGGAGTATCTTACATCTCCTGCATTGGTAGGCAGGTTGTTTACCACTAGCGTCACCTGGGAAGCCCTGTGGTATTCTAGATCTAGGGAGGGGAAACCGTGATAGGGTCTCTTAGGATGGTGTTGGTGTTTATATTTTAAAGAGAGTAATTGGTGTTGATTTTAGTGGGTGATTAGCGTTTTAACAAGGATTGGAGTGAGATGGGTGAGCAAACTATTTGGAGATCTGGTAACTGACTTTTCCAGACAGATAGCCTGATATGTGCAAAAGCTTGGAGGAAAGAGCATGCCTGTTATGCCCTAGACAATGGACTAGGGAGTGATAGGAGAGCAAGATGGGGAGGTGATTTCACTTTTACTCTGAAAGGTATAGGGCTTCCCTGGTGGCTCAGGGAAATCTGTCTGAAATCCAGGAGACACCAGAGATGTGGGTTCAATCTCTGGAGTCAGGAAGTTCCCCCATAGAAGGGCATGGCAACCCACTCCAGTATTCTTGCCTGGAGAATCCCATGGACAGAGGAGCCTGATGGGCCATGTCCATGGGGCTGCAGAGGGTTGGACACTACTGAAGCCCCTGAGTGGGATAGGAAGCCACTGATGTCTTAGGGGCAAGGACTGACATCATCTGTCTTTCATTTTAATAAGATTGTGCTGGCAGCTGGGCTAAGAAGATGCTGCAGGCTTGGACCTGCTGGTCTGGTGGTTTCAAAGTGGTCAGATTCTAAATATGCTGAAAGCTGAGCCNGGGGCTGCAGAGGGTTGGACACTACTGAAGCCCCTGAGTGGGATAGGAAGCCACTGATGTCTTAGGGGCAAGGACTGACATCATCTGTCTTTCATTTTAATAAGATTGTGCTGGCAGCTGGGCTAAGAAGATGCTGCAGGCTTGGACCTGCTGGTCTGGTGGTTTCAAAGTGGTCAGATTCTAAATATGCTGAAAGCTGAGCCAAAAGGATTTATTGATCAAAAGAGAAAAACTAAGCACGACTTCATTCTGCTTTTGGCTTCAAGTTAGAAAAGCTAAAAATGACTTCATTTTACTTTGCTTTAGAAGTAATGGAAAGTATACAACTATATATGGTCAGAGGAGAAAGACCAGAAATTTGCCTCACTTCTTAGGTGGCACAGTGGTAAAGAATCTACCTGNTTTCCTCTTCCAGGGGATCTTGCTGACACGGGGATTGAATTTATATCCCCAGCACCTCCTGCATTGCAGACAGATTCTTTGCCACTGTGCCACCAAGGAAGCCCTTTCTTACAGAAAAAGACATTATATGTCACTGTTGTAAGGTTGTTATAAATATGAAAAATTTCAGAAGATACTAAATTATTTTTAAAAGAGAGAGAACACTTCACTGGGTGAGGATGAGTATGGGGTGAGGTTCTTCATTATTTAATTGACTCATGAACTTAATGATTTAATAACTGATTATCAAAGTTCACATAAGCCACAGGTTTAATTTAACTGCAAAACACAAAATCGCTGATGGTGATTTCCTCTTAGATCAAATAAAGTATGTTCAAAAGTGCTGGATACAGAAACCATCTGTTATGGTCTGAATGTTTGTGTCCTTCATGTGTTGAAAACCTAATGTGCAAGGTGATGGCATTAGTGGGCAGAGCCTTTGGGAGGAGATTAGGTATGGAGGAGGCAATGGTATCCCACTCCAGTACTCTTGCCTGGAAAATCCCATGGATGGAAGATCCTGGTAGGCTGCAATCCATGGGGTTGCTGAGAGTTGGACATGACTGAGCAACTTCACTTTCAGCTTTCACTTTCATACACTGGAGAAGGAAATGGCAACCCACTCCAGTGTTCTTGCTTGGAGAATTCCAGGGACGGGGGAGCCTGGTGTTGCCATCTATGGGGTTGCATAGAGTCGGACATGACTGAAGCAACTTAGCAGTAGCAGTCTAGGTATTGAGGGCACAGCCCTCATGGTGGGATTTGTTGTCCTATTGCTAAGTCATTTCTGACACTTTGTAACCCCATGGACTGTAGCCCTCCAGGCTCCTCTGTCCATGGATTTTCCAGGCTTGAATACTGGAGTGGGTTGCCATTTCCTTCTCCATGATATCTTCCCCATCCAGCAATTGTACCCATGTCTGCTGCATTGGCAGGTGGATTCTTTACCACTGAACACCTAAGAAGCCCTTATAGTGGGATTACTGCTTTTGTAAAAGACCTTTCCTTGCTCTTTCCACCTTGTGAGAACACTGCAAGGAGTTGAAGTCCAAAGTCTGCAGCTAGAAAAGGGGCTTCACCAGAACCTAGCCGTGCTGACACCTTGATCTTGGACTTCCCAGTTTCCAGACATGGGAGCAATATATTTCCGCTGTTTATAAGCCCCACGGTCTCTTACTTTTGTTGTAGCCCAAGGGAACTAAGACACCATCTTCGGTGATGCTTGTCAGATCTCATTCAGAGGTCAAAATTGCCCACCAAGAATTTTAACCTTAATTTAACACCAATAGAAAACCATGGTACATTTTAAAAAGTGAAACAAACAAACAAACTCAATATGGCAGCACGATTGGTTGTCGTATTAATATGTATCAGTTCAGTTCAGTTCAGTTCAGTCGCTCAGTTGTGTCCAACTCTGCGACCCCATGAATCAGTGTACAATCAAATCAGGTAACCCTCGTGGTCTTGTGCACTTTAATTTCTATTATGTTGACATTTAAGAGGATGAGGAAGAGATCTACTGATCAACACTTAGGGCAGGAATATGTGCATTTTTCCATTTATTTTCTCACTATTTACCTCTGCAAACATCTTCGTGTACATATCACTACTTTACAGTTGCCAAATGTTAAAATATTAGACTTCTGAAATTCATTATTATCAAAGTTATATATGTTGTTCTGATTAACCTTAGCAAATGTAGATAATGTCATAATCAGGTAGTATATGACAATACTTATGCTTACAATGTTTCATGAGCATGTTTAAAAAGATTTGTATTTTCAACTTTAATATGTAGTAAAAAGACGTGTTTGAGTGTCAAAAAAAGTTTTACTACACTTCAAAATGTTTTACTAACTTTATAATAAGGTATTCAGATTTATGTCACTGTGATGTTACAATAATAAGACACTAAACCATGAATATAGTGCAAACGAAAATGTCCTGTTCAGATATTAATGACTTTAATTATATATAAGAATACATGACATAATCTAGCTACATGAGGGCTTCCCAGATGGCACTAGTGGTAAAGAATCTACCTGGAAATGCAAGAGATGTGAGTTCAGTCCCTGGGTTGGGAAAATCCCCTGGAGCAGGAAATGGCAAATCCAGTCCAGTATTCTTGCCTGGAAAATTCAATGGACAGAGGAGCCTGGTGGGCTACAGCCCATGGGGTTGCAGAGTCAGACACCAGTGGGCACACATACATACACACACACACACACAAGCTACATGAATATATTATTTTCTGTTTATATTTTTAAAGGACTCAACCAAACTTCTGAATTTCCAGAATTGTATGTGACAGTTGATATATCCTTTTCTTGTGTAGATTGGGAAGAGACCACTTTGTGTTCACAAATATTGAACTTCTTTGTAACCTCCTAGAGTCAAAGAACTCAAGTCCATGCAACTGCTATCAAACAAGAGAAATGACTCTTGAAACTGCACAGCTCATGAATTTCTTTGTGTTCTCATCAACACGGATAGGAGAGGTTATTAAACTGAGCAATGGTTGCTGCCCCGATTGATGCCACATGACAGTTTAAATCCTTTCCTTTCAGCCTCGTAATACATGCATTTTCCAGTCACAGACTGGTGGGATTTCAGGTGACTTATAGTTCTCTGGCGTTATTTTATCATCTCTCAGAGGCTCCATTGGATTTTTTTCCTTCTTTTTTTTTTTTAATCTCACCAATAAAGCTAAACACATCTACTTAAAAAATATTAACCACTGTGTTTTGTAAAGTCTTTATCAAAAATCATTTCAAGTGAATAAAGTTGAAAATATGTTCCTAAATAATGTTAGAAGTTGCTAAAATCATTTCATTTAAAGAAATATGCATTATTTTTATCAAATTGAAAAATTCCTACTGACTCTCTATAGGAATCAAAAAGAGGTATATTTATAAGGTGACTGCTCATATTATAGGGCTATTTAGATACTCATATATTTATGTCATAAATTAACATATATATAAGTTATATATATATATTTATATATAAACTAACATATATATATAAACTGACATATATATATACACTAACATATATATATATATATATATATATATACGCATTTAGAGAGAGGGATGCAGAGGGGAGATAGTTCACATTCTAGAATAAATCAGCAACAGAGTTGCACAGTATGTATTTTAGAGAGATTTATTTCTAGTATATTCACTCTTAACCAGGTTGGAATGTGTAAGGTGAATTCTATAGAAGTACAATTTAATCCAGAGTAAATGCTCTTGAAATTGTAGTAAAATTGAAAGAATGCTAGTTGTTCCTTCCCCGTCCTCATTTCTCTGTCATATTAAGAAATGCAGACTCTCTACCCACTCCAGCTCCCCACCCTCCCCCATATACCTGAGCAATTGGTGTGATTCTGTGCCCAGGGGATTTGCAGAGTGTCAATTTCAAGCCTCGAGAAAGCATTTTGTAGTAATTCACAGATTCACCACTCCACACTTCCACAAAAGTGTTTTGTTTATTTTCAAAGGTAACAACAGTTCCACTGTGAATGCTTTTGAAAGGAAATATCAGATAAATACAAACAATTCAAAAGCAAGACAACAGTTTACGTAGAAATAAAAAGTGGAACTTTTCCATCGTCCACCATCCACCGTGGCTTTTGAAATGTCTAAACATTTTGGAAGTAGCAGGGGTCAATTTGCAAGCATGTAAACATTATACTGAGTATACTAGATATCCACTTAATCTTTCCATTTTCCTCCTTGGAAAGGATTTAAGCCCATTGTTTTGTTTTATTTCTTGCTAGTACTCCTTTGTGCTATTATGTTTTCTCTGTCCATTTCTTTCTGTTCTGTGATACCTATTCTGTGTAGCATGTGTTTGCATCAAAGTTGCCCCTTAACTTCACATATCTTTTCTGTCAGCTTAATTAAGTTATTAGAAATACTATGAATTTGTTTGAAAATGGAAATATAGTTGATACACAATATTATTTTAGTTTCAGGTGTATTGCTTAGTGATTTGACATTGCATAAATTATAAAATGATCACACAGGTAAGTCTGGTAACCATGTGTCCCCATACAAAGTTATTAAAATATTATTGACCAAATTCCTTATAGTGTATTTTACATCCCTGTGGCTTATTTATTTTGTAACTGGAGGGTTGAACCTTTAATCCTCTTCACTTATTTTGCGCGCTTTGCACCTTCCTCCGTTCTGGCAACTGCTCATTTGTTCCCATATCTATGAGTCTTCTTTTGTTATGTTTCTGCTTTGTGGTTTTTTCCTTTTTTTTTTTTTTTGGTTTTTAGATTCTGCATATAAGTGAGACCCTGAAGAAATTTGTATCTTTCTTGATCTGACTTATTCCACTTAACATAATACCCTAGAGGGAGCATTGCCCAGTAGCTCAGTGACAAAGAATCTGCCTGCAATATAGGAGATGTGGGTTTGATCCCTGGGTCAGGAAGATTCCCTAGAGAAGGACATGGCATCTCACTCCAGTGCTTTTGCCTGGAGAATCTCATGGAAAGAGGAGCCTGATAGGCTATATAGTCCATGGGGTTGTAAAGAGTCAGACATGACGGAGTGGCTAAACAGCAATTAACAAATACCTTCTAGATTCATCCATGTTGTTGCAAATGACAAGATTTCATTTTTATGGCTGAGTANGGCATGTCACTCCAGTGCTTTTGCCTGGAGAATCTCATGGAAAGAGGAGCCTGATAGGCTATATAGTCCATGGGGTTGTAAAGAGTCAGACATGACAGAGTGGCTAAACAGCAATTAACAAATACCTTCTAGATTCATCCATGTTGTTGCAAATGACAAGATTTCATTTTTATGGCTGAGTAATATTTCACTGTATGGAGAAGGAAATGGCAACCCACTCCAGTATTCTTGCTTGAAAACTCCCATGGACAGAGGAGACAGGTGGTCTATAGTACATGGGATTACAGAGTCGGACAGGACTGAAGTGACTGAGCACAATATTTCACTGTATCAGTAAGCCATATCAGAGTGAAGTTATTTTTAAAAGTTAGATGTGCCTTTACTGACCCTGTCTCTTTTTATCTGTTACCCTTTCTTTTTCTCTGTGTCATATATATAACGATATAAATATAAAAGTAGATATATTTATCATAATACATTTATGAATGCATATATGTATTTACACAAAAAAATGTGGGAAACTACTTCAGAAAGTTGGCCTAGCTATCTTGGGACAGTGGGTGTATTTGTATCAGTTGCAACAAATTACCACAAACCAAGTGGCCTAAAACAACAGAAATGTATTCT
>SJYA01002811.1:70160-84760 GCA_006410615.1 Neotragus moschatus
GAATTCTCCAGGCTAGAATGCTAGAGTGGGTAGCCATTCCTTTCTCCAGGGGATCTTCCTGATCCAGGGATGGAACCCAGGTCTCCTGCATTGCAAGCAGATGTTTTCCTGTCTGAGCCACCAGGGAAGCCTTTCTATGCTGATGTATCGGATTTACAATTGCAAATTTAAGGCTTTATAGTTTTGGAAAAAAATGTATGATTAAACATGGATATTCAAGGAATGCAAAAGTGCAGATAACACTATTAATATTGGCTGGAGCTCTGGATGGCTAAGTCATCTCTTTGGATGTTACTAGTTTTGTTCCAGGCACTGCTTCTTAGGACACTGAGTCCAGCTTCTCACTAGTTGGTTAGAGAAATAAAAATCAAACATACAGAGAAATCACTACAAATCTATTATTGGCCAAATTATTTTTCAATGGAAAAAATATTGGTGAAGTTGTAGAGCAATTGTAATTGTCATATATTGGTGGTAGAAATGTAAAATGATGCAGTCTGTGTAGAAAACAGTTTGACAGTTATTCAGTAAGTTAGACATAGTATTACCATATTACCCAGCAATTCCAGTGCAGGGTGTATACACAAAACAGTAAGAAAAAAAGATATTTTTACAAAAATGTGTCCATTCAATCTATGACATCCATTTTATCTGACAGCTTGGCATAAATTTGTTCATAATATTCCCTTTCATTATCTTGAAAATTCTGCTTTTTCATGCTGGCTATTTACTTTTTACTGTGTCTTTATGTTTAAAGCATGTTTCTTATGCCAGCATATATTTGGTCTTTTTAAAGTCATTATGACATGACTTAGTTGGAGTGTTTAATTTGATATTCAAGGTAATTGTCAATATAGCTAGAGTCACAATTTTACAAGTTCTTTTCCTTTTGTCTTATCAGTTTTCTGTTTCTCTTTTTGTGTCTTCTTCAATTTCATTTATCTGTTGAGAATTTTGACTCCATCTCTTTGCATGATATCATGATGGTTTCTCTATAGATAAAAGCCTACATTCTTGATTTGATACAATCTACTTAGAGTCAGGGTTGCATCACTTAATAGGAAATATATAAACATTAAAAACCGCAGGGGATTATCCATCTCACATGATTTATATGGTAATCTGTGTGTGTGTTAGATGTACATACTTCGGCATCATAAGACAGTGCTACGTTATTTTGTTCTAAACAATTTAAGAATCTTGAAGTTTATAAAACCTAGGAAAGCTATATGGTCTCCTTTACAGCACCAGATAACTTTAGATGGGTGATTTAAAAAATTCTGCGTGTAAAAAAAAAAAAAAAATCCTGCGTGTGACACTACACTGGGACATGTTAGCTGTGATACTGAAGAAACACTAGTAGAGACGCTTTTCTGATCTAGTTTAAGCAATATAATTCTGACTACCCTCTAAAGGTGAGGAACTGGGAACCACTGAGGACCTCTAAATGGATTTTTAGCAATTACTTCCCACTATGGGTTTTGATTATGTACTAGCAACAGTATGTTTATTTTTGCTCAGTTTGAAGCATTCAGTAATCACAATGTCATGACATTCACAGAGTCTGAAAGCTGTTATTTTTTTAGTTTCCCTAACTAGGGCATTCCAATTTATCTGTCTGGTGATAGGGAAACCCAATTTACTAGGACAAGTTTTCATGAATTATGTATATAGAAGCTCTGCTTCTCACTCAGAGAGACTGTACTCTCCTTATTAACTTCCTCCCCTCAACTCGGATAGGTCAGCATGGCTGCATGTTTTTTGTTTTTTTATACCACGTTCAGCTGTACAAGAATAGATGCAGTACAAAGCAGACAAAGAGATTTAACTACAGAATTGTTTTTATGGTATTAAAAGGAAAGATATATCAAATATATTAAATATTATGCAATATTTGATACATACATATGTGCATATTGCATACAAATAGTACGTAATATTTGATATGTGTACAAATATGATGAGGGAGAGAGAGAAATTGATTCAAGAACAGAACAATTTACAGAAAATTTAGAAAATTATGCATTATGTTCAATTCAGTAAATTATCTAGTGATAAATGGTGTATGGGCCTCCCTGGTGGCTCAGCGGTAAAAAACCTACCTGCAATGCAAGAGACGTGGGTTGGATCCCTGGGTTGGGAAGATCCCCTGGAGGAAAGCACGGCAACCCACTCCAGTATTCTTGCCTGGAGAGTCCCATGGACAGAGGAGCCTGGTGGGCTACCGTCCTTGGGGTTGCAAAGAGTTGGACATGACTGAAGTGACTAAGCACATATTTGAAGCATGAAGTGTTAATCCTCCCACAATCTGAAAGTCAAATTAGATCTTTTTTCAATTATTTGCTGTGTTGTCATTTTGAGTTTCTGCATATTTTAAGGCAATAAGATATAAAGTTACTTTACAAGCTTGCAGTTATCACATTGGAAGCTCAAACAAAATCCAATGTGCTGTTTATTGTTAGNTACCGTCCTTGGGGTTGCAAAGAGTTGGACATGACTGAAGTGACTAAGCACATATTTGAAGCATGAAGTGTTAATCCTCCCACAATCTGAAAGTCAAATTAGATCTTTTTTCAATTATTTGCTGTGTTGTCATTTTGAGTTTCTGCATATTTTAAGGCAATAAGATATAAAGTTACTTTACAAGCTTGCAGTTATCACATTGGAAGCTCAAACAAAATCCAATGTGCTGTTTATTGTTAGCTTAGTTTATCTTTTAACTCAAGCAGGGTTTTGTGTAGTTTTCCATGATACAGTCCACAAAATCGTGCAGGGCGTTACAAGAGTATTTTTTAGGCCACCTCCAAAAATCGACTTTGTTATGATCCGGATCTCTGTTTAGTTAGGAAGCAACAGCATGGCAATAATGACGCCCTAACCATTCCCTCCCCACATACTCTACAGCCAGCTAAGCTTCACCAACCATATGAAAACAAACTGTTTAGAACACCACATGCATTCATTACTGCTCTAATAGAAGAGAAATTGCGAGTGAGATTAGTCCTATTACTTGGAGAATGTTGCTAAATGGATTCATTTTACAGCAGGTGGTTCAAATTGTATCCATTCAATTAGCATATGCAGAAACTACTCCTTAGAAAATGAGCAAACATAATACATAAATTTGATTGCCTTTTAAGTCTTTAGGTAATCATACTTATATTTTAAACAATCTACTAAAAGATAAACCATAGCATTTGGAAGATTTATTAAGAGAAAAACAATTCTCCACTAAAATATTACCCATTGTTGCATTTCAATATTCGCAAAGTGTTTACATATTCCTCAGACTCTTATTCAAAAATTTATTGGTTTAATTATATTCTGCTCTAAAGAAAATTTTAAAGCAGCTTAATTATTTAATAATTAATTATTTCAGCCAATAAATATTTGCCATTAAATTGCATTTGTAGGCACCATGCCTATGCTAAGAATAGAAATGGTAAACAAAACACATATGCCCTTGATGACAGTGAGTTACGTAAACAATACAGCAAAACAAAATAAAGCACACTATGAAAGATAAGAAAAGGTAAAATCAAACTTAGATGAGTTTGAGTAAACATAAAATCTTTAAGTGAATAATAGGAATTCNTAAAATGACTATGTAGATAAATAATGACTATTTGATTCTGAAAAAATAGTTAAAAGGCAAGAAGAGGAAGATTTGAATTATTATTTCTTCATGGCAGTTAATTCCAAATACATATTGTGTTTTCTCCACAGTTTTCATACAGAACTAAGACAACTGGTATAAACTAAACATCAGTCAATCTGTGAATGATTTGGCTATTATGCAAAACTTTCTTTTGAATTTTTAAATCAGATTAATTGAAAAAATACAAAACAAACTCAGTCAAGAGTCTTCTCAGGTATTAACTGATGCAAAATTAATTCAAATTAATTTTTTAAATTGTAATTTTGGTTCATGTAACTGGTTGTTATCGGGTCAGAGAATTAAGGCTTAACATGAAGACATTCTCTTCCATTATTTGTGTCTGATTTTCCTGGATCAGCTTTGCTCTTTGACAATTTTCACTTCACATTTGGTACCAGCAACTGCAGTTTTATATAATTTTATGGTTAAGGATCCTAGAATACAAAGCAAGCCTCTTTCTGTATAACTCCAGACACCTTTCTGGAGTTGATTCTAAATGGACTGGCATAGATCATATGACCATTGAAATAGAATGGAATAAATGACTTAGCATGTGCCTAGCACATGGCATTTTAGTCTTAAACATTGTTGGTAAGTTGGTGCAGTGCTATGGGCAGCAGTATAGCAAGTGAAAGTGTAAGTCATTCAGTCATGTCCAGCTCTTTGCGACCTCATGGATTATGCAGTCCCTGGAATTTTCCAGGCCAGAATACTGGAGTGGTAGCTGTTGCCTTCTCCAGGGCATCTTCCTAATGCAAGGATCGAATCCAGGTCTCCCATGTTGCAAGGAGATTCTTTACCAGCTGAACCCCCAGGGAAGCCCAACCATATGGAGGTTCCTGCCAAAGTGATAGTAAAAGTAGAATATTTTCCTCAAAAAGAAAATAAAACTAGAACTTCCATTTGACCAGGTGATCCAACTCTTTAGAATATAGCCAAAGGAAGAGATATGCTATCAAAGAGATATGTGCATACCCGTTTTCATTAAAGCACTTTTTACAGTCGAAAATATGTGAACAACTTGTGTCTATCAAGTGACAAACTAGTAAAAAAGATGTGGTATCAATCCATGCAGTCATCCCTCAGAATCCAAGAAGGGCTGATCCAGGCCTCATGTTTGATACAAAAATCCACACATTCTCAAATCCTATTGTTGGCCCTTCTGGATCCATAGGTTCCTTGTTTGTGGCGCCAACCAACTGAATATCATCAACATTCAGATACACACCTTGCAGAGAAGGGGAGGAAATTGAATATGTATTGAAAAATCTGTAAGTAAGTGGACTTCTGCTGTTCAAATCCATGTTGTTCAAAGGTCAATTGTACATATATTCAGCCTTGAGAAAGAAGGGAATCCTGCCATTTGTGACAACATGGATGGCACTTGAGGGTGTTATGCCAAGTGAAACAAATACAACAGAGGACAAATACTGCATGGTGTCACTTATATGTGGAATCTAAACAAAAGCAAAGAAAAAAATCAACATCATAGAAGCATAGAAACCAAACAGAAAGTGGTTGCCAAGGGAAAGTGTATGAACTTCCCTGTAAGGTGGAATAGGGTCTGTGAATCTAATGTACAACACAGTGACTGTAGTTGGTAACACTGTATTGGGTACTGCATTTGAAATTTGCCAAGAGAACAGAACTTAAAGGTTCTCACCAAAAAAAAAAAAAAAAAGAGGGAAAGAATGTATTAACTCAATGTGGAGGAATCTTTTCACATGCATACATTTAAATACACACACACACACACACATATATGTATATAGTATATGTTGCTGTTGTTTAGTCGCTAAGTACTGTCTGACTCTTTCTGACCTCATGTACTGTAGCCTTCCAGGCTTCTCTGTCCATGGGATTCTCTAGGCAAGAATACTGAAGTGGGTTGCCATTTCCTTCTCCAGAGGATCTTCAGACCCAAGGATTGAACCCAAATCTCCTGCGTTTTCTGCATTGGCAGGCAGACTCTTTACCACTGAGCCACTTGGGAAGCCCATATAGTATGTATATATATGTATATATATATACATATATATACACACACAATATTATTATTATTCATAAACACATGAATTAATAGGATTGGAAATGACATTACATAGACTGAGAAGGGGGAAGGGTTCACTACCAAAGGAAAAAAAGTACTATTGTTATCAGAAAAAAGAGGTTCAGGAATGCAAAGCAACAGATGTACTTCAGTCTTATGTATATGCCCTTCAATTCTTACACAAAATGACATTCAAAAGCAATTATATGAATACACACATATTTACACATAGGCAGAGGACATAAAGATATATAATATTTACCATTTTTATCCTTTAAGTAAAAGAGAATATTTTACTTTCAAAACCATTAGAACACCATAAAATGGTTGCATGTGTTTAAACACCTCTTTGTCAATACTCAACGAACTACCGTAGTGATTTTAAAAACTATATCCCTTTTGTGCTTTATAACTGCAGTGCACAGAAATTGCTGTCTGTGCTCAGTGAGACAACTGACCAGTGGTCATAGAGTGACCCCTGACCTCTGTCAACAACAGTCTATGCATGACTGCCTCTAAGTCAAAGTTCGTAAGCTAGAGTGTCGGTGAGCAGCCCTCAGCCATCATAGGCAGATACAGGTGAATCCCAAAGTTAAATGGATATGCTCTCTTATCTCATTTTCAAAAATATTGTAGTAGGAATGCACTTGGATAAAATATATTAGAGATTTAAAACTAGATCAGTAAACTAATACTTATTGATAAATTGTGTGCTGAGAATGCTGCATATAATTCTGTGTATCCTTTTGCCCTTTTCAAAGAACATAGACTTGCATTTTGATGAGATACATTAATTCAATTAAATTAAGATTTATTTTAAGCAAACAGTTTANAATATATTAGAGATTTAAAACTAGATCAGTAAACTAATACTTATTGATAAATTGTGTGCTGAGAATGCTGCATATAATTCTGTGTATCCTTTTGCCCTTTTCAAAGAACATAGACTTGCATTTTGATGAGATACATTAATTCAATTAAATTAAGATTTATTTTAAGCAAACAGTTTAAAAACTACCTCTAATAGAGCACCTAACTATTTAATATTAATTCCTTGTCAATTACAAAGAATTCACAGGGGAAATTATTCAATGTAGAGCAAGACAATATTTTTTAAATTTGTAAAATTTAGATAATATAAAATCAATGACAAACTATATAAAGGTGTAAAAATTCATATTGGAGTGCTAATAAGCTTTCAAGCAATTACAATGATGTATTCTGTGAAAATTATGCTTAATTATCAAAATTATTTGCCCTCATGGAACATATCTTATATGCAATAATAGTGCAACTATGGAATACAAAATAGAAAAGGTGACAATAAAGTATGAGTTGAAAGAAACTTACAATAATATCATTAGTTTTTTGTTTTTAAGACGTCGATTTTTCCTCAAGGCAGAGAATTTGGACAGGCATACATGCAGTCAAGTTCAAACTGTCCAAGAAACAATCCCATGTTCTGTAACAACAATGTAGGAAAAGAAATAGCAAAAGCGGTGATGTGGAAGGCAGCTTGAGTCTTATTTTGAGACTCACTGAAAATGGTGAGGAAAAATATAGTCTCTATACTCTTTGTATGTTACCTACCTCACCTACTCTTCTCGAATTGTGCGGGGGTGGATTTCAGATGTTCATATTAAGAAATCACCATTTTTTTTTTTTTTGGACTCGTATGGGCAGAATTTTAGAAGTTGTAAAAGTTAAAGATTTTCTCTAAAGTAGAAATGGGAGGCAAAACTTGCTTAAATCATGCAATTCTTACTTTTTTTCCTAAATTAACCTATTAGTACCTTATTCTAACTCATTGGTATCCAGATACTAGCTTTTCCCTATAAAGAGAAAAGTCTATTATGGACACATGAACACATTCCTATTCAAATATGTAAATGTAGAACTAACCTTTTCATAACATCTTCAATAGTGTGTATTTGAATACTTTTTTTGGCAGTTTCATGCTGGTGATTTTCCTTTTTTATTAAAGGCAAGCCATTGATTTTTCAAGAAAAAAAATTTTAGACCAAAAGTTGTATATTAATATTGCACACAATTTTATTAAAATATAGCCTGAGACATAATATTTGATTGCTTAGTCTCTAACTGCGAGAAAGTGATAAGGGTAGCCTTTTGAGATTGTGTGACTCATGTTACAGGTTTGTCTTATTCACACACATGAAGTCTGTAAAGCCCAAAATTAATCCCTGAGGCATGTTAATGTGCTTCTTTGACAACTCTTATTAACTATAACAAGGTATTTAAATTGCAGATATGCTGCTGGGTGAATATTCAAAAGGCACTTGACAGCTCTATACCAGAATACCACATGCTCCTTACAGAATGTTCCTTGTTTTATTTTGTGATTTATGAAAGATGGACTTAGTTTTGTATTTTCATGGCATTAGAGAGAGGAAAAGAAGGAAGGAGGGAAGAGTAGGAAGTCACTTAGATGTCAAGAGTCAATCATCTTTTACATCTTTACAACTTTTACATCTTCTTCCTCTCAAAACTGTTACAAGAACACAGATGTTCCTGCCTCTTCATTTCACCTTTCCTCTAACTGCCTGAACTTGTCTCTTTTTTTGGCCCCACCTGACTTTTCAAGAAGGAATTCTCTGATTTTCCGGTTTTTCCATGACATTATCGATTGAAATTAAGTTGCTAGATTTAAGTTGATCTTTCCTTCTTTTACTTAAATTGAGCATTAATTAAATAACTTGGCTTTAGTCTTAAAAAAAAAAAGCTGGTATTGTTTTGCTTTACTCAGAAGGAAATGGTTTACACCCCTTGGGCCTTAGGATAGTCTTGATAATCATTATAAGGTGATTGGGGCTTCCTAGGTGGTGCCAGTGATAAAAAACCCACCCACCAATGCAGGAGACATAAGCGATGCAGGTTGGATCCCTGGATTGGGAAGATCCCCTGAAGAAGGACATGGAACCCTACTCCAGTATTCTTACCTGGAGAATCCCATGGACAGAGAAGCCTGGTGGGCTACCGTCCGTAGAGTCAGAATCAGACACTACAGAAGCGACTTACCACATATAAGGTGATTGATTTTTTTCCTGAAGCGGCAATAGTAAATGTTAGTAGTTGAATGATTCCCCAAAGATTAAGGATAGCTGTTCTTCCATCCTATCACACACTCTGAACACAAATCTATCCCTCCCCCCATTACTTGAACAGGAAACCACAGCAGAATACCATGAAATAACCATGAATGTCAGAGTCTGATCAATTTGGTCTTAACCCCACTTCCACCTCTTCTTGGTCTGCATACTTTACCATTCACAGCCTTATATTTCTCTCTCATAGTGAACAGAACAATGTCTCTTCTCAAGGTTGACAGAAAAATTAAATTGCTAGTATGAACTTTAAATGAGTTGACATTGCATCAAAAAAGAACAGTGCTTGACATCTATCATTTTGTTATAATGTATTATGATTATTTCAATCTTTCCCAANCTCTTCTTGGTCTGCATACTTTACCATTCACAGCCTTATATTTCTCTCTCATAGTGAACAGAACAATGTCTCTTCTCAAGGTTGACAGAAAAATTAAATTGCTAGTATGAACTTTAAATGAGTTGACATTGCATCAAAAAAGAACAGTGCTTGACATCTATCATTTTGTTATAATGTATTATGATTATGTCAATCTTTCCCAACTACATATTTTTTTAAAATTTAGCCTTTTATTTTTTTCATGTAGGGCCACACAATATGGGGATAATGAAGGAAACTGAAAAAGAAAACTCAAGAGATTATACATAGATGTTGAGTGACTATTCCATTCACACAAACTGCTACATTAAGGACTGGCAAAGTTTTATGGCTATGTGCAATTGAATATTGGTCTTTGCTGACCTGGTTCCCTCGACTAACTCATCACCCCCACCCTCTGCTTTCAGCAGTCTGTGCCCAGCACTTCAGTCATAACAATCCAAAGCTGCAATTCTATGTTACAATCCAAAGCTGCATTTCTATGCTACAATATTTGTACATAAATCCAAATATTCCAATAATTTCTTAAACCCTCCCATTTGGAATATGGACTCTGAAGCTTCTAATCCATTATACTTCTTTTTTCGTATATTCAAATATTTTTAGTAAAATACATATAATATAAAACTTAAATTTGAGCCATTATTAAGTATATAATTCAGTGACATTGGTTGCAAGCACCATAATTATTTCCAAACTGTTTCTTCTCCCCAGACAGAGAGTCTAAGGCCATTTTGTTCATTTCCCCTTACCCTAGCCCCTGGCAACATTTATTCTATGTTCTCTCTGTATGGGTCTCTGCATTCTAAATATTAATATTTTCATGTAAGTGGAATCATACAATGTTTATCCCTTTGTGTCTAGCTTATTTCACCTAGCATGACGCTTTTGTGGTCCATGCATTTTGTAGCCTATATAAGAACTTCATCACTTCTTTATGGTTGGATAATATTTCATTGCATGTATATACCACTGTGTTAGTTTTCCAGGCTGCTATAATAAAAGGCAACAAACTGGGTGGCTTAAACAACAGAAATTGTTGTATAAAATTTCTGGGGTCTGAAAGTCCATGATAAACAGTCAGCAGGTTGGTTCCTTCTGAAGACTATGAGGAAAGATCCACTCCAGTCTTCTCTCCTTGGCTCCCAGATGGTCATCGTCTCCTTTTGCCTCTTGGTCACTGTCTTCTTTTGCCTGTTTACAGTGTCCCCCTCCTCTGCATTGTTGTCATTCAGTCACTAAGTTGTGTCTGACTCTTTGCGACTGCACGGACTGCAGCACACCAGGCTTCCCTGTCCTTCACTATTTCCCAGAGTTTTCTCAAATTCATGTCCATTGAGTCAGTGATGCCATCCAATCATCTCATCCTCTGCTGCCCTCTTCTCCTTTTGTCTTCAGTCCTCCCCAGCATCAGGGTTGTTCCTCTCTGCATGTCTATCTCCAAATTTCCCACTTGTATAAGGATACCATTCATACTGAATTAAGGGCCTGACCTACTCCAATAAGATCTCATCTTAACTTATTGCTTTTGCAACAATCCTGTTTTTAAATAAGAACACATTTTGTGATACTGGGGTTTAGCAATTCACACTGGAGCTATGGAGGGAAAAAAAAATTAAACCCCAAAACCACGACATTTTATTTTATCCACTCATCTGATAGACACTTGGGATGTTTCCACCTTTTGGCTATTGTGAAAAATATCATGATGAATATTGTTGGAGTTTCTATTTCCGATTCTTTTGGATATATACACCTAGGAATAGAATTTCTAGACCATGTGGTAATTTTATGTTTCGCTTTCTGAGGAACTTTGGAGTGACTTTCTTGTGGATTTTGTGGAATTCTAAAGTGTAGAATTATGTTATTTATTAATAAGTAGTTTTATTTCTTCCTTTCAAACCTAAATGTCCTTTGCTTGTTTGTTTCTTTTTCTTATTTAAATGCTGACTAGAAATTACAGTACAATGCTGAATAGCAGAGATGAAACCAAACACCCTTGTCTTTTACTAGTCTTAGAGGGAAAGCCTTCAGTCTTTCACCAACCAGTGTGATGTTAGCTGAGACTTTTCATCAATGGCCTTATCCTGTTGAAGAAATTATTTTATTACTAGTTTTCTGACTTTTGGGGGTATCATGAAATGGTGTTGGATTTTGTCAAATGCTTTTTCTGTGTCAATCGAGATAATTTTTTTTCCTTTGCTCTGTTACTATGGTATATTACATTGATTGATTTTTTGTTTAATATTTAATCACTCTTGCATTCCTGAGATAAATCTCTTTCTGGTATGGTCTGTAATTCTACTAAAATTTTGTTGAATTCAGTTTTGCTGTATTTTATTGAAGATTTTTACATTAATGTTTGTAAAGGATATTGGTCTTTAATTCTCTTTTCCTGTGATAACTCTATTGGGTTTTGGTTTCAAGATAGTGCTGGACTCACAGAAAGAGTTAGGAAGTATTTTTGGATGAGTTTGAGAAAGATTGATGTTAATTCTTTAAATATTTGATAGAAGCCACCACTGAAACCATTTGGTTAGGGACTTTTCTTCCTTGGAAGTTTTTGTGTTATTGATTCAATGTCTTTAACGTGTACAAATCTATTTAAATTTTTTTTTATTATCTTCTTGAGTCAGATTCGGCTATTTTCAAGAATTTCTCCATGTCATTTACTCTGTCTCATTTGTTAGAGTACAGTTGTTCATAATACCTTCTTATAATACTTTTTTTTTTAATTTCTGAAAGTTGGAAGTAATGTTCCCACTTTTATTTCTGGTTTCAGTTATTTGCATCTTTTTTGTGTTAGCCTTACTTAAAAGTTGTCAGTTGGATAGGTAATTACAGTATTTGCAAATGACACATTAAACCACAGAAAGACAAGGAGGAACCTTAAATGTATATTCTTATGAAAGAAGCCAATGTACAAAGGCTGTGTAAAAATTACCGTGCAATTCCAATTATAAGGCATTTTGGAAAAGGCAAAATTATCGAGACAGTAAAAAGATCAGTGATCATCAGCTGTCTGGTGGGGGCAGAGATAAGTGCAGGAGATTTTAAGGCAGTGAAACCATTCTCTGTGATACTATAAGACACAAGTTGTCAAAACCCATAGAGTATACAACATGAAGAGTGAATCCTAATGTAAACTATGGACTTTAATTAAAATTACTATGTGAGAGTTTGTTCATCCACTGTTATGTATGCCCCACACCACTGCAAGGTGTTAAATAATAACTGTGAAGGAAGAGGGGATGTTGTTAATAACTTTGCACTGTGGACTTAATTTTTCTGTCAATCTAAAACTGCTCTGAGAAATAAAGTCTTTTTCAAAAAATGAAAAAAATATATTCCCTTTGAATCTGAAAAAAAAAAAAAACACAACCACAGAATCAATGTAGCTTGAGAGCTTAAGAAAAACATGCTTAATGAATGTATAATTAGACACTTTGGTCCAGCTGCAAACAGAGAAACTTTCCAACCGGTTTTTAGAAAAGCCCAATTTTTTATTTTATTTTTTTTCATTTTGCTATGTTTAATCTGAAGTTGACAAAGGGAATAATTTGAAGTTGGAGCATTATCCACCCTTTGTATAAAAACAACAAAGATAATATAATTTTTAGTATTTTGGTATATTCACACTATTTTGTCAGTCCTTTGTATTTTGTAAAACTGAGATTTTATTTTTAATGTTTTTATTAATCCATAATGCAAAATTTAATTTAAAAAAACAACATGCGTGTTTGTACTGGCTTCAGCACATCTTCTACCGGCTTCAGCTTTCATAAAGGGTGATTATATCTTGAGCACAATGCATGCTGCTCACGGCAGGTTGTGGAACTTGGTTGAGCCGGCAGGGCCTTCCAGACTCCCTTTCTCGGGACAAGTATAAGCCCATGATGAGCCCCAAGTGTTTGGATCAGACTTTCTAGGACATTTCTTCCTTAGAATTTACCTACAGCCAGTCTAGCTGTCTGCAAAATGAATTCAGAAGACTCTTTTGCAACAGAACATGTACTCGTGGGTACTTTCACATGCCAGTTCTTTAATTACCTGGATGTTTTTATTCGATCGATGTGTCTGGATGCGTGAGTCAATCAGTCGTGTCCTACTTTTTGCGACTCCATGGACTGTAGCCTGCCAGGCTCCTCTATCCATGGGGATTCTCCAGGCAAGAATACTGGAGTGGGTTACCATCCCTTCTTCAGGGAATCATCCTGACCTAGGGATCAAACTCCAGTCTCCTGCATTATAGGCAGATTCTTTACTGTCTGAGCCACCAGGGAAGCCCTTTATTCAAAGACATTGACACTAATGATCATGAAGCTATGACTTGTGAGGATCTGGAAGAGGCAATGACTCTGCTAAATGCTTTGCCTATGTCACAATCTATATCATTTCTCCATGGAAAGGACATTTTGGAGTAAAAGTCTAACCGTCATTATTTGGAGGCCCCAAGATGAGCAGTATTTATAGATTAACAAGTGTAAGGTAAAATACCAGGGAGAGAATTTGGAACCAGACCTGTCTTACTCCAAAATGTAAACTCTTTAGGTGTCTGGGATCCAAGAAAAGTGATTCTTGCCTGGAAGGAAAGTTTAATAGACTTACTTGAGGGTAGCAAACTCTGCTGCTCTGGATATTTACCTGATTTCTTTATGTGATACTAATAATTGTGTAGAAAGCAAGCATGAATAGGAGTTCCAACTGTAGCTGTGTTGAGCTGCAAATCTACACATCAATGTATATTTCAAATATTTAGTGGCAATTGCTTACAGTAATAATCTTTTTAAATGACTGAATATAGTTTTATAAATAATTTAATGTATACATTTATTTATTTTGGGCTGTGCTGAGTCTTTGTTGCTGCAGACATGCTTTCTCTAGTTGCAGTGAGCAGGGGGCTACTCTTCTTTACTGCGCACAGGTTTCTCATTGTCTTGCGCGGGAGCACAGGCTCTAGGGCGTGTGGCTGAGTAGTTGTGAGCCTGGGCTCAGTAGCTGTGGTACGTGAGCTCACTAGTCACTCCACGGTATGGGGAATCTACCCTGACCAGGAGTCCAACACATGTTGCTACATTGGCAGGCAGATTCTTATCCACTGCACCACCAAGGAAGTTCTTCAGTTCAGTTCAGTTCAGTTGCTCAGTCATGTCCAACTCTTTGTGATCCCATGAATTGCAGCATGCCAGGCCTTCCGGTCCATCACCAGCTCTCGGAATTCACTCAAACTCACATCCATCGAGTCGGCGATGTCATCCAGCCATCTCATCCTCTGTCGTCCTCTTCTCCTCCTGCCTCCAGTCCCTCCCAGCATGAGTCTTTTCCAATGAGTCAGCTCTTCCCATGAGATGGCCAAAGTATTGGAGTTTCAGCTTTAGCATCATTCCTTCC
>SJYA01002811.1:91917-173126 GCA_006410615.1 Neotragus moschatus
TCCCAAATCCTCCCACCCTCTCCCTCTCCCACAGAGTCCAAAAGGCTGTTCTACACATCTGTGTCTCTCTTGCTATCTCACGTACAGGTTTAACACTGCCATCTTTCTAAATTCCATATATATGTGTTAGTATACTGTATTGGTGTTTTTCTTTCTGGCTCACTTCACTCTGTATAATTGGCTCCAGTTCCATCCACCTCATTAGAACTGATTCAAATGTATTCTTTTTGATGGCTGAGTAATACTCCATTGTGTATATGTACCACAGCTTTCTTATCCATTCATCTGTTGATGGACATCTAGGTTGCTTCCATGTCCTGGCTATTATAAATAATGCTGCGATGAACATTGGGGTACACGTGTCTCTTTCCATTCTGGTTTCCTCAGTGTGTATGCTCAGCAGTGGGATTGCTGGGTCATAAGGCAGTTCTATTTGCAATTTTTTAATGAATCTCCACACTGTTCTCCATAGTGGCTGTACTAATTTGCATTCCCACCAACAGTGTAAGAGGGTTCCCTTTTTTCCACACTCTCTCCAGCATTTATTGCTTGTTGACTTTTGGATCGCAGCCATTCTGACTGGTGTAAAATGGTACCTCATTGTGGTTTTGATTTGCATTTCTCTGATAATCAGTGATATTTACATGCTTTCAATGAGAAGCTCAGGGCAAGGTATTCAAAAAATCATGCATAATTTTCTTTTAACAAGTCCGACTTTAGGGCATACTTTCTCTTTCAAGACTTCTGAAGTCAAATCATCATAACCCTCAAATTTCATCACATTTCTCTTCAAACTCCATCATAGATTTAGGGAATGAGATTGTGCTCTGATCTCCAGTAATGTCAGTGAAGATTCTCTACACACCTATGCCACATTTCACACGAATGTGAATGGCCAGGGGTCCTTACCTGGTGTCATACTGGATAGTATTGATAGTAATACTGGTAGAAATGCTGGTAGTATTTCTCATACTAAGAGAAATCGTAGCCACTTCATTACTCAAAATGGTTGTCGGTCAGTCACTAAGTCAGGTCGGATTCTTTGCAACTCCGTGAACTGTAGTACTTCAGGCTTCTCTGTCCTTTGCTGTCTGGTAGAGTTTGCTCTAACGCACGTCCACTGAATCAGTGATGCTAACTCTCTCATCGTCTGTTGTCCCCTTCTCCTCCTGCCTTCAATCTTTCTCAACATAAGGTCTTTCCTATGAGTTGGCTCTTCACATCAGGTGCCCAAAGAACTGGAGTTTCAGCTTCAACATCAGTCTTTCCAATGAACATTCAGGGTTGCTTTCCTTTAATATTGACTGGTTTGATCTCTTTGCTGTCCAAGGGACTCTCAAGAGTCTTCTCCAACAACACAGCTTTATGGTCCAGCTCTCACATCTATATATGACTACTGGAAAAACCATAGCTTTGACTATCACTTTGTCAGCAAAGTGATGTCTTTACTTTTTAATACACGGTCTAGGTTTGTCATAGCTTTTCTTCCAAGGAGCAAGCATCGTTTAATGTCATGGTTACAGTCATCACATACAGTAATTTTGGAGCCCAATAAAATAAAATCTTTCAGTCTTTCCACTTTTCCCCCTTCTACTTGTCATAAAGTGATGGGACTGGATGCCATGATCTTAGTTTTTTGAATGTTTTAAACCAGTTTTTTCACTCTCCTCTTTCATCCTCACAAGAGGATGTTTAGTTCTTCTTTACTTTCTGCCATTAGAGTGGTATCATCTGCATTTCTGATGGTATTATTGATATTTCTCCTGGCAATCGCAATTCCAGCTCGTGGGTCTTCCAGCCGGCATTTTGCATGATGTTCTCTGCATGTATGGCAACCCACTCCAGTATTCTTGCTGGGAAAATTCCATGCATAGAGGAGCCTGCTAGGCTACAATCCATGGGGTCTCTAAGAATCGGAAACAACTGAGTGACTAACACACTCTGCATATCAATTAAATAAGCAGGGTGACAATATACAGCTTTTTTAAAATTTAAATTTATTTATTTTAATTGGAGGCTAATTACTTTACAATATTGTATTGGTTTTGCCATACATCAACATGAATCTGCCATAGGTGTACACGTGTTCCCCATCCTGAACGCCCTTCCCGCCTCCCTGCCCATACCATCCCTCTGATTCATCCCAGTGCACCAGCTTCAAGCATCCTGTACAGCTTTCATGTACTCCTTTCCCAATTTGGAACTAGTCATTGTTCCTTGTCAGATTCTAACTGTTGCTTCTTGTCTTGCATACAGGTTTCTCAGGGGACAGGTAAGGTGGTCTGTTATTTCCGTCTCCTTTAGAATTTTCTGCAATTTGTTGTGATCCACAAAGTCAAAGGCTTTAGCATAGTTAATGAAACAGAAGTAAATAAATTGTTTTTGGAATTCCTCTGCTTTTTCTATGATCCAACGGATTTTGGCAATTTGATCTCTGGTTCCTCTGACTTTTCTAAATCCAGCTTGTACATTTGGAAATTCTCGGCTCATACTGAAACCTCGATTAAAGGATTTTGAGCATTACCTTACTAGCATGTGAAATTAACACAATTGTACCATAGTTTGAACATTGCTTGGCATTGCCTTCCCTTGGAATTGGAATGAAACCTGACCATTTCCACTCCTGTGGCCACTGCTGAGCTTTCCAAATTTGCTGCCATATTCAGTGCAGCACTTCAACATCATCATCTTTCAGGATTTGAAATAGCTCAGCTGGATTTCAGTCACCTCCACTAGCTTTGTTCACAGTGATGCTTCCTAAGACCCACTTGACTTCACACCGCAGGATGGCTGGCTTTAAGTAAGTGACCATACCATCATGTTTATCTGGGTCATTAAGACCTGTTTTGAATGGAAATTTTGCATGGAATGGCACTTAACAACTCAAAAAATGTTTACCATTACTCTGCAGATCTTGCCATATATCTCTAGGGAGCAAAGTCAGCCCCATTTGAGAATCACTGATACAACCAATCCAAACTGGCTAATATTGCTTATGTTCTGAGCATATTTACGTATTTGGGAAGAATAGAGCAGTTTTCTTTCTTCCTATGCTTTATTCTAACTCCTTCTTGAATACAGATTGAAAAATTAGGGATAAGATTGAAGGATTCATCCATCACACACATGGTGATGAATGTAGTTTCCTACTGAGAATCCTGTGTTAACTGGAACTTCCCCCTCCTTGAGGTTGTGAGCAGAGCTCGTGAGATTTGCCCCACTTAATAATGTGGACAATTCATTGTAACAGGAATCTTCTGGGAACTGTTTGTATCTGTCCACAAAATGAGTCAATTCCTGGACAAAATAACCCTCCTCTCAAGAGTCGCCTGTTCAGAATCTCTAATCTCTGCAGGATTCTGTGTAATAAGGAATGGAATCGTCACATTTATCATACCCTCACATTTTTGCAATCTCCCATCACAATATTTTAATTCAGAACAAGGATCATAATTTATCCCCAACTAGACATATCCTAGTACTTGGGATAACTGGCTCCATTCTGACTTTCACTAATATAGTTGAAAGCAGCCAAGGAGCCCATCTAATTGGTGATTTGCCCTTGGTTTGTAGCTTGTTTATACATTTTGCTATTTTTCCCAATACTGAATTTATTATTTCTACTTTCCATTTCCATAATTGACCATAATGGTTGGGCAACCTCAAATCAGTGATGACTCAGGGGCCAACCTGGCATTAAAGATGATTCATTCTCCTTTTTCTTTTTTCACTTCCTCTCAAACAAAGCCTTGGCCATATTTAAATTAAATCTGGAGTTGTTTCAATAATCCTGCCAGCTACTCTAGTTGCAACAATTATTCCTATGCACTCACACCAGCTCCAATAAAGGCGAAAGATTCAACATAGCAGAAGAATGAGAGCACTGGCCAAAAGGAAGACAGTCAGAAAAATTCAAGCGAATTTTGAAACTCTCTTGTACTCACAAAGAACACAGTTTGCCTCTGTTTGTAAACCTTTGATATATGCATGAAATATATGTCTCAGGAAAATTCCAGTCCCATCTGAGGGCCTCTTACATCCTTCAGAGGCTGAAGATTTACATGGGAGCTGACTGTGTTCCCTGAGTTCCCCACTGTGATCAGAAATTTAATAAATCTCACNTCTGTTTGTAAACCTTTGATATATGCATGAAATATATGTCTCAGGAAAATTCCAGTCCCATCTGAGGGCCTCTTACATCCTTCAGAGGCTGAAGATTTACATGGGAGCTGACTGTGTTCCCTGAGTTCCCCACTGTGATCAGAAATTTAATAAATCTCACTGGAGAAGCAGACAGTGTCTTGGAAAACATGAAGAAATACTGATAACGTACACATCCTAGCAGGAGACATTACACAGCTCCTCTTACACAATAACTAAGAAATTTCAGAGAGCTGATGATTCTACTTATTTGTCTTCCTGAAGCATAGAATCTCATGGACAGAGTCTCTCAACTACCTTTTCCTAAGTAACTACTCTGGCCTAGATATCATGCCAGACACCAGTGCCTTATACAGGAATAGAATGATTTTCCTCTTTGTTACATGAATATATAGGATATGTATAAATACATAGGGCTTTCTTGGTGGCTGAGTGGTAAAGAATCCCCCTGCCAATGAAGGAAGCATAGGGTTGATCCTTGGGTCAGGAAGATCNAGGGATACCACTTAATAAGAGCCTCTCTGGCTGACAGAGAAAGGAGACTCCCGGATGGCAACAGTGCACAAGTCCAGAGCAAAGCGTGAGGAAGAGCATAATTTCTGAACCAGATGTGATGGAGAATTTGATTCTTTCAAGTTAGATTCTTTCAACACTGTCAGGCGTTTGGATGAATGAAATGCTGAAAGAACACAGGAAACAAACTCAAAAACAAAGTAGTTATTATTTCCAAGGACAATAGGAAGTTATTCAAGATGGCAAGTGCAAACACAATACTAACATGGAACAACCACTTATGATTACCTAGAACACTGAAATACAGCAACTGTAGTCATGAGCAAAATCATAAAAGAGATTCATGAAAAAGACACATAAATGCATAGTGCCTGGTATGTGTTGGTTGTTAATTAAATCAACTTGATACAATACAATCAGAATGTCAAAGATTTGGAGCCCATACAGAATATTTCAAACAGTGTTTAAAATTTTATATGGCCAAGAAATAATTTAAAACTGATTTAAACAGGGGTTCTGTATCAACCTAGAGAGGTGGGATGGGAGGGAGCTAGGAGGGAATTTCAAAAGGGAGGGGATACATGTATACCTATGGCTGATTCATGTTGAAGTTTGACAGAAAACAGCAAAATTCTGCAAAGCCATTATCCTTCAATAAACAATAAATTAATTTAAAAAATGATTTTGTGTCTACACAACCAGGTACCTGTATCCAGATAATGACAAACAGAAACTTTTTAATGAGTTTAGTAACCAGGATAAGATAGGCAATTTTTATTTAGGTCTCTTTTTGCTCCCTTAATTCCTCAAAGGTGAAATCTCCCACCCTTCAGTCACAGTGATTTCTGGCTTCCTAATGCTCTCCGCCTGGCAAGAAGACATCTGATTTTGTCTAATGAAGTAGTAAATTAAGTTTATTTTATAATTTATTAACTTTATGAGAAATTTGCAGATAATGGATTTTATTTCTAATTAGGGGGTGATATGGGCTTCCCTGATAGCTCTGTTGGTAAGGAATCCGCCTACGATGCAGGGAACCCCAGTTTGATTCCTGGGTCGGGAAGATCTGGAGAAGAGATAGGCTACCCACTCTAGAATTCTTGGACTCCCCTTGTGGCTCAGCTGGTAAAGAATTTGCCTGCAATGTGGGAGACCTGGGTTCGATCCCTGGGTTGGAAAGATCCCACACACAGTCAATTGATATTTCAAGCCAGGTACAAGTAGTGCAGATGGCTTTAAGAAAGGGTCCTGTTATTATCCTGTTCCTGAAGCAGACATCCTATAAGGACCAAGAATGAAGGAGGGTGAACGGTAAGAGCAGGATGTGAGGACTGAGTTCTATCCATTTATTGCGTGTGTGCTGTGCTAAGTCACTTCAGTCGTGTCCAACTCTTGCGACCCTGTGGACTGTAGCCCTCCAGGCTCCTCTGTCCATGGGATTCTCCAGGCAAGAATACTGGAGTAGGTTGCTATGCCCTCCTCCAGAAGCTCTTCCCTACCCAGAGATTAAACCCATGTGTCTTGTGTCTCTTGCATTGGCAGGTGGGTTCTTCACCACTAGTGATACATGAGAACTCATTTATTCCCTCTTTCTAAATCTGCCCCCTTTTCCCACTACAACTTCACTCTGATAAGTGGACAGGAAGATAAAATGAACCTTTTGAGATATGACAAATTGTGGAGACAACAGTTCTATGAAATGAGCACACAGAAATTCAGAGTAAAACGTTACATTAATCTGCCTCTTAAAAGTAAAACCCCGTTGTGGCTGCCAATGTCTGCTTTACCTCACAAGAATACTGAGGAGAAGGAAAGGTTCTCAGTGAAAATGGCTATTAGAGACATCACAGGATTAAATATGTGATTGGGTCTTTCACCTAAATGACTGTAATTAGTATTATTTGGAAATGGCATTTCACTTATATCGATGTTAATTAGAGTGTTGCAGAAAGACAATTATGCATGTCATTAGAAATATATCCAATTAAATTTGCTCTGGGTTTTATTTGATGGCAGCAGTAAACTCAATGTATATGTTTAGTACACACATTTTCTTAGCCATGTAGCAAAATTGACTGGTCAAAACAAAGCACTTTAGGAAAATTATTGCACCCCTATACGATAGGATGTATAAACTTTGGTAGAGGATTATGTATGTGCTTATTTACAGATGCTGTTAATCACCATTCTTCTCACTCATGAATGTGTTCCAACGAAGTTCTTTCTGTCTTAGTGCGTTTTTTCATGCCATTTCTTTTACTTGGCTCACCCTAAGTATTTTCCTACCAGCATTAGTTTTCTCTTCTTCCCTACAGAGTAAAATCTCGACTTACCTGGGCTATCTTTGCAGCAGATAACTTTGTATGGGACAATGGACTATAGGAAGTGATAGATGCTTCTTTCACATCAAAAAATGGTTTAGCATTACATTTAAAGGCTTCCCTAGTGGCTCCAAAATCACTGCAGATGGTGACTGCACCCATGAAATTAAAAGACACTTGCTCCTTGGAAGAAAAGCTATGGCCAACTGAGACAGCATATTAAAAACTAGACATTACTTTGCCAACAAAGGTCCATCTAGTCAAAGGTATGGTTTTTCCAGTAACCATGTATGGATGTGAGAGTTGGAATACAAAGAAAGTTGAGCACAGAAGAATTGACGCTTTTGAACTGTGGTGTTGGAGAACACTCTTGAAAGTCCCTTGGACTGCAAGGAGTCCAACCAGTCCATCCTAAAGGAGGTCAGTCCTGGGTGTTCTTTGGAAGGACTGATGCTGAAGTTGAGGCTCCAATCCTTTGGCCACCTGATGAGAAGAACTGACTCCTTGGTAAAGACCCTGATGCTGGGAAAGATTGGAGGTGGGAGGAGGACACGACAGAGGATGAGATGGGTGGATGTCATCACCGACTTGATGAACATGAATTTGAGCAAGCTCTGGGAGTTGGTGATGGACAGTGAAGCCTGTCATGTTGCAGTCCATGGAGTTGCAAAGAGTTGGACACGGCTGAGTGACTGAACTGATCTGAACTAGTGACTCAGTGGTAAAGAATCTGCCTGCCAATGCAGGAGATGCAGCTTTTATCCCTGGGTTGGGAAAATCCCCTGAGATGACAACCCTTTCCCATATTCTTGACTGGAAAATTTCATGGATAGAGGATCCTGGTGGGTTATGGTCCAGGGGTGTCACAAAGAACCAGACATGACTGAGCACATTCATGTTTAAAAGCTAAAATATTTCTGGACATATCCTAAGTAGAGCTACAAACATTTTAATAAACTACACCATTTGTGGAATTAAACTCCACTTTACTGTGTCTTTCTAGGTCATGTTCTGTTTTCCTCCAGGTTCTGGAGAACTAGCCAGCATTAACTCAGTTAAAATTCTTGGCTCACAGCACTTTTCAGCATTATTCTATTACCTCTACAAAAAGAGCCCATGGCAGACTCCAAATCGATCAAAATGACCCCTCTAGAGGAAGTTATTTGTATTTATATATTTGAGAATAAATCAGTATTCAGTTAGGATAACACTTTAGCTCTTAAACTAAATAAAGTGACCCTATTAAAAATAATCTGCTTTTCCATGCATATTGATTTCAGAAGCTCCTAGGAGGTAAACACCACTAAGAAGTACCATTCCACAGGGCAGAAAAATGGGAAATTGCTTGCTACAGTTGTATGGTTCTAAGATCCATTTAAGTCACACGGTGTTCAGTTACATGGATGTCATTAATGCACATAGAGCATTATCAGTGCTTTCCAGGCACGAGTCTCATCTTTGTCATTAGTCTGGCTCTCTTCTGATTCTGGAAGTCTTGCAGATTAGAGGGAAAGAATGTACTCAAACTCAAGGAGCCATGACTGCTAAGGTTGAAATGATAAAAGTGGAAAAATGATATCATTCTACTTGTGGTGATTTTGATAGAAATGGCCTATGAAATATATGTATCATGGTTTTAAAGAATTAAAATTTAAATATAGTATTTTAATTGTGGCAATTATATTTCTAATATGTGGAGATATTAATTTAAAACAAACTACATATTTATTTATAAAACAAAATGAAAAGAAGATAGATTTTAAATTATGCCTTGTATTTAAAAAGTGAAATTGTATGTGTTAAAGAACAAATATTGCACACAGTTATTACTATTATAATGCAAGTACTCTGTGTTATATTGAGAATTTTTGAAAATACACGCAAGCAGAGAGAGTAACTGAACTAAAATGTGTTCTCACAGCCTGGAATGTCCAATGGTTGACATTTTGTCATATTTTCTTTGTAGTCTTTTTAAATAAGAACAATATACATTACAGGAGAGACTAGATAATATTTGCCCCATTCACTCGTATCCCAAAACTCCTCTAGAAGAACTCACTTATCTAAATTAAATATAAATCCTTTCTGTCCTTTACAATATTGATAACTAAGCCATGGTTTTACAGGAAAACTAATCATCTGCATTTATGTTGACAGTTACATGCATTTGCTGTTAGGTTCAAGCTTCAGGCAGGGATAGAAAGATACAAAAGTAGTCCATGTTATTAGCTATGTGGGAAAAAATCACCGTCATGTTAAAAGTGAACTGGCTAATCACTATAGCAGTCAAGAGATTGAAACAAAGCAGGGTATTCAGAGTTCTCAGATCTAAGAAAAGTGTAAATCATATCTTTCTCTTTCAATGTTAATATATTAGAAATGGTTTAATGTGATAATATTAAATGCATGTCAATAGGAACTTCTGGAGGTGGAAACAGCAGCCCACTTCAGTGTTCTTGCTTGAAAAATCCCATGGAGAGAGAAACCTAGTGGGCTATAGTCTATGGAGTAGCAGAGTCAGACACGACCGGGTGTCTAAACATATACACACACAATAGGAACTTAAGATGGCAGATCAGCCTCTCAAAGACAGTCGAAGGACGGTATCTCCCACACTGCCATGTTGGACAAGCCATATGCAGGTGATCTGGTTAATAGCCCACCCAACACCAACCGCCTGCACTGGAATGAGCCATTCTTGAACATCTAGACAAACCAAACCTTCAGATTGCTGCTATCCAGGATGACCTCTGACCACAGCTGCCGGAAATGAAACTGCCCAGATACCTAGTACACAAATAGCTTCTACACAAATATCTAGTACACAAAAGCATGAGTAAAATAAAATGAATTTTTAAACTGCCAGGTTGTGAAGCAATTTATCATGCAGCAAATATATTCTTGACAACTTTAAAATCTAATAAAGTGTTAAATGCTTAAAGAAATGAAAATTTGCGCAATATTAATGAGATAATATATTCTTTACAATTTGAATTTACACAAAGTTGTTATTTGTACCATCTATCTTTAAAATAATATTTCATTATTTATTTTAAAGAACTCTTTTGTGCAGTTTAGAAAGAAAATATAATCTGGACATAATATGTGCAAAGTTGCTCTGGTCTGAAAACATAGCTACTAAGTTCATTTAGCATTAAATTAGTGAGTAATTGTGGCAAATGCTTTGAATGAGACAGAGATTCTTTTAGGACTGTAAGAAAAGTGCTAAAATGTGTTTCAGTGATACTTACTGAGATTATATTTTTACTAGTTCCTTTTTATTTCTCTCATTTAAAGCAATGCAAAGTGACTTGTGTTATCTAAAATGTGAAAACAATGGAATAGAAAGGATGTGAGAAGAACTTAAGAAATGTGGAGAAATAAGCAAATTAGTGATAAAGTTCATATACACACATGCATATAGCTTTACATGCCAATCTTTCAAGAAAATCTATATATATGCTGAATGTTTCTATACTCAGTATGCTTTCTGTATTCAAAACTTACTCTCTTCAATGGCCTGTCTTACTCTTTTCACACTCACTCCACTCCAGGATTTTATTAAGTAAATATTGTTTCTCATACATATAAAATACATTTTTCTTTTATTTCACTGGAGTATCTATATTTTAGCATTAAGCTTTGTTATTTTTTCATACTAGTAATATATAGTAATAAACTGGAGTTGCAGTCAAATGATGTGGTTTATCATGTTAAGTCTTTCACTCTCAAGTCCGTATTTTCTAGATAAAAAACTGGGAACTTAAACAAGAAAAATGATTTTATGAATAGTTTAATATATTTTTAATATTTTCAGAAAGAATGAACAACTGTTGCTTTGGTGAATTATAAAATGTTTTGTATAATGGACACAATTTGTTGTTTTAGTCGCTAAGTTATGTCCAACTCCTTGTGACCCCATTGGACTGCAGCCTGCCAGACTCCTCTGTCCACGGGATTCTCCAGGCAAGAATACTGGAATGGATTGAAACATGTATATCATATGTGAAGTGAATCGCCAGTCCAGGTTCCATGCATGATAAAGGATGCTCAGGGCTGGTGCACTGGGATGACCCAGAGGGATGGTATGGGGAGGGAGGTGGGAGGGGGGTTCAGGAGTTCAGGATGGGGAACACGTGTACACCTGTGGCGGATTCATGTTGATGTATGACAAAACCAATACAATATTGTAAAGTAATTAGCCTCCAATTAAAATAAATAAATTTATATTTAAAAAAAAAAGACTACTGGAGTGGGTTGCCCCTGCCTCCTATCTCCTCCTGTCTCCTGCACTGCCAGGCAGACTCTTTACTGCTGAACCACTAGGAAGCCCAATGGACACGATACATTCATTCATATTTTGTTTCTCATGTCCTCTCAAAATAAATATTTTGTTTATCCAAAATGAATACATAATGAAGGAAAATCAAATTGACAGAATTGTATGCATCTTGAAAATCCCTCCCGTTGTCCCCTGGTGACCTTTGTCCTTTGCTCTAGTGCGTGACCTCCTTTTCTCCAATTCCACTATGTTTTCTCTTAGTGCTCACACTTCCAAGACTAGAGGTTGTTACAACTCCCTTGTTTTCAGTACTGAATACATGGTCTACCCGTGTGACCTTTTATACCAATGTTTCTGCTCACAGTATGTATTTCTCTTTTTCATTCTAGAGAATTGGACAGTGCACTTATGTATTCCAGAGATAAAATAATACTATAAAAATGCTGTGTGTTAAAACAAAGCAGAGTTTTTACTTCCTGAAAATAATTATATTTTAAACAAAGCAGAAAGTTTCAATATTTACATAGAGAGAAAGTTATTACACTTATGAATTTCTTTGGGGTTGTTTTTTGTTTAGAGAAATAATTTTAACATCAGACTCCGGTGGAATTTCACTCTTTTTTTTAATCACTTAATTTCATCATATATATTTATTTAAGGGGAGAAAGAAACTACTAAGCTGAAGACTGATTTTCTTGTCCGAGCAAGGAATGAAAGACATAAAGTCTCCGTTAACTGTTAAAAAAGCAAAGTGATTCCAACAATATCATTGGCTTTTTTCTGTCACTTCAAGTATTCATTTCAGATCATAATTTTCATTTTTCTCAATGTCCAAATATCATTATCTAATTTTATATTTTATTTTAAATATGATGTGTAATATGTTAACATTGCTGAGTGCTTACTATGAACAACTCTAAGTACCTTGTTTATATTAATTTATTTAATTTGCACAAGGATTTTTGAGGGAAATAGTAATGCAACCATTATTTAATGATTGAATAAACAAAACCCACAAAAAGCATAAGTGGTGGATACAGCAAGGGTTTGATCCAACAGGATGGCTCCACTTCCTGTTTATGTGTTTTGTCATCAACCATATGGATTCTCTGTTACCAATATTGCTTCCCATGGCCCAAAATGAAATAAGCAAACAGATGCTTTAAAAAGATCCAACTCTTCTTGAAACCTACATGGCTCACATTTTTCTCCATGTGATTTGCAGAAACAGTTTAATATTAGTTTTATTCAGATGGTTCTTTGCTATTTTCCTTAAAAAATACAAAACAATATAAAAAGAGGTTCAGATACTAAGGGTACACTTTAAAAGTTGTGAAACAGACTTCCCTGGTGGCACAGTGGGTAGGAATCCACCTGCCAATGGAAAGGACACGGCCTTGGTCCAGGAAGATTTCACATGCTGTGAAGCAACCAAGCCCCTGGCCACAATTACTGAAGCCCATGCCTAGAGCCTGTGGCCCAGAGAAAAGCCACCACAACGAGATGCCTGCACACCCCTATTAGAGAGTGGTCCCTGCTCCCTGCTCCCTGCAGCTAGAGAAAGCCTGTGCAAACTAGCCAAGACCCAGCACAGCCAAAAATAAATAAATGAAAAAAAAATCTTTAAAATGACAAAACTACAAATGTGAAGGAAGCAGACGTCAAAACTTATAACATGTAAACATTTAGAAAAGCGTTTAGGTGTTTTTTAGTATATTAATGCAACTAAGACTTTATATTTCCAACAGCAGAGTAAGGATTTTGCTATGGTCTGAATGTCTGCATGTACCAGATTCATATTTGAAATCCTGATGCCCCACATGATGGCATTTAGGAAGTGAGACCTTTAGGAGATGCTTTGGGAAGATTCTGGTGGGCTGAAGAAATTCTAGCAGGTGATGAGAACACGCACTACTAATAATAATAACCAGAAGTCAGAAATGAAAAACCAGAAAAGTATGCTTTCTTTTTTCAGAAATCAAACACACTTAAAACAAAAATCTAGAAATAAAATATTAAAACAGTGGAGACTGGTGGGAATAAAAATATCTGTAACCTATCAAGGGTGAAATATGTTATAGCAATAATATTAAGTTTTAGAAGTAACCTATGAAGTAAGCACGATAGTGAAAAGAAGTGAAAGTGAAGTCGCTCAGTCGTGTCCAACTCTTTGCGACCCCATGGTCTGTAGCCTGCCAGGCTCGTCTGTCCATGAGATTCTCCAGGCAAGAATACTAGAGTGGGACGCCATTCCTTTCTCCAGGGGATCTTCCTGACTCAGGAATCGAACCCAGGTCTCCTGCATTGCAGAGGGATTCTTTTACTGTTTGAGCCACCAGTAAAGACCAAGCATGATTGTTGCTGCTCTACACAAATACAACTTAGGACTGACTTCAAGGGCTAAGACCTGGAGCAGGAAGAAGCAACCTAATTCTATAAAGTAATGATGAATGGATACATTGCTTATTCTAAGCCAAACACAAAGTCCTTTTCGTGGATCATTTCACTGAATCCTTAAGACAGTTGCATGACTTCTGTACCTTGCTCTTTCCCGCTTGAGCACTGAGGAAGCCTGAGAGGGGGAGTTTATCTCTCTCACATCTCCAACCCAATGCTCCTCACATCCTGAGCAAGCCAGTCCTTTCATGAGTACCTGTGAGCCTCTTTCTCTGTTACAAAACTTTATCAACTCTGATCCTGGCCTAGGAATAGTTTCCAGACATCACAGAATCCTGAAACACTGCACATAGTTTCCACTGTCAGAAAACACGGAAACAAAAGCAGAGGTTGCTTTGCAGGGAGGCATGCCTCAGGGCTTTCCCAACAGAGGTCTTGTTTTCCAAAGTCAAAGGGATCAGACTTTGAGAACAGAGGTGTAGGCACGCCGAGGGGTGCAAGGGGGCGGGATAAGTTTGGAGACTGCGATTGATGTATACGTACTACCGTGAGTAAAACAGATAGCTAGTGGGAACCTGCTGTATAGCACAGAGAGCTTAGCTCAGTGCTCTGGGTGCTCTGTGGTGACATAGAGGGATGAGATGGGATGGGAGGAGGGCTGAAAAGTTGGGAAATGTGTGTGTGTGTATACACACATATATAGCTGGTTTACTTTGTTTTACAACATTGTAAAGCTTCTATAGGAGCTAAGTTGTGTCTGACTCTTGGGACCCTATGGTCTATAGCCCACCAGGCTCCTCTGTCCATGGGATTTTCCAGTCAAGAATACTGGAGTAGTTGCCATTTCCTTCTCCAGGGGATCTTCCTCACCCAGGGACTGAATCTGGGTTTTCTGCATGCTAGGCAGATTTTTACCTTCGGAGTCACCCCAATTAAAAAAAAAAGGTCCAAGAGATGCTGCATTGTGAGTATCTATATATTAATACATCAAAGGAGGAAAAGAAAGAGTATCAGGTCACACACGTTAATTTTCACTGACTTCTCCAAGAGTCTACAGAGGTAAATTGGAGACATGCAATATTGGGAAGATCCCCTGGAGAAGGAAATGGCACTCCAGTACTCTTGCCTGAAAAATCCCATGGACAGAGGAGCCTGGTAGGCTACAGTCTTTGGGGTCACAAACAGTCATATGCGACTGAGCACACTCACACACACAATGACTGGAAAACCAAGATAATCAAGCAACTTCAACTGCTTTGGAGGAGTGACCTATAGTTAGGTGACTTCACATTGACAGTTTCAGCTTAAGCTTATTTAGGCAAAGGAAAATGTCACTTTAATAAGAGGAAAATGAAATTAAGACACAAAGTCACTTGTAATCTGTGATATCCATTACTATAGAACTTTGTAATTTCCCTTAGAATATGTATGTGTGTTTGTTCATATTGCAAATATATTTAGTTGCTAGTTTTATTTTCCTTTCATGACTCACCTCATTTCTGTTTTGATCTAAGAGAAACTTCTTCCACTTTTCCAGCTCCCAGGTACTTAAGAGTTCTAATAATTCATTTCACAAATGCACAGTAGGAATTAAAATATAATACAATAAAAATTAGATCAAATATATGAAGAAAAGTCACCATTCACTATCTTAAAAATTCCTGACACATCAGGTGATGCTAGTAGTGGTAAAGAATTCACCTATCAATGCAAGAAATTCAAGAGATGTAGGTTCGATCCCTGGGTCAGGAAGATCCCCTGGAGAAGGAAATGACAACCCACTCCAGTATTCTTATCTGGCAAATCCCATATACAGAGGAGCTTGGTGGGCTACAGTCCAGGGTGTCTCAAAGAGTTGGATACGATTGAGCACACACACACTCAAGAAATATAAACTATAAATATAATTTTAGTAAACAGATATGGAGACTTAACGATTTTGATAAGAACTTGCTAAAAATGCATATTGTATACTTCACATTACTATAGTCTAATACTGTTAAGTATTTTGAAAAAATTGAGATCATAGATGGAAAAAAAGATTAGAATAATAGAGCTTTGAAAATCACTATAGAACAGCCGATGGCTAATTCAAGAATGTTCTTAGGGAGATGACTCCAAGAAAGAGCTCCACACTCTGATCCTGTTTCGGTGAAAACTCAAGAGTCCATTTGCTTTTTCTTCCCCTCATTAGCTATCATAAATGTTTTCCCACTCAGGAACAACTGAACCAACAGTCAGATGGACCAGTTATGCTGCTGAAACACCTTAAAAGGATAACATTTTTACTCTTTTGCCCTTATGAAAATTGCCATTAGTCAACTCCAAATCCATCTCTCTCCCACAGAAAAGGGATAGTGGCTGGCCACCTGACCACACACCTGGAACTTAAGTATTCCGATTTTCTTTGCAGGCAGGTGGACACAGAGGGACTGGGAGTGGAAGTCCCCACTTGTAGATTTGAGCTCTGGGACAGCAGCTGAATGCTCCCGCAAACCCTTCAAAGCCTGTGCACTGAATCAGAGGCTTACTTGTCACTCAGCTTCTGCCATGCACACACATCGGTCCCCAGGACATGGCAAAGCCACGGATGAAAGTCATTCCGATTCTCTGAAGGGCAGTGTGCAAAAGAGCCATCCTGCTGCCTGTACTACTCCTCTTGGGCTGTTAGAAGTGATGGAATGAACTTCACACTATTCTAAGACATCTGTCACAGCAGCCCAAAGTTCACCCCATGTAATCCTCTCACACGAACACTCTTGCCATTGTCTTCTCTGTTGCCTAGTCCCAGCTCCAAGTGTCATAAGATGCAAAGTAAGAAAAACACGAGGATGCAAAATAGATCTTTTACTCAAACATCTCTGTTATCTTTTTAAAAGTTCAGCATTAAATTCAGTTCAGTTCAGTTCAGTTGCTCAGTCATGTCTGACTCTTGGCCACCCCATAGACTGCAGGACACCAGGCCTCCCTGTCGATCACCAGCTCCTGGAGCTTACTCATACTCATGACCATNCTTTTACTCAAACATCTCTGTTATCTTTTTAAAAGTTCAGCATTAAATTCAGTTCAGTTCAGTTCAGTTGCTCAGTCATGTCTGACTCTTGGCCACCCCATAGACTGCAGGACACCAGGCCTCCCTGTCGATCACCAGCTCCTGGAGCTTACTCATACTCATGACCATTGCATTGGTGATGCCATCCAACCATCTCATCCTCTGTCGTCCCCTTCTCCTCCCGCCTTCAATCTTTCCCAGCATCAGGATCTTTTCCAGTGAGTCGGTTCTTTGCATCAGGTGGCCAAATATTGGAGTTTCAGCTTCAGCATCAGTCCTTCTAACGAATATTCAGGCCTGATTTCCTTTAGGATGGATTCGTTGGATCTCCCTGCTATCCAAGAGACTCTCAAGAGTCTTCTTCAATACCACAGTTCAAAAGCATCAATTCTTTGGTGCTTAGCTTTCTTTATAGTCCAGCTCTCATATCCATACATGACTACTGGAAAAACCATAGCTCTGGCTAGATGGACCTTTGTTGGTAAGGTAATGTTTCTGCTTTTTAATATGCTATCTAGGTTGGTCATAGCTTTTCTTCCAAGGAGCAAGTATCTTTTAATTTCATGGCTGCAGTCACCATCTGCAGTGACTTTGGAGCCCCCCAAAATAAAGTCTGTCACTGTTTTCATTGTTCCTCATGTTTGCCATGAACTGATGGGACCAGATGCCATGATCTTAGTTTTCTGAATGTTGAGTTTTAAACCAACTTTGTCATTCTGCTCTTTCACTTTTGTCAAGAGACTCTTTAGTTCCTCTTCACTTTCTGCCATAAGGGTGGTGTTATCTGCATATCTGAGCTTATTGATATTTCTCCCAGCAATCTTGATTCCAGCTTGTACTTCATCCAGCTCAGCATTTCTCATAATATACTCGGCATATAAGTTAAATAAGCAGAGTGTCAATATACAGCCTTGATGTGCTCCTTTCCTGATTTGGAACCAGTTTGTTGTTCCATGTCCAGTTCTNTGCTTCATTCAGCCTGGCATTTCTCATATTGTACTCTGTATAGAAGATAAAATGTAGGGTGACAATATTCAGCCTTGATGTGCTCCTTTCCTGATTTGGAACCAGTTTGTTGTTCCATGTCCAGTTCTAATTGTTGCTTCTTGACCTGCATACAGATTTCTCAGGAGGCAGGTAAGCATCAAATTGCTTAGGGCTCATTCCTGGCTTCAACACACTGATGAAATCAGAGTTGAGCCACAAATTCTCTCCAGTTGCCTCATCTCTACAATAGTTATTGTAATAATAATAGTCTTGTTATTACAAGATTTAGGTGTTATTATTTATGTTAGAACACTTTGGCTCACAGTTAAGTTGTCAACAAGGGCTTCCTTGGCATCTCAGTGGTAGAGAATCACCTTCAATGCAGGAGCCACAAGAGATGCAGGTTTGATTCCTGGGTCAGGAAGATCCCCTGGAGGAGGGCATGGCAACACGGTCCAGCATTCTTGCAAGAAAAATCCTNTTCCATTTTTATTTGTGTGTGTGTTTGAAAGCAATTCCCACAGTGCTGAGCGTGAAATGGGTTCTCAGGAGATTCTCGGTCGAGTATGATGCAGGTGGTAGTAATGATGATATTAATGATTTGGTACACATCCAGACTCCAAAACGATGGAAGTGAAAGAAAATGTACCCTGTGAATATTGATCTTTCATTAAATATTGTATCCTGCATAAAAAGAGCCAGCAAGATGCTGAAAGAATACACAGAACACTCAACCATTGATCACTCAGAATGAGATTTAGAAAAGGAACTCATGGAATTCTAAAAACCGTGAACCCTGGGAAGATCCAAGCTGACCCAGGGTTATTAACACTGGAATACATAGACAGAATCCAGCTGTAAGGAGACTTGTCTGAATGCTCTTGGGAGGCTCATTCATTAAATTTTTAAAAAAAGGAAAAATAGATATTTACTTTCTCAATTACTTATAAAGAATCATTTCAATGTTTACTCATTGAAACTCAGCAAACAACCCTATGAATAAACACAGGCTGACATTATGAATTGACAAAATGGAAAACATTTGAACAATACTTGGTAGGCAAGACTTTCCTCAGCTTTAGCCACTGTTACTGAAATGAAAGGATCTTCTATAAGATTTTAAATTATTTTAATCTTCAAAGAAAATTAACTTTTTAGCCTTTCTTTATATGTATGCGTATTAGTTGGCTCAGTCATGTCTAGCCTCTTTGTGACCCCGTGGACTCTAGCCTGCCAGGCTCCTCTGTCTATGGAATTCTCCAGGCAAGAATCCTGGAGTGGGTGCAATTCCCTTCTTCAGGAGATCTTCCCAACCCAGGGATCAAACTTGGGTCTCCTTATTGGCAGGCAGATCTTTACCATTTGAGCCACCAGGGAAGCTCACTAAATTTTTAACATCAAGCTGCTCAAAGAAAGGAACAGAAGATCCACTCTGTAACATCTGGGTGCAGAGCAATAGATGGGAAAAGCAGAATATCAAAAGGAGGTCACTAGTGTCTGAAAATACTAAGATAAAGAATAAGTCCTAAGAATTTCAGGAGCTGAGTAACCTGAAAGGTCCCTTTTCAATAAAATATTTGTAGTTAGCTGCCTTTGATAGAGACTTGAATGGCAATATTTAGATTTTTGTCCATTATCTTCTTCGTATTGTAGTTTGTATTAGGTCAAATACTTGGGCTCAAACAAGGCCATTATGGTTAAAATATCTTGTTTCCTATGTCCCTGGTCCTGAGCTTCCTTGGCAATATGTGCCTCTTCAAACTGAGTCGACTGGTTGTCAGTTTAATTTTGAGTAACCTGTTGGACATATTGAATGCAAGAAATTATTTCCAGCTTTTCTCTTAAATCAAAAGAGTACCAACTTTTTATCCTACAACTTCAAGAAAATAATTGATAAAATCAGCCAGGGTGCTTAAAGAATCATTTCTCTTCCATCTCTAATAGAACACAGCCCTTTCATGACAATAAGTGTGTTGCTTTGGAGCTCGGATTAGGATTCCCAGATTTCTCTTGCACCCCTGGTGTTCTGTAATTTTAATATCTGATTCTAACTTTTAAGGTCCTACATCTTTTAAATTAGTTTACTGCCTTTAGGGTGAGACTTAGCTTCTGCAGTTCAGCAGGATACATGATTGTTTGATCCACCCTTTTTGCATTTACTTGGATACAGAAAGGACGTCTGGTGAAGTTATACTCTTGCTGCACTTCATGCATTCAAGAGCACTGGTTGGAACCACAGCAGAGTTCCTGTAGCACTGCATTCAAGACACTGAGAAAAGACAGCACAGTTCCCAGCCCTCATGCTTCTCCTTAGCTCTCTAAGAGGCCAGCTTAGTGAGCATAGAGTATGGATTCTCAGAGGCAGTGAACAGAAGTGTCGTCCTTCGCACATATTCCTCTCTGTCTTATAACAAGGACTACAATCTCATGTTGGGACCAGTAAATCCTTACCTGAGAACAGTGACCCTAGCACTCAAAGTGAAGTGAAAGTTGCTCGGTCATGTCCAACTCTTTGTGACCCCATGGACTGTAGCCCACCAGGCTTCTCTGTCCATGGGATTCCCAGGCAAGAATACTGGAGTGGGTAGCCATTTTCTTCTTCAGGGGATCTTCCTGTCCCAGGGATCAAACCCAGGTCTCCTGAGTTGCAGGCAGATCCTTTACCATCCGAGCCACCAGAGAAGCCCTCAAACTTTGACTTTTATTCAAGATTCAAGAAAATCTTGCTTGTCTAATGTTACATACATCCCTGCTCTATAGTTTACTGTATCTCTGGGGCATGGTTTTAAAAGTGTTTTACTCCCATATAAGTTCTGTTTACTTGTGCATTTCCCATTAGCTTTATAACATAACACAGAACCTGAACAGGAAATATATTTTATGAAGATTTCAGGGTGATTGGTGCTCATCATGGCAGTATCAAAGGCTCAAATCCATGCAATCAAGTACCTTTATGCTGTTAGTCATGACCTTCTCCTTTGAAATGATTGCCCGCCATCTGTTATTTCATTAAGTATTAAATCTTTGTTGCTGAGCAGCAAGCCAATTTGCGTTCACAGATTTACCCCCAAAAAAGCATTTAAAATTCCTTTATGAGGGATGTAATTGCTTAAACTCAGAGTTCTTTTAAATTCCAGATAAAAACTGAACATGTGCATGCGAAGTACACTGCAATCAAGATACTGAAGTCATTAGCTGTGCAGTCACACAACCCCTTAAAAGGCTATTCATGGCTCAAACCCTACATTATCACAGTGTGTAATTGCTGCAAACTTTGCCCATTAAAAATGAGGATGTGTAGAAGACAACTAAGCAAAAGCATTGTGAGTAATTTCAAGAGGCAACAAATTGTTGCCATTTACATCAGTAACTAAAAAGTTTGGGGATTATACTTTTCTGTCTCCTGGATGTGTGTTTCATATATATAACTGATTCCTCTGTTGATCTGATCACTCAGTTTGTACCCTCTAATTCATTTTTTAATCTGAGGCTTCTCTGGTGGCTCAGACAGCAAAGAATCTGCCTGCAATGCAGAAGATCTGGGTTTGATCCCTGGGTTGGGAAGATGGTTACCCATTCTAGTATTCTTGCCTGGAGAATCTCATGGACAGAGGAGCCTGCCGGGCTACTGTCCATGGGTTGCAAAGCATCAGATATGTCATTTCATAATCTAGATTTAAATAACTACCCAATTGGAAGCACACAGGGATGAGATAGGAGAATGAAATGACAACCCACTCCAGTATTCTTGCCTAGAGAATTCCTTGGACAGAGGAGCCTGGTGGGCTGCCATCTATGGGGTCGCACAGAGTCGGATACAACTGAAGTGACTTAGCAGCAGGAGCAGCAGCTGCAACAGCAGCAGCAGGGATGAGCTATTTATAAGGTTATGACAGCTCTCAAAACCAATAATATATATTGCATAAAGGAAATTAATGCTGAATATTCATTGGAAGGACTGGTGCTGATGTTGAAGCTCCAATACCTTGGCCACCTCTTCTGAGAAAAGCCGACTCATTGGGAAAGACCCTGATGTTGGAAAAGATTGAGGGCAGGAGAAAAAGGGGATGGATGGCAGAAGATGAGGTGGTTAGATAGTATCACTGACTCAATAAACACGAATTTAAGCAAACCCAGGAGATAGTAAAGGACAGAGGAGCTTGGTGTGCTATAGTCCATGGAATCACAAAGATTTGGACCACAACTTAGTGATTGAACAACATTTAATATATTCATTGTTTTCAGTGATGCATCATAGTTTATTTTTATGGAAAACTGGTAAGAGATAGCATTACCCTCACCTTTGGCCAAGGGCAGGATTTCTTGCCCAAGACTATCTCACAACAGATTTCCCCAGTGGCTAAGGAAGAATGAGCATTCACCTAAATAAAGTAAGAGCGATTCAGGCAGTGTTAATTGTGGTCCAATTCAAAACACTTGGTGTCTCAAATAAACACTGCAAATGATGACAGGCACTCAAGGCATATTTTTCTAAGCCTAGGCAGACAGGTCATTTTTTATGGACAAAAATGTAGTAACTGCTAGCAGTTATTATTCGAGATAAGGACTGAGGATGGAGAGTGGTATGGCTAAATCGAAGCCATATGTTAGACAAGAAACTCAGGANTTGTGGTCCAGTTCAAAACACTTGGTGTCTCAAATAAACACTGCAAATGATGACAGGCACTCAAGGCATATTTTTCTAAGCCTAGGCAGACAGGTCATTTTTTATGGACAAAAATGTAGTAACTGCTAGCAGTTATTATTCGAGATAAGGACTGAGGATGGAGAGTGGTATGGCTAAATCGAAGCCATATGTTAGACAAGAAACTCAGGATGTAGACCAAAGTTGAACCTGAAAATTTTCAAGCTGGAGTACGTGGGTTTGGAATAACCCTTTGCAAATTAAATTCAGGCAGTGGGGTTTTTATATTTAATGTAAGTTTTCAAGAGAATGAACTGAAAATTGGAAGGAACATATAATCTCAATGTCAGCACTAGAATGTAAATGCTAACAGTGGTTCAACAGAGAGGTTTACCAGGCATCTGAGGAGCCCTCCCAAGTCAAGGGCAGAGTGAAAAATGAGGACGTTCCCAGAGACGGTTCTCACTTGCCTGGAGCCTGCAGGGCTCATATACCAAGGGCAGGGCTGAGTGTGAGGGATGCCAGCTATCGGCCTGGCAGTGTTGTTGTCCCAACAGAGGCTGAGGGAATGAGCAAGGACATTGTTCTAAATATAATAGTTTTCACTAGTGATGGTTATTGAACAGTGCATCTTTTTATGTTTGTTTCCAAATCACCAATACTCTGAAAACCATTTTTTTCTCCAGTTTTAATTCCTAAATTCAAGTTCCTAGAACTATGAAAGATTGTCCCCTTTGTTGTCACATGCAAGTTTTTGTTTTTATTTCAATGTCTTAATCCAAGCCTAGGGTAGCATCCAGGAATCTATATTTCTAAAAATTCTTATGTGATTCTGAGGTGCATTCAGGTTTGAAAGTTATTGCAAAGAATCATAATGTTACTCAGAGAAATACTTGATAAGGATGAATTCAGATAGAAAGATTAAAAGAGTGAAACTGTGTCAGTATCTGAATGATAAAGAATGAATTTCCAAAAAAAGAAACCTCTGATTTCAAAAGGTGACCTCCAACAAGGGAGCCATAAAAAAGGGAGAAAGAAAAAAGTCAAGAGAGCTTTAAAACCAGAGCAGCATTTGATTTATATTCACCTAAGGAGATGGGAAATGATTTCACTTTTTCAAGTAAGAGTAATCAGTCCACAGCTTTCTGGAACCCTGGTGTTGGGGATTTTAAGCCATGTAATTACAAAAGTAAGAATGGAAAGAAAGAATATTGAAACATAAAAAAAGATAAAGGAGACAACTTGCGTGTGAGGTACGTACTACAAGTTATGTAATTAGAGTCATGCTTAATGAAATGTAGAAGAAAACAAAGGAAACAATATTTTATGTGTAGACATAATTTACCAGGTTCTCACTTGTGCAGGAAAACTCTTGAGTCTAATGATAATGAAGTCAAATGCCACTGGTAATGGGAACTCTGCATTCAGTAAAAATAAATGCTGGTTAGATAGGCAATTACATGAGACCTTCATGGAAACATGTGAATCACTTGAAAGGGCCACGCTCTTGGTGAGCAACATGAATCATATTCTGCAGGTAGATAGCAAGTGCATTTTTTTAGAGAAGAGGAGAAATTATAATAGGAGAGTTTCATTTTAAGAACTGTGCTCAAAAGAGAAATAATACTTTTAGCAGGTGTTTCAATGCACTTAATGAGAGTCACTATAGGGATCCCTGAATCTCTCTGTTCTTCTGATAAAGCCATTTGTACTCCTTTGAGTACTTGGGATAATATGAGGTGACGGGTTCATGCTGAATCTCCCAAAAAAGGCCTGACACTCATTTTTACTAGTTTCACATTTGACTCCAGAAATTCCACAGGCGATTCTTAACATGTTTTCTACCACATTTCTTATCAAGCCACAACCTCGATTAGAAAATAACAATACTGTTCTTGATGGACATGCCACTTAGACACGGCGAAACATCATAAGGGGGCTTCCTAGGTGGCTCTAGTGGTAAAGAACCTGCTTGCCAATGCAGGAGAAATAAGAGATGCGAGTTCGATACCTGGGTTGGGAAAATCCCCTGGAGGAGGGCATGGCAACCCACTCGAATGTATTCTTGCCTGGAGAATCCCATGGACAGAGGAGCCTGGCAGGATACAGTTCATGGGGTCATCCATGGGGTCACAAAGAGTTAGGCAGGACTTGGTGACTAAACAAACCAACGACAGATGCATGCCGGGGGAGCACAGTTTATTACAGAAGGCATTGATGGTTCATTTAATAGAAGCTGAAGAATGAAAAGGCAGAAGGATCAGAAAAAAAAAATAGAGTCGCATAATGTAGAGAGTCTACTTTTAAAAAATGTGTCAAATTCATAGAGTCAGAAAGTACATTGGTAGATGCCAAGGGGTGGGGAATGGGGAGGCAAGGAGGGGCCTTGGGGAATTAGTGTTTCATGGGAACAGAGTCTCAGTTTCAGTTCAGTTCAGTCACTCAGTCATGTCTGACTCTTTGTGACCCCATGAATCACAGCACCCCAGGCCTCCTTATCTATCACCATCTCCCAGAGTTCACCTGAACTCATGTCCATCGAGTCGGTGATACCATCCAGCCATCTCATCCTCTCTTGTCCCCTTCTCCTCCTGCCCCCAATCCCTCCCAGCATCAGAGTCTTTTCCAATGAGTCAACTCTTTGCATGAGGTGGCCAAAGTACTGGAGTTTCAGCTTTAGCATCCGTCCCCCCAAAGAAGTCCCAGGGCTTATCTCCTTCAGAATGGACTGGTTGGATCTCCTTGCAGTCCAAGGGACTCTCAAGAGTCTTCTCCAACACCACAGTTCAAAAGCATCAATTCTTTGGCGCGTCTCAGTTTAGGAAGGTGAAAAATTCAGAAGATGGATGATGGTGAGATTTGCATTGCATTACAATGTGAATATACTTAGTGCCACTGAACTGTACAGTTACATATGGACAAAATAGTATATTTCATATTTGCACCTCTTATCACACTAAAAAAGAACATTTAAAAATCTTCCTCTAAAAATATTAAAACCAATTTCCACATTAAAAAAGAAAATTGTTCCCTGTGTCTATTTTTCTGGATACCATGTTACTGAATAAGATAAATGAGTTTTTGGCACTTGCATATTAAATAGAGTATGAAGAGTTAGTTACCCTAGGCTGCAGGTTTAGTTAGCATTTGTTTCTTGGTCTCTGGGTCATGAACATCATCTCCCCTCTTCACACACACATACACACAGACACACACATCAGGAGGGTTTTGTTGTAAATAATAATGGAAGCTTCATAAGCATTTCTGTGAAAGAAGCATTGTGATTAATATGGTGAAGCTGGGGCAGTGAGGTCAGCGATGGAGGTCACACTGGCATGAGCTGGTGCTGTGAGGGGATGCCCAGTCAGGGTGAGGCTGGAGGGGGGTCCACTGGGGCGTGGAGGGCAGCGATCCTGAAACCCCCTCTCCACCAGTGCTTCAAGGCACAGAACCAAAAGAGAGAAGGATGCTCATCATTGTCCTACGTCCTCTGCTGAAAAGACGTTAGAACAGATTTGCTAACATTTCCCATAGCACTTTAAAGAGGACCGTTTTGAAGGACATTTCAAAAAAAGGAGAAAAAAGTTACTCTTTGCCATATGCACTGTCCCTTTCTTTCCAGGACTCAACTCTGATTTCAAGGGGGAAGTAAGGACAATATGGCAGGATATATGCCAGGTTCAAGTGATGTAATAATCGGATGCTTGCTCTACGGCACAGAGTTGGGCAAATGACCTGCTAAAAAGAGAGCTGATTTCTGTGCAGCTATCCTCAGCACTGAACAGCAGAGATGCTCCAGAAAACAACAGAAAAATGTTATAAATTACTTCTATTCCATCAGTTTCAAGAGAGTGACTAAACTAATGTAAGAACTTATGTGAATCTAAATATGACTTTGATGAAAAACCATCTTTTGGCATTTTCTGAAAGAACATGGAATCAAGCTATAGGTATAGTGGTTTTTTAACAATTTTGGTTTAATTGGCAATATTATTTATGTAAATTATCTGAATTTATCATGTAATCATTTAAGTTATGCTTTGCCTATTACTGTTTTCACTCTAATATATAATTTCTTGAACTCCAAAAGGAGTGGTGATAAGTTAGAGGTTTACATCTGATGAGATGAATATTATGATAAATGTAGATTGCAGAGCTGTTCTCACTAAGCTATTCTCTGTAGGGGCTTCCTGATGGTTCAGATGTTAAAGGCTCTGCCTGCAATGAAGGAGACCCAGATTCAATCTCTGGGTTGGGAAGATCTCCCAGCAAAGGGAATGGCTACCCACTTCATTATTCTTGCCTGGAGAATCCCATGGACAGAGGAGTCTGGCAGACCACAGGCCATGGGGTCTGCATAGAGTTGGACACAACTGAGCAGCAAACACTTTCCCTTTATAGGTCTGACCAAAAAAAAAAAAAACCTCCTCAAACTAAGTATTCAGGAACCTTCTTATATTCTTTAAAGATCTCCAATTCCTTTTATTAAATAAAAATGTCAGCACATTAAAATTTTAGTTAAATTAGTGAGAAAATAACTACTTTGTCTGTGTTTTAGTTATAACAGAAGACTTTGAACCATAATTTAAAGGTCAACTTCAGACTTATTTTTTAAACTCAAATCTAGCGTTTAATATTGAAACCATGGCTTCTAATTATTTTTCTTGATGCAATACTTTTCTCCATTACTTATGTAGAGTGGATTTTTCTGTCAAGTAGAGAGATGTCAAAAAGAGAAAAGTGCTTGCAATAACTTCATTTGAAGACAAAATACCTGAGGACAATTTAGAGTTCACACAGCTATACTCAATGAAAAGAAATGCTACTGAAACTGTGAAACATCAAATTTCATGAAATCTCACAGAGACCTTGAAAAATTGACCTTTTAAGAACATTGAGAAATAGCAAGGAGAAACCATGAGGTTATCATGGCCTATATTCTCCAGGTATCATGTTCTGCAATATTTTCTTCAAGGTTGCACTCTTAGGGTATTAATTATGCTTACAGGGTCATAATTTTATTGTATAATAAAACATCTTCCATTCTCTTCTCGAGGCGATCTCCCTGACCCAGGGAAGATGGAACCCATGTCTCTCTCATTGCAGGCAGATTCTTTACCATCTGAGCCATCAGGGAAGCCTAATAAAGCATTTACTTTCCATGATCCATTTAGAGCACTATTTTCTCTAAGTATATTGATATAAATTATTTATATAAAGTGCATACATATTTATGCTTTGTAAAATCACATTTTCTTAATTTTATTTAAAATATTACCATCATTTTATTTATATAAAATATAAACTCCTGCTAGTTAAGAAGTCTAAATATAATTACTATGAAAAAAGTCCTGGATTAAGTTACGTGGACTCTTGGAAAATAAAATAATATGAAAAATGCTTTTACAGATTCCCGATATTTATCAAGAATTTGTTTTCAAAGGTAAAATGTATTAATATCAGAATTTCATATTATCTCCCAAATCTGCATATAGATAATCTTCTGTATTTGTGAACCACTGAAATCAATCATGCATGTTTTATGCATATTTATTAGGATATACATTGCTATTGGTGTTCAAGTTCATTTCAGTTCATTTCAGTCGCTCAGTCGTCTCTGACTCTGCAACACCATGAATCGCAGCACGCCAGGCCTCCCTGTCCATCACCAACTCCCGGAGTTCACTCAGACTCACGTCCATCGAGTCAGTGATGCCATCCAGCCATCTCATCCTCAGTTGTCCCCTTCTCCTCCTGCCCCCAATCCCTCCCAGCATCAGAGTTTTTCCAATGAGTCAACTCTTCGCATGAGGTGGCCAAAGTACTGGAGCTTCAGCTTCAGCATCATTTCTTCCAAAGAAATCCCAGGGCTGATCTCCTTCAGAATGGACTGGTTGGATCTCCTTGCAGTCCAAGGGACTCTCAAGAGTCTTCTCCAACACCACAGTTCAAAAGCATCAGTTCTTTGGCGCTCAGCCTTCTTCACAGTCCAACTCTCACATCCATACATGACCACAGGAAAAACCATAGCCTTGACTAGACGGACCTTAGTCGGCAAAGTAATATTTCTACTTTTGAATATGCTATCTAGGTTGGTCGTAACTTTTCTTCCAAGGAGTAAGCGTCTAAGGTACTAACAAATGATGCCTTCCCCCATGAAAGAAATATTTTTATGCAAGTAGTATCAACTGTATTTATAATCAGCAAATATGATTAATCTGAATTTCTATTTCTCAATCATATGACATTTTTTCTTACCTCCTACTCTTACATATGCTGAATATACATGCAAAGATGCAAAGCACATAACATACCCTCTACATTTGTCGTGATTGCATGATGTGTGCATATGTGTTCATGTATATATATGTGTGTGTGAACTCAGTTGTCTCCAACTCTTTGTGACCCCTTGGACTGTAGCCCACCAGGTTCCTCTGTCTATGGAATCTTCCAGGCAAGAATACTGGTGTGGGTTTTCATTTCCTTGTCTGGGGGACCTTCCTCACCCAGGAATCAAAACCTCATCTCCTGCATATCCTGCATAACAGGCAAATTCTTTACCCACTGAGCCGTGGGAAAGCCTTGCATATGTGTTTATACAAATAGAAATTCATGTGATCCTTAAAATAGAGAGAAAAGTTGGATTATTCTTGGTAAACCATTACAGAAAGTTTTAAAAAGATCCGTTACATGTAATCTTCAAGATAAGAATAAATGACATGAATAAAACAATTCCATAAAATGGAAGAGAATAAAATTAATAAATTTAAAACACAGAAATATACTACTGAAAAAATGTCTAAGAAGGTGACAAGAAAACCTAGCATAATACTATTTGTGATGAATATTGATGAAGACTAGTTCCTTATCAAACAGTGAATATTGGGCTTCCCTGGTCACTCAGACAGTAAAGAATTCTGCCTTCAATACCAGAGACCTGGGCTCAGTCCCTGGGTCAGGAAGATCCCCTGGAGAAGGGAACGGCAACCCACTCTAGTATTCTTGCCCAGAGAACTCCATGGACAGAGGAGCCTGGCAGGCTACAGTCCATGGGGTCGCAAAGAGTAGCGCGTGACTGAGAGACTAAACCTTCCTTCACTTTCATTGTTAAGATTTAGGTTGAATAATAATAACACAGAACTGCCCATAAACTTGGCCTCCCTGTTTGGCCTTTTCAGACACCATTTTGATTCAAGTTTTCCCATGGATGGTTCCTGTCCGGGGAGGACAGAGATCTGGTGGTCCCTTGGTATTTGCTTAAGTGAATACATTATGGTTTTGTCTTCAGAGGATTGGTTAACCACACTGCTTATTTATTAAAAGTTTACCATCTGCTAGGCTGCCTGTTTCCTGGTTCTTTGGTGAGAAAGAGAGGCCTTTGGGGAGAATTTCGAGTTCTGAACCTTCTGATATTTCACAATTGCTGCCTTCTTTTGCTCCTTGTTCAGATTATATAAGACTAAAAGAAAATCTGGCAAAATCACTACCCCATTACTTTGGAGTCCTCGTGTCCATAGACAGGTTGCTTTCTCCCCACCTTTCATAGTCTAAGTTTTATCTTATATACAATGCCTAGGGTTTTTAGTTGTATTTAGAAAGAGAAAAAACAAAAATTATACCTACTTTATATCTACACTTTCTTCCCCAGGGCTTCCCTGGTGGTTTAGATGATAAAGAATCTGCCAGCAATGTGGGAGACCCAGGTTGTTCTGCTGGTTTGGGAAATTCCTTGGAGAAGGGAATGACTACCCACTCCAGTATTCTTGCCTAGAGAACTTTATGGACAGAAGAGCCTTGTGGGCTACAGTGCATGCAGGTCACAAAGAGAAGGACACGACTGAGTGACTAACACTTTCACTTTTCACTTTTTTCTTCCCTGAAGTATTGATATGTACTTTTAAAAGACTTGTATAGGAAATGGGCCACCAATTTGGAGCAAGAAGGAAGATTTATCAGATTTGAAAAAGACCTCCAAGCCTCCAAATCTCTGGATACTGAAAACAGGCAGAAAAAGTCATTTGCAAACATATGACTGCTTATTTTCTCTGTTGAAATTATTCTTATTATTATTTCTTGCTTAGGCTCTTATTTTTATTATATCCTGTTCCTACTTCCTAAACTTAGAAGCAGGGTTTAACCAAGAAATGTTTCCTATCCTCAGAGATACGGGTCTTGCCAACTTTTACCTTGTGGAATTTCAGCACTCCCATGGAACTGTAGACTGTTAAGTGCTTCCTATTTCTCCCATTTAGGACTGGAAGCATTTATTACAGTCATCTTTGTTGCTTTCGTACCATTGCATGGTGGGTGTGATAGGATTAGGTAACTTGTTTAACAGTTTATAGTCCTTAGATCAACAGCAGCCATATCTGAAGAGACAGTAAAATTTAATCCAGATTGTGACATTCTGAACATTGAGCCATATAGAATTTGATGAGAATTTGGGGATCATAGATAAAGGTGAGTATATTTTGCATGAGCCTAGTGGCTCAGATGGTAAAGAATCCGCCTGCAATGTGGGAGACCTGAGTTCAATCCCTGGGTTGGGAAGATCCCCTGGAGGAGGCCATAGCAACCCACTCCAGTATTCTTACCAGGAGAATCCCATGGGCAGAGGACCCTGGAGGGCTACAGTCCATGGGGTTGCAAAGAGTCAGACACAACCAAGTGATAAGCACAGCATAAAATGTAATTATCTGCACCCAGAAGCAGTGGTAGCTTGTAAAAGTGGGATCTATTATTTCTCTCTCTGCAGCCTTATCCCTTCAATGTGACTGAAGAATCTTTCATCCATTTTGTTTTCCCTTACCTTGAATTGGACTTGGTTACATGACTTCATTTGACCAAACAGGAAGTTAGAAAACTTGGAGCAAGAGAGACCCGATGAGCCGCTCCTGAACACCAGGACTCACCCTTTCTCACTGCACTTGGACCCTGTGGCTGCCATGGGAAGGGGTGGAAGCTAGTCAACTGGAAATTGACGGGCCATGTGAAGAAAAACAGAAGTCACAGACCCAGCAGTCAGGAAGCCCAGTTCTTACCGCTGACACACACGTGGGCTCAACCAAGACCACAGGAGTCTGTCTCAGATCAGATGGACCACCTGGCTAAATGGGCAATTTTTTTTTTTAACTGTAAGCTTTGGTGTCATTTTTGTTGTTGTTCTGTCACTGTCTTGTCCAATTGTTTGCAACTCCATGGACTGTGGCACGCCAGGCTTTCCTGTCCTTCATCATCTCCCAGAGTTTACTCAGACTTATGCCCATTGAGTCAGTGATGGCCATCCAGCCATCTCATCCTCTGTCACCCCCTTCTCCTCCTGCCTTCAATCTTTCCCAGCATCAGGGTCTTTTCCAATGAGTCAGCTCTTTGCATCAGGTGAACAAACTATTCAGTTTCATCATCTATCCTCCAATGAATATTCAGGGTAGATTTCCTTTAGAATTGACTGGTTTGATCTCCTTGCAGTCCGAGTGACCCTTGAGAGTCTTCTCCAGCATCACAGTTTGAAAGCATCAATTCTTCGGCACTTTCTTTCTATTAGGCATTAAAAGAGACAGCATCGTCAATACTAAAGAAAATATTTGTGATGCACATGTCTACCAACTTATCCCAGGCTCCATGACATACAGAGACCTTCTTTTAAAAAAATTAAAAACACAATCTTGGCATGTGGTCATAGATTTGAACAAGCGTTTCACACACACACACACAAATGAAAAAAAAACACCCAAATATCTAATAACTATATTTAAAAGTCCTCAGCTTCACTGGCCATCAGGGAAATGAAAATCAAAACCACCAGGCAATATACAGTTTCAGATTTACTGAAAGGAAAGCATCAGAAAATACCAAGTATCTGAGTGAATGTTGTTGAGCAACCACACTCACAGATCGCTGGTGGGAGTATAAATTGATATTTTTAAAAACTGCTTGTCAGCAGCAACTCAAGTTGATACACTTACCCTGTTACCAAGCAATGTCATTTCTGGATAGGAATCTGGAAGAAATATGTGCATATGCTTACAAAAAATATACAAAATTGTTCACAGCAGTATGATTTGCAATGTCCTCGAACTAGACACTAAACAAATGTCTATCAGCAGAAGAATGGATAAACTATCATGCAGCGACACAAGACATCACTGAACAGAAATGATGTAAATAATCTAAAATGCTATACAACAATGTGAAGGAATGTCTCAAACTATGATTTTGAACAAGGTAGACCAAGAAAGGTATGTGGTGTATTCTACTGAAACAAAAATAGGAAAATCTAACTTAATGCTTCCCTGATGGCCCCGTGGTAAGGAATATGCCTGCCAGTGCAGGGGTTGAGAGTTCAATCCCTGGGTCAGAAAGATCGCCTGGAGAAGGAAACAGCAACCCACCCAAGGATTCTTGTCTGGAGAATTCCATGGACAGAGGAGCTTGACGAGCTATAGTCCATGGTTTTGTAAAAGAGTCAGACGTGACTTAGCAACTACATACCAACAACAGCAAAAACAACTTAAGCTCTCAGAAATCTAAGAAGTGGTTTTCCTTGGGGAAAGGATGAATATAAGTAAATCTCTGTGGTGCCAGCAATATTCTATTTCTTGACCTGGGGGCTGGTTACAGAGGAGAGATCAATTTGGGGAAAAACACAGATATACATTTATTGAAAAGATATATATCACCATAATAAATGTCTTCTGTCCATCAACAACTTTCTTATTAAATGTTAATAGGATGGTAAAATTAATACTTATAGTTGGTTTTCATCTGAATATTAATCAATATCTTCCTAAATGAAAGCAGATAGCCAAAATATCTGAAAGATTTTTAAATCAAATTGATTCTCTTCCATCTTTCATTACACTCTTGGGCTATTTTTGCCTCATATCTCAGTTCCACTTTATTTAATATCTCTCTAAATTAGACATTATATTAATAGTTAATTTCCTGGCATTAAGCAATCAATGAATTTTAGATTTATTTAATGTTTAGCAATTTATTTGCTACCATTTCCCTTTCATTTCACAATCTGTGTTGCTTTTGATTTATTTCATTCTGAATATATAATTCAGTAGTTCTCTCAGTAGTGTCTTATGTCAGCAATGGTTTCTATCTGAAAATGTCCTTTTTTAACACTGTCAGATATTTCAGGAGCTTATATCAGTAGAGAATTCAAAGTTCACCATTGTTTTCTCACATCACTTTAAAGGTATTTTTCTGCTGCTTTGTATTTATTTTTATCCCTGTTAAAATGTCTAATTTTAATTTATTCTGATAAAATCTCTTTTTACAGTCATTTTGTGACCTACTCTTTGATGTTCTGAAATTTCCCTATTCAATAGANATTTCAGGAGCTTATATCAGTAGAGAATTCAAAGTTCACCATTGTTTTCTCACATCACTTTAAAGGTATTTTTCTGCTGCTTTGTATTTATTTTTATCCCTGTTAAAATGTCTAATTTTAATTTATTCTGATAAAATCTCTTTTTACAGTCATTTTGTGACCTACTCTTTGATGTTCTGAAATTTCCCTATTCAATAGATTGGATTAAATTATTTTCATATTCAAGATTGTATATTTCCTAAATCTGAAAATTTATATAAATTTTGGAATATTCTCAATACTACCTTTAAATATATTACCTTTCTCATTCTCTTTTTTACTCTTAGGAGTTTCAGTGGAGATGTATTGGAATTTCTCACCTGTCTAAATATTTTTTTTCAATTTGTCTTTTATAATGTCATCTTTTAACCTTATTTTATTGCATCAAGATGAATCCCCCCAAAAATGTGCTTTAACTCTTTCCTCAAATTCATGTTTCTGCAGTTTCATAAATAATTTAATTTTTCCTTTGGTTCTTTTTATGTCCAGATTGTGTTTTATTTTCAAACATGACTTCTTGTAGTGTATATCATATTTTTACTCCCTACTGTTATTCCCTTAATAACTTTAAACTTATTTTTATATAAAAGCAATAATTCCCTGGGGATTTAGTTCTACTGTTTGTATTTTCTACTGTCCCTTGTTTACAATGGATTGTTTCTTTCTGTAGTTTGTAATTTTAGACTGTGAACTCTTTTTTGTTAAGACTGCCACTGTGGAACACCAAAAGTCTAGTGAGACATTTATAATCCCCTACTTCATTTTATGGAACATCACAGTACTGTAGCCACATTTTATGTCAATATTTCAGATAATATTTCAAATATTTCCAAGACCACAAACTTGAATGCCAGATTTACATATAATGTAGGCTTATGATTAGAATTCTTCAAGGGACAGTTTTTTTTTTCTTAGAGGATGCTTTAGCTTGCCAGGGCTACCATACAAAGTGGATTTCCCTGGTGGCTCAAGGGTAAAGAATCTGCCTGCAATGCAGGATACCTGGGTTCAATGCCTGGTTTGGGAAAAATTCCCTGGAGAAGGAAATGACAACCCACTCCAGTATTCTTGCCTGGAGAATCCCATGGACAGAGAAGCCTTGCAGGCTATAGTCCATGGGGTTGCAAAGAATCAGACATGACTGAACAACCACCAGCACCTGGGCTAAGTGGCTTAAAATAAGAGAAGTAGCTCTGAATGGTGAAAGTCTAAAGTCAAGGATGGTAGAGCTGATTCCTTCCAAAGGCTGTGAAGANAGTATGAGCAGTGTGCCACCTACTTTCTCATATTTACCAATAATGTCAATGTGCAGTTACTTCTTGTCATTAGGTGTACGAAGCTTCAACTCAGATATCAGTGGATAATTGCATTAAAGTGACCACTACTGTAAATTTTGAATATTATATAATTAGAATTATTGGAAGCAAGAGATGAAAGATAATTTTGAAGTTATTCCCATGTTGTTGTTGAGTAACTAAGTCATGTCCAATTCTCTGAGACCCCATGGACTGCAGCATGGCAACCTTCCCTGTCCTCTATTATCTTCCAGAGTTTCAGTTATGATCATAAAGACCAAAAAAAGGAAGATGGAATATTCTGGAAATGGTATGACCCAACGGGTGTCTGCTTGGGTATGGGTGTGTCTTCAAAAAATGGACCTATGTCCCAATGAAAGAAAAATAGGTAAATAAAAATACTTCTGAACATTTGACATCCATCCAAAGAAGGGAAAACTCACTGATCAGTCAAAATAAGCACAAGAGAAATTAACAAAAAGAAATTTAACACAACAAAGAGATTCAAGATTAGCTCCAAATAATTTCCTGAGCCTAAATGAAACATGACTTCCTNGTGAACGAAAAATAGGTAAATAAAAATACTTCTGAACATTTGACATCCATCCAAAGAAGGGAAAACTCACTGATCAGTCAAAATAAGCACAAGAGAAATTAACAAAAAGAAATTTAACACAACAAAGAGATTCAAGATTAGCTCCAAATAATTTCCTGAGCCTAAATGAAACATGACTTCCTATATAAATAATTTAGTCAATAAATGAAGCAGAAGTTCAAAGATGAGACTGGAATCAGTGGCTTGGAAGTAAAAAAAATGGAAGAAATAAGTCAGAAGAAAACCATCAGGGAAAAGATAAGGAATTTAAAGGATTTATCCAGAAGACCTAACATACGAATAATGGGAATTCCAGAAGGAGAAAACAGAACAGATGGAAGGCTGTTAATAATTAAATAAAATAAATAAATCATAGCAGTCTATTTCCTTGCTGAGGAAATACCTGAAACTGCAGATTTAGAGAAGATTAATGAGAAATGTCATACTCTTGAGCCTCCTATTGAAAAATTTCCAAATCTAAGACAAATAGACAATTTATAAAATGCAAAATAAAAAAATAAAGGGAAAATGTACTAACCTTATGTGTAACATTGAGATATCAAACACAGATCAATAACTTCCACAGCCTACTATGAATAAAATATTGCCATCACACAGTACAACATACAGACTAGTATATCATGCTTTTGTGAAGAAGAAGAAAGACTACATTCATGGTAACAAATACCTTGTTTGTTAAATTTAAATGGATATAAAAAGATTAGCTTAGAATGGGCAATGTAAGTAATGCACTCATAAAGCCAAGAGAGTGTATGACACCACACTAAGACAACTAGTTAATGTGAGCCATATCACTGATGAGAGCACCTGGAATGCTCAAAAAAAAAAAAAAAATCATGAGGCTATTAAAATGGTACATGGTCTGAAAATGAAGCCTTTGGATCCACTTTCTGAATAGAACTAAAGGAAGTGGGAAAGATGAGAAGTGAAGGAGATATTTTACACCCGGGACCTTAAGGAGGAACTGGATGTAGGACCATCTTGAGCTTCTCAATATTCCCCAATATTAGGAGCTTTTATTAGGAACCCAAACCTCTTATGGTTAAGAAATTACCTAAAAGGGACCAGCCAGGACAGAAGTGAGTCAGGGTAATGACTGAGGAGCAAACAGTTACAATTTTCCAAAGTTATGAAAAAATAGAACAGAGATTTAAAATAAAATGCACAGACTCAGGAGAGAAAAAAGGACAAACAAAACCTCAATTAAGTATGTCACAGGAAAATTGCTTAAAAGACACAAAGTAACTAAAAGAAAATCAAAAGTACAGCCAGAGAGTAAAAAGCAATTAATTTTATTAAAGCAAAAATATGTTTAAGCACCTATCCCAAAAGAAACAATGGATGTCAAGAAATAATGGAATGATACCTTTAAATTGCTGAGAAAAAAATGACTGTGGGCTCAGAATTCTGTAGCCAGAAAAAAAAAAAAAGAAAGAAAAAACCTTCAACAATGGAAATGAATGTCCTAAAGTGAAGTCGCTCAGTCATGTCCGACTCTTTGTGACCCGGTAAACTGAAGCCCACCAGGCTCCTCCGTCCTTGGGATTCTCCAGGCAAGAATACTGGAGTGGGTTGCCATTTCCTTCTCCAGGGGAACTTCCCGACCCAGGGATCAAACCCAGGTCTCCCACACTGCAGGCAGACACTTTAACCTCTGAGCCACCAGGGAAGGCCTAAAAATAAGAGCAACTGCCCCAGTAGCACATGCATGCCACAAGCTACAGCACACACTTAAGGAAACAATTCAGAAGATGTGTATAAGAGACAGATTTATAAAATGCAAAATAAAAAAATAAAGGGAAAATGTACTAACCTTATGTGTAACATTGAGATATCAAACACAGATCAATAACTTCCACAGCCTACTATGAATAAAATATTGCCATCACACAGTACAACATACAGACTAGTATATCATGCTTTTGTGAAGAAGAAGAAAGACTACATTCATGGTAACAAATACCTTGTTTGTTAAATTTAAATGGATATAAAAAGATTAGCTTAGAATGGGCAATGTAAGTAATGCACTCATAAAGCCAAGAGAGTGTATGACACCACACTAAGACAACTAGTTAATGTGAGCCATATCACTGATGAGAGCACCTGGAATGCTCAAAAAAAAAAAAAAAATCATGAGGCTATTAAAATGGTACATGGTCTGAAAATGAAGCCTTTGGATCCACTTTCTGAATAGAACTAAAGGAAGTGGGAAAGATGAGAAGTGAAGGAGATATTTTACACCCGGGACCTTAAGGAGGAACTGGATGTAGGACCATCTTGAGCTTCTCAATATTCCCCAATATTAGGAGCTTTTATTAGGAACCCAAACCTCTTATGGTTAAGAAATTACCTAAAAGGGACCAGCCAGGACAGAAGTGAGTCAGGGTAATGACTGAGGAGCAAACAGTTACAATTTTCCAAAGTTATGAAAAAATAGAACAGAGATTTAAAATAAAATGCACAGACTCAGGAGAGAAAAAAGGACAAACAAAACCTCAATTAAGTATGTCACAGGAAAATTGCTTAAAAGACACAAAGTAACTAAAAGAAAATCATAAGTACAGCCAGAGAGTAAAAAGCAATTAATTTTATTAAAGCAAAAATATGTTTAAGCACCTATCCCAAAAGAAACAATGGATGTCAAGAAATAATGGAATGATACCTTTAAATTGCTGAGAAAAAAATGACTGTGGGCTCAGAATTCTGTAGCCAGAAAAAAAAAAAAAGAAAGAAAAAACCTTCAACAATGGAAATGAATGTCCTAAAGTGAAGTCGCTCAGTCATGTCCGACTCTTTGTGACCCGGTAAACTGAAGCCCACCAGGCTCCTCCGTCCTTGGGATTCTCCAGGCAAGAATACTGGAGTGGGTTGCCATTTCCTTCTCCAGGGGAACTTCCCGACCCAGGGATCAAACCCAGGTCTCCCACACTGCAGGCAGACGCTTTAACCTCTGAGCCACCAGGGAAGGCCTAAAAATAAGAGCAACTGCCCCAGTAGCACATGCATGCCACAAGCTACAGCACACACTTAAGGAAACAATTCAGAGAAAGGATGGGTGGTAGGTTCCCGTTGCCTTACCACACTGGGTAAAGACACAGCATGTGTCAGTCTTAGAAGATCACCCAATCCCTGGACTTGGGGTTTTGGATTGTGGGGTAGAGAAAGTGCTGCTCTCGTCCTTGTCAGGATTCAACAGGAGTGTGGCCTAGCAGAGGCTTGATTGCAACCCTATGCTGGGAGCTCTTTTTTTTTTGTGGAACTAACCACAACTGGCTAGTGTCAGTGGCTTCCGTTTGCACATATTGTGATGCACCTGTGTGACATAACAGCATCAGGAAACATGCTAGCACTCGGTGGATATAACATTCCCAACACCTTCGTGAGGCTTGGCTCTAAGACCGAGCTGGATGAATATTGATGTCCTCATGCTGGGCCTTAACTAGTTTGCCTGGGCACTTTGCGGAAGTTCATTCCTTTTCTGGGGCTTCCCAGGTGATGCTAGTGGTAAAGAATCCACCTGCCAATTCAGGAGACACAGGAGACTCAAGTTTAATCCTTGGGTGGGGAAGATACACTGGAGGGGGAAATGACACCCCATTCCAGTATTCTGCCCTGGGAAATCCCATGGACAGAGGAGCCTGAGGGGCTACAGTCCATGGGGTCACAAAGAGTCAGACATTACTGAGCATAACTCACGACGATTCCTTTTCTGAGACTTCAGCCTCCCTGGGATCTTTGTTAGACAAAAACAAACTAATAAATTAACAAATAAAACCACATACCTGTGAGTGAAATAAACACATTTTCAGAAGAAAACACTTGCAGAATGTGCCACCAGAACTGCAATAAAGAAGGGAGAGTGGGGATATTCTTGGTCAAGAAGGGAAATCATTCTAGATGGAAACTCAGGAGTGCAGAAATAAAGAGAAATAGAAAGGAGTAAAAAAGGCTGAGCTGTGGTGCTGAAGAAGACAATTGAGAGTCCCTTTGACACCAAGGAGATCAAGCCAGTCAATCCTAAAGGAAATCAGTCCTGAATATTCATTGGAAAGACTGATTCTGAAACTGAACCTTCAGTAATTTGGCCACTTGATGCGAAGAGCTGACTCATTGTAAGAGACCCTGATGCTGGGAAAGATTGAAGGTAGGAGGAGAAGGGGATGACAGAAGATGAGATGGTTGGGTGGCATCACCGACTCAGTGGACATGAGTTTGAGCAAACTCCGGGAGATAGTGAAGGGCAGGGAAGCCGGATGTACTGCCGTTCATGGGGTCACAAAGAGATGGACATGACTTACTGACTAAACAAAAACAACAAAAGTGGGCAAAGGCCAGAGTGGTGAGATTCCAGGATAGTGGAGTCAGAGTTATGGATTATATGCCTGTGTGCCTGTCATAACTACATATTTTTATTTGAATGATTTACCATTTATTTCAACATTAAGGTAATTATCAAAATTTTACAGAACCAGGTAATTTGGCCTATATAGTACACAGCCCTTTTCAGGCACAATTTGAACAAATGGTTTAAGAGAGGTAAGTCCATTTATTTTTGTTTGATTTTTCTCGTTGTTTGGTTTGGTTTGCAGAATGTTTTTGCAGCTCTTGAGAAACAGGTTGTCTGCTTGCAACAAAAGCTAATTAAATGTAAAATGAAAGTGTTAGTTGCTCAGTTGTGTCCAGCTCAGTTGTGTCCAACTCATTGACCTGTGACCCAGAGAAATACCAAATACAGCAGGGGAAACACCTGCCTCCCCTCCCCAGGCAGTCCTCGGAAATGCGGGAATTTTCTCTGAGAAAATGAGTATCTCCTCTCACACTGGGCTTCCCTGGTGGCCCAGAGGTTAAAGCGTCTGCCTGGAATGCGGAAGAACCGGGTTCTATCCCCTGGTTGGGAAGATACCCTGGAGAAGGAAATGGCAACCCACTCCAGTACTCTTGCCTGGAGAATCCCAAGAAGGGAGGAGCCTGGGTAGGCTACAGTCCATGGGGTCACAAAGAGTCTGACACAACTGAGTGACTTCACTTTCATTTTCTCACACTGGAGAGTTAATCAATGGATTAGGAACTATTACACTACATTTAAATTACATGCAGCTCCTAATGTCAGCAGCACAGACAGTGAACCAAGGGTTAGAAAATACACTAGGGGTGGGACAAGGTGACACAGAGAGAGAGATTACAGCAGCCCTAACCATTGGTGGTTAAGTGACGTGAAAGTGAAGTCTCTCAGTCGTATCTGACTCTTAGCGACCCCATGGACTGTAGCCTACCAGGCTCCTCCATCCATGGGATTTTCTAGGCAAGAGTACTGGAGTGGGTTGCCATTTCCTTCTCCAACTGGTGGTTAAGAGTCTAGCAAACAATAAGAAAGGGCAACTCATCTTAAGAGAGCATTTTTAAACAATTAGGAAAATCACATCTGGAGAAGGAAATGGCAACCCAATTCAGTATTCTTGTCTGGGAAATCCCATGGACAGAGGAGCCTGGTGGGCTACAGTCCATGGGGTTGCAAAAGAGTCAGACATGACTGAGCAACTAAACCACAACAACTTAGTCATATTCACCAATACTGGTGGACCTAGAAAAGATCATAATGAGAAAAACAAACATGAAAACTGCAGACATGCACATGGTTTAGTGTTATATGTGTAGTTGGTGAAACAAATTAAAAAGGGCAATTCATGTAAATCTTACGTGAGCAGTTTAGGATAGGGCTGCCTCCATTGAAAGAAAATTCAGAGATCTTTGCTTGATATGCACATTCTGTTGAGTGAGAAACAAATTGTTCCTAAACAGAGATTTCAAAACCAAAAGGGGTTAAGAGGCTTGGTTCTCAGCAGTTACCTCTCAGTTTATAAACATGAATGAAGGAGTACATTGTCTTGTGTTTGGTTACTGGAAACTTAACGTTCTGTTTACTTGTCTGTAGCTGACTGGCAAGAAAGCTGGAAGGTCACGTAGACATGAAGAAGGCTTAAGTTTTGGTTACAGTCAGAGTCAGCATTTAAGGGAAACCAAGATAGTTTGTTTCAGTTATATAGCCTTCAGTATAAGTGAAAAAGTGGCAATTTTTCCTGTAAAATGAAGTCACTCAGTCGTGTCCAACTCTTTGTGACCCCATGGATGGTAGCATACCAGGCTCCTCTGTCCATATAATTTTCCAGGCAAGAGTACTGGAGTGGGTTGCCATTTCCTTCTCCAGGGGATCTTCCTAACCCAGGGATCAAACCTGGGTCTTCTGCGTTGCAGGCAGACACTTTACCATCTGAGCTACCAGCCTTCAGTATAGCCTTCAGTGTTTAGTATAAGGGTCTATTCAAGCTATGGCCTTTATTTTTTATTCTGCTTAACATCCCAATTAAAAAAAAAGGAATCTAGCCATAATCAAATCTTTTACCTGCATAGTAGATTACTGGTATTACATTAATAATATTTAATTAGTAATAAAATGAATAAAATTATGCACACATTACTTGTATTTACGTACTTCTTTCTATATATTGGAATTTACATTAATAAAAATCAATCATTCAATTGATCCATCTATTGTCTGTATCTATGCTAAGTTCTTTGAATCTTGTGACTGTTTTTCTTCTATAGGGTGGTCTTCAGCTCAAGATTATTGTCCCTAGCTGAACCACAGAAAGTCATGAGTTGCAAGTCATAAGGTGTTAATATTCTGTGAACATCAGATACCTGTCCAGTAGGGGAGGTACACTGACTCATATCTGTAAAATCAGAGGTGTGACCTTGGGTTTCACCTTAACTCTATTTAGGTTTGTCAGCTCTTTCTTGGATTCCATGAACCATCTAAGCAGCCTTCTAATAAATTCCATTTTTTTAATATACAAAAAGTTAAAATGTAAAAGCAATTTACCCAACTAAATCATAAAGTATTTGTATGTACTTAATTGTTGAGACTTAAATTGTTTTTTGATTTCTGTGTCCAACCGCATTAACTTCAGATCTTCCTCTTTTAGTATAAGTAACTTTTAAAAGGGACTTCTCTGGTGACTCAGATAGTAAATCTGTCTGCAATGCAGGAGATCCAGGTTCAATCCTTGGGTTGGGAAGATACCCCTGGAGAAGGGAATGGCAACCCACTCCAGTATTCTTGCCTGTAGAATCCCAGGGATCTGGGATCTGGCAGGCTATAGGATCCTGGCAGGCTATAGTCCGTGGGGTGGCAAAGAGTTGGACACAACTGAACTAACACTTTCACTTCAACCATTTAAAAAACTATATTAATAATCATTCATGATAGGAGAGACTTTCCAAATGTGATGTAGGCACTACTTGTCATTTTACCCTTATTTATGCAAAATTATCCCAGATGTCAATAAACTTTTGATAATAAAATTTCATGAGCATATGTGTGATACATCCAGATGTCCAGGATTTCTGCCCTTTATCTGCATGATACCCATCTTACAATGGAAATTTAACATATTGATTATATTGGACCAGAATACTTACGCTTGCTATTCATGCTTCCATAAATGATCAGTAAATTTACCTAGTGTGATTTGGGAATTTGTTTAAGCTAAACTTTATTAACTAATAGTATTCTTTTAGTTTTATTAAAGATTTGTTTTAATGTGGATCATTTTTTTAAAACCCCTTTTGAATTTTTACAATAATGCTTCTGGTTTATGTTTTGATTTTTTGGCCATTCCATGTGGCATGTGGGATCCTAGCTCCCTGACCAGGAATCAGACCCACATTCCCACCCAACCCATATCTGAAGGTGAAGTCCCAACCACTGCACTGCCAAGGAAGTCCATAGCTAGTCTTATTCTGAACAGAAACTCTTGATTTTATAATAGAGGTCACTGTGAGAGCATGCTGAATTGTAGAGGGCATCTGTCTGGCCAAAAAGATTCAAGGGTAAATAACATGCTGAATCATAGTATTTATTAATAGTTGAATCATGTAGTTTAGTTTCCAAGTGTTACATTATTCAAGAGAAGAATAGATTATGCTACAGATAATTGTGAGTGACATGTTAGATTGAACAGTAATTACATAAATATTCCATCATGGTCAATATAAAGTAATGTTCATCAGCAAAATATTTTTATAAAATCCGATTAGTCAGAACTGATGACTTAATGAGTTGGAGTTGAGAGCAATTACCATCCATCCTATTTTTGATGGATCTTCCAATGATCAAATGTTGTCTTAAAATTGCATTGCAAAAAAACACAACAGAAAATTCCATTGTGTTCTAGTATACTAAAATGGGAAAAAAAACAACAACAAAGTTTCATTCAGATGATTTGTTTTAGAAGTCTCTATCTTTAATATACTTGCACAATAAGGAATATTAAATTAGGGTTTATTAGAGGCAAACAATTAATTGGTAATGTAGTCATAAATTAAGACAGCAACTAAACAACAACAAGGTTGTTGTTGTTGTTTTTTTTTTTGTTCTGCTTACAGAACTGTGCAAATATTGTTGCAGAAACTCATCTTCTGTTCACCAGTGCAGAACGGAAGACAGAGTTTTGGTGAAGTAGAAAAGAGTAGCTTTTATTGCTTTGCCAATAAAAGAGACACGGCAAGCTAATGCCCTGAAGACTGTGTCACCCACCCTGAAGGAGGTACTGAGGAGTATTATGGTGTCCAAGGGGGCAGGGCATGATCCGCTCATGGACAATTCTTGGAACAGTTGGCATCAAGGTGAACTTTCAAACATCATCAACTTTTTGGTTTCAATCAGGCTAAGGTCTATATTCTTGTAGTCAGCAGTTTTCATCTGGAGTGAAGGGGGTGTCTATTTCCTGTAAAGACAACTTAAGAATGTGTGTCAGGCATTTATTGATATCTTTCAGGGAATTGGGAGTTGAGTGATTCAACTACATGGTGGATTTANTTGGTTTCAATCAGGCTAGGGTCTATATTCTTGTAGTCAGCAGTTTTCATCTGGAGTGAAGGGGGTGTCTATTTCCTGTAAAGACAACTTAAGAATGTGTGTCAGGCATTTATTGATATCTTTCAGGGAATTGGGAGTTGAGTGATTCAACTACATGGTGGATTTATAGTACCCCAGCCCAACAGCTATTCTTTGTTTCTACATCTTCACATTTCCCAATCAGTGACTCTTGAGGCAGTACCTTATTTCAAAAGACAAGGACACAGGGCCTTGTACATGGCGCCAATATCACCAAAATGAACTCATTTCTATCACTCTAAAAGATCCTTCATACCCATTTGCATTCAGTCCACTGTCATGTATCTATCTGTCTGTTGCTGTTTAGTTGCTCAGTAGTGTTCGATGCTGTGACCCCATGGACTGCACACGTCAAGCTTCCCTGTCCTTCACCACCTCCCAGAGTCTGATCAAACTCATATCCATTGAGTCAGTGGTGCCATCCAATCATCTCATCCTCTGTGGTCCCCTTCTCCTTCTGCCTTCAGTCTTTCCCAGCATCAGGGTCTTTTCCAATGAGTCAACTGTTCACATCAGGTGGCCAAAATATTGGAGCTTCAGCATCAGTGCTTCCAATGAATATTCAGGGTTAATTTCCTTTAGGATTGACTGGTTTGATCTCCTTGCTGTCCAAAGTACTCTCAAGAGACTGTCTACCTACATACCTATGTATCTGTCTTTACAAACTCTTCATTCCTTCCCTTTTTATTTTACTGTGTACACAGTATGTAAAAGATACTCAATTTCTCACTTTTGACTTATTGTCTTTTTAATATGATTTCCTTGTATTAATCTCATTCTATATGTGAATACACATGCACACACATATATATTCTAAATATATTTCAGATGGGATTAGATAAAGTTAGTCAAGAAACAATGCTGGTACACCTTAGTGTGTGCTGTGGAAATAAGTAAATAAGTAAACTAATGCAAATAACTTAAACAACTGTTATTTGGAAAGCCAGGAGTCGAGGACAAAGTGAATCTTAGGAAATAAAGCCTGAATCCATTTGAAGACAATTTTATGTAGATCAGAAAATCTCCTGAGTCACTTTACCAAGGATAACAAAGTAAGCATAAATACAACAAATGTTAAGCCAATGAATAGCAGGGCTAGCACTAAATAAGGTAGTCCTGTCATCTGAGTTTGATCCAATCAAGGACATGACTTTGCTGAAAAGGTGAACATTCCAGCTTACTTTTAGATGTGACAGATGGAGACAAGACTTCAGGATAAACAAAGCACATTTGTGATCATGTTAACTTTGTAAACCAGCAACAGATGTGCTCTGTAGGGGAGTGCTAACTCCACCAAAGATAAAACTTGGCAGAGAAGTTCCCATCTTGGCATCTTCCAACTGTTGCCTCATATCCATCCTTACACACAAGTACATTTGCTGCAAGAGGGGTACCTCTCAAGAGAACCAGCCATTTTCCTGAACCTGCAATAATAGAAGCCAAAATAGAATCTCATAATCTTAGCCTATTCTTTCAATAGAGAAGAGACATTACAATAATCAAACATGGAAACATTTGCCTCTGCTTGAGAAGTTTCCATGTAGAGAAAACTGCTTTACAAAATATCTCATGAAGCCAGGTTAGTCCCCTTCTCGAAACTAATAATTGTTTAAACTGGCAATAAAAATTCACTTAATGTAATCCTCACAATTCAGCTCTAAGGAATAAAATTCTTGTACCATCTGTAAAAACTGAAGCAATCTAAATAAAAACCACCCACAATATTTATGAGAAAGTGTAGGCTGAAATGTATTTGCAGCAGTTCAAAATAATCAAAGGAAAGGATGATGCCTAAAAGAATCCACAGAGTGCAAAAAATACCAAAAATATATATATATAGCATTAAGGAGCTTCTTTCTGAAAATATGCATTGATATTTATTTCTGAGAAAATAATAAGTTGTCTACAGTATTTTTAGGAGCTCCAAAGTAAATGAAAAGTGCTTTTGCTACCATATGTGATTCAAAATTGAGATGAATAAAAAACAGATGAAAGTAAAATGAAGCTATCCATGAAGACACAATTTAGGAAAATTTAAAATCTATGTCCAAATAAATATTTTCAATAGTAAAAGAAGTATCTGATACCAAGTATCCAAATTATGGACACTTCATTTAGTAGAGCACCACAATTTTTACACAGAGGGAAATGAAAAGATGAGCAAACAACAAAAAACCTTTCCAATTTTTGAGAACAAACAAACACCATAAAATGAGGTGCCAATATACAGAACTGAAAGAACCAACAAATAAGGACAGAACTATGAGAGCACACAGACCACTGTGAAGACCTTGAGAAACAGCTCACAAGAACTGTTAATACCCAAGGGAAGTATGTACTCAATGCAATCGACAGGCATGAGAGACAATGAAAACAAATGGAGAGACACATAGGTTTCTAGATGGGAGGACTTACACTGTGAAGAAGCCGGTTCTCTCCAAATAAGCTACATAAAAAAAAAAAATAAATAAAATAAAATAAAAATGGTTTCTGAATAACTCAGCTTATACTAAAATGCACTGCAAAGATAAAATGAGCATGAATACCTATATGAAAGCCTTATAAAACAAAATGAGGTATTAACTATGAGGTAATAACAAACTTTCCTAACTAAAAGATTGTTTTTCATAAATATGTATATAAATCAATATAGCACAACATAGGGTCCATGGGATTCTAAATATGTGATGAATTTGTCTTTTTATTTTATTGATAAAATTATATATTCAATAATTTCATCTCAGACAACTGGCTAATAATTTATTCTCCTTCATCAGCAACCATAAATATAATTTCTAGATGGATTAAAAGTCTAACCTGAAAAACTTTAAGTAGATAAAAATAAAAATTATTTGATAGTTTTTCATAATTTTCAAGTTGAAGAATCCTTTCTGTTACAACATAAAAATGATAGACACACAGGAAAAGATTTTCAAATATATATGAATACATAAAAAAGGCTAAATATCAAATAAAAAGACAGAAAACAATATAGTATAGGTTTTAATAGTACAATATTTCACAAAACATAAAATATGAGTAATCAGCAAGTGCAGAAATTACTTAACATCATAAATAATTGAAAAAACACAAATTAAAGCATAAATTAAAATAATTTTTTATTGGATTGGAAAATATCAAAATGTATTAAGAGTATCCATTGTNGAATACATAAAAAAGGCTAAATATCAAATAAAAAGACAGAAAACAATATAGTATAGGTTTTAATAGTACAATATTTCACAAAACATAAAATATGAGTAATCAGCAAGTGCAGAAATTACTTAACATCATAAATAATTGAAAAAACACAAATTAAAGCATAAATTAAAATAATTTTTTATTGGATTGGAAAATATCAAAATGTATTAAGAGTATCCATTGTTAGTGAAATGCATAATGATATAATTGGGGGGGGTTGTGGTCTGGTAACTACTTTTTGGAGACAATATGGCATCTGTCAAAATTACCATATGAATATCATTAAGGTTAATCTTACTTCTGAAGTATATACTACAAAAAGGCTTGCGCTTGTACTCAAAGATGTGTGTTTAAGGATGTGAATGGTCAAGCATCCGAAAAATACTCCACCTTTATGGAAGTGTGTAATGAACTATGTAATACACTATTAAATATAAGTACACTGTTGTTCAGTGGCTCAGTCATGTCCAACTCTGTGTGACACCATGGCCTGCAGCAGGCCAGGCTTCTCTGTCCTTCACCATCTCCTGGAGTTTACTCAAGCTAATGTCCATAAGTTCAAGCTTAATGCCATCTCATCCTCTGTCATCTCCTCCTCCTGCCTTCAATCTTTCCCATATACACATAAATGTCACACTAAAAAATATACTGTATTTACATGAAAGCTTCCCAAGGTATACATTTAAGGGAGAAAGTCAAGTCACCAAACTCAACAAATGTATTTACAAAATGTATTACAAAGTATTTGTTTGCATATTATATGTTTATAAAAATGCAAACAAAGTCAGAGGTAGAGTCTCTCAAGCTGACCACAATGTCCTCTGTTGAACAAACTATTAGCAGTTTTATCTGGATAGGGGCACAGAAGATGTATGTATCTGTGTCAAGAGAATCAATTGCATTTACTGTATACAGGTGACTAAGCATTGCTTGAAACAACTTTAAAGAAAATAGTTCAAGTGATAATTTTGTAAATTAAAAAAAAAGATGGCATATCAAGTACAGTCTTCTAGTAAAGTTTGTTTTCTAGAGAATGGAAAATTGGAAAGGTATTTAAGAAATAAAATCATAAATATTTGGCCAAGAAATTATATATTTAACCTTTCTGCAGTCGGCAAACAAGACATGTTTTCCACATTTTTAAGGACAAATTGAGTTTCTGTATTCTCAGAAGAGGAGCTGCTATGTGACAAGGTCAGGGAAGGCGGCTGAGAGGAGCAACCCCACATCCAATGAGCGGTGGCTCTACAGGTGAAGGAGGGCCAAGAGGAGCTACTCCATGTTCAAAGTCAGGAAGGGTGGCCGTGAGGAGATACCCCTGGACAATTTGCAAATTGGAAGTGGTCAAAAAGGAGATGGCAAGAGTGAACGTCGACATTCTAGGAATCAGCGAACTTAAATGGACTGGAATGGGTGAATTTAACTCAGATGACCATTATATATACTATTATGAGCAGGAATCCCTTAAAAGAAATGGAGTAGCCATCATGGTCAACAAAAGAGTCCTAAATGCAGTAATTGGATACAGTCTCAAAAATGACAGAATGATCTCTGTTTTTCTCCAAGGCAAACCATTCAGTATCACAGTAACCCAAGCCTATGGCCCAACCAGTAACACTGAAGAAGCTGAANATACTATTATGAGCAGGAATCCCTTAAAAGAAATGGAGTAGCCATCATGGTCAACAAAAGAGTCCTAAATGCAGTAATTGGATACAGTCTCAAAAATGACAGAATGATCTCTGTTTTTCTCCAAGGCAAACCATTCAGTATCACAGTAACCCAAGCCTATGGCCCAACCAGTAACACTGAAGAAGCTGAAGTTGAATGGTGCAATGAAGACCTACAAGACCTTTTAGAACTAACATGCCAAAAAGATGTCCTTTTCATGATAGGGGACTGGAATGCAAAAGTAGGAAGTCAAGAAACACCTGGAGTAACAGGCAAATTTGGCCTTGAAGTAGGGAATAAAGCAGGGGAAAGGCTAATAGAGTTTTGCCAAGAGAATGCACTGGTCATAGCAAACATCCTCTTCCNCCCCTCCTCTTTCACCAAACTTGGGCTCCGTCTCTGTTTCCCCCTTGTATTGCTTCTTTTGGCTCCCCAGGAAGGGGCTTCCTGGACTTCAAAGTGAACTTTCTACCCCCAACATTTCTGCTACTAATACTACCTCTTATAGGAAAACTCGGGTGCCTTATTCTGCTGAAAGAATCTTTTTTTTCCCTTCTTACCAAACAGCACCTCTTTCAGAAAGGAGAAGAAAAAGATAAGAGGGTAAAGGAACATGAGATTGGAGAAAATCCTGTCTAGTCACACATAACTTTTTGCTTAAATTCACTCCCCGCCTCTCCCCCCGTGGAGAGAGTGTCTAAAGCTTTCATCAGATTCTCAAAGGAGTCTATGAGCCTAAAATTTCAAGAGCTGCTGCTATCAAATGATTCACAGAATCCAAAGGAAAAGGATGTAGAAAGTTCAGGGAGGGTGTATTAAATTTATTTTATCGCACTGTCTGATTTTCAGGAGATTATCTCATTTCTTTTAGACTTTGAGCGTGAACACTGCTGCTGAATGTCTCACCTGGCTTGATGGCCCCCAGAATCACACTATTCTAATTGCAAACTAGTAGACAATATCATTCTTCATCCCCTCATCCTCCATATGTCACCAGAGTTACAATCCTAAAGTGTATCTTTCATTATATCTCCACCAAACTCCAAGCAGCTCATTGGTGTCACACTCCTCCGTTGTCTGGCCCACCCAACCTCCCTGGCCTTATCTTGCTCTGTTCTCTAGCTAGTCTTGCAATTCAGCTGGATTGGCCAGTGTACTGCTGCCCACCACATGAATATCATGACCATCAGCCTCCGGCTTTTTATCTTAACTTAGGTCCTTGTTATCCCTTTCCCCTCAGCTTTCCAGAACCTTCCCATCACTTAAGGCCAGCCCTCTGATGTGGCGTGCCCTGCTTCTGCATTCCCACGGCACCCCATTTCCCCCATGACAGATCCCATGACAGTGTATAGGAACTCTTGCCTTCCCTCTTCACCTCTCCCATGAGTTTCTTCAGGACATGGTTTGTGTCTGGCCAGCGATCTCAATATTGCCTGGAAGTTAGTATGTGCTTGGTAAACATCTGTTGGATAACTGAAGCCTTCTCTGACAACTGTAGCGCACGCATCCACTGGGGCTGTATTTTCTCAAACTTTCAATATATTTATTGTTTTTACCAATGACTGATAATCAGAATTACTGGAAAAGTTCTTATAAAATACAAATTCTCAGAGCTCTATTCTAGCCCTACTGAATTAGAATCTAGATGGGTGGGGCCCAGATTCTGTATTTTTACCCAAGTTCCCTAGATGATTCTGATAACCTAGTTTGCTTTANTGTATTTTCTCAAACTTTCAATATATTTATTGTTTTTACCAATGACTGATAATCAGAATTACTGGAAAAGTTCTTATAAAATACAAATTCTCAGAGCTCTATTCTAGCCCTACTGAATTAGAATCTAGATGGGTGGGGCCCAGATTCTGTATTTTTACCCAAGTTCCCTAGATGATTCTGATAACCTAGTTTGCTTTAAATCTGCAATTCTCAAACTTCCTTTTTTTGTCTTGGGACCACTATACACTCTTAAAAGTCACTGAAAAATCTAAAGAGTTTTTGTTGATGTGAGTTGTAGTTATTACTGTTAACCAAACTAAAATTACAATGGATAAATGACAAAATATTTATATATTCACTAAAAGATAAATCCATTCACCCTTAACATAAATGACACATTCTTGATTCAAAAATATTTTCCTAAACACAAATTTTAGTGAGAAGCGTACCATTGTTTTGCATTTTTGCAGGTTGCTTTAGTGTCTAACTTCATAAATGATAGCTGGGTCTCAGTCTGCTTCTGCATTCAATCTGGCACAATTTGCAATGTGTCATTTTGGATGCAATATATGAAGAAAATTCAGCTTCACATGAACAAAGAGAAGCACTTTAATAGGCTTTTTAGATCATTGTGAATGTTTTTTCTTTGAAAGTACTCCAAAAATTGATGTTATAATTTCTTAAAGGTGAGTTGCACTGTAAAATCTGAACCACATCGATGAACTCTGAATACTTGCAGAGAATGAGAAAAACAGATCTGTCAGTCCTTAGTCTTATTAGAAAATAGTTTTGACTATTTTTTGAGGTTTCTACAGTGATTATTGTTCATTACTTTTACAACTTTTTTGCCGGGGTCCAGCCCCCGCAGGATCCAGGGAAACCCGAAGGAGAAACATCGTCAGCGATTGATTTAGAGAAAGATAAGGACAGAATGTTGAAGATAAGAAAATAGAGGAGAGAAAGAGGCTGATATTCCTTGGTTTACATAGAATACCAATAAAACTTCGAGACAAGAAGTTTGCCCTGTTCACAGAGGTTCCAGGTGCCCTCCTGGTCTCCCGAGGGAGTGAAGATGCAAAACGTCTTCCCATTCAGATCGTAGAAACCCGGGCAGGTAAGTGAACGCAGGGAGCCTCTATGCTCCAAGGGATCAGCCTGAAAAAGAGAGGGAGAGGGAGAGAGAGAGAAAAAAAAAAGAGAGAAGAAAAAACACAGGGTGACCAAGCTGCTTCAGTGAGTGAGGCCCAAAAGCTTTATTTTTTAGATGGTACTTTTATACCTTGCCTTATACACAGAGGGAAATGAAAGATGCAAGGTCGTACAGAGTCAGCCCAAACATTCCAGCAGTTTTGCCCTTATCGAAACCAGAATTTTTCTGCATACCTTTCCCACAAATGATGTTGCGTATAGTCTCTTCTGGCCTTGGAGGCCTGTGAACATTTTATGACCCTCTTTTGATAAAGGCTGCTCAGCCAGAAAACTTATTTTCCCTCAAAGTGTTTTTTCTTTATATTTCTAATCTATGTCAGCTTCAGAAAATGCCAAACAGAGTTACGTTTTTCACAGAGCAAAGGTGCAGTGAGTTACAAGAAAGAACTCATTAGCTCAAAAGTCTGATATGGTTAAATTCAAGGCTACACTTGTTTTCCTCACATTCTCACTATGTTAACTAATGCATTCCCAGGTGCACAGTGGATAAGAGATACGGGAACTTAGCAACAAGCATTGGCCCAATAATGAAATCCTACAGCAGCACTACTCTAATAACTTTTAACTCTTTGAAAGGCTCTATGTTGTAGGCTTTCCATGCCTCTCACAGTTGGTGAAAGTCATGAAATAGTAAAACAGACAGATTCTGGTTTTGGGGTAGATGCTCAAGAAAGCCTAGGGAGCCCCTTGAGTTCTGAAGCCTTGCTTAACAGTTCTCTTCCACNCTAATGCATTCCCAGGTGCACAGTGGATAAGAGATATGGGAACTTAGCAACAAGCATTAGCTCAGTAATGAAATCCTATATCAGCACTACTCTAATAACTTTTAACTCTTTGAAAGGCTCTATGTTTTAGGATTTCCATGCCTCTCACAGTTGGTGAAAGTGATGAAATAGTAGAACATACAGATTCTGGTTTTGGGGTAGATGCTCAAGAAAGCCTAGGGAGCCCCTTGAGTTCTGAAGCCTTGCTTAACAGCTCTTTCCCACATGACCTTGTCATGGGTGGGATCTCCCATGGTGGCTCCCAGCAGGTCACCAGCTAGCTAACGTGTCCTATTCAGTTACACAGCTAGTTTCTTGACAATCACTGGAAATTACCTACTTGGATTTAATTTATCTTAAAGATTAAATAAGATTGCTTAAGTGGGGATATTCCAACCTAAATAATAATGATAAAATAACATTCATTCTATTTACCATCTACTCTAATTATCACAACAACCAAATAAATAGTTACTGCTATAGGGCTTCCCTGGTGGCTCAGTGGTAAAGAATCTGCCTGTAATACAGGAGGCCTGGGTTTAATTCCTGGGTCAGGAAGATCCCCTGGAGAAGGAGATGGCAAACCACTCCAGTATTCTTGCATGGAGAATCCCATGGACAGAGGGGCCTAGTGGGCTATAGTCCATGGGGTCATAAAGAGTTAAACGTGACTCAGCAACTAAACAACAACAAAATCTTTATAAATACAGATACTGATGCTAAAGGTATTGACAAATATGAATGTGACAGGTGGAGATACAGAAGCCAGACATTTGACTCTAAGATCTAATAATTTAGATATAATGCTAACACTTTCTTATAAATATCCAGACATTGTGGCCAGTGAACAAGATATGTGGAGTTAAGCAAGATTTTTTTCTTGCCTCACAAATTATATCTCATAGGCCACACACACACACACACAAATCACCTATCCAGAAAAGAAGGGAAAAAAAAAAAAAGAAAGAAAGAAAGAGAGGAAGAATGCAGGGGAAAAAAATTATGATTTCCATAAAATTAGGAATAATGATATGTTTAATTGTCACTTTGCCTCTTGCATTCTGGTATGAACTTACTCCCTTGAATTGTTATTGGTTAATTATAAATTTAAAAACTTTTCAGCAATATATCCCATAAATGCTTGACAACAATTAAAATTTTATTACATCAAGTTCATTAAGCAAATCCTATTGGACTGTGAGTTTATTGTCAATTTTAACTTGTTCCAGTGTTTTCAATTACAATTTCATTTTGAACTGTAATAAGGTGGCTGATAAATGACAATGGTTAACAACTACTATTAAAGCTACCCAGGGCAGAACTCCATAAATGTAGAACAATTAGAGTAACAAATGAGAGTAGCAATATTCTATTGTCTTTACATTATTTAGTTGATTTAGGGCAGCATTTTAATTGTTCTCTTTAAAAAAAAAAACTTCCACTTGTTTTCACTGGTTCGGTCATTGTTTTTGAACTGATTTTATATCTATTTTATTTCTGAAGCAGAATAATCAGAGTGAAGATTTTTGGGAGCGGAGATCAAATAATGTAGACAGAGACTATGAGTCACTGATTTTGCTGTGCCTATCAGGACGTGGAGGGTAAGATTTTAAGTAAACAATTCTTTTCTTTTGTTGTTTAGTCTCCAAGTCCTATCTGACTCTTTTGCAACCCCATGGACTATAGCCCACCAAGCTCCTCTGTTCATGGAATTCTTCAGACAATAATACTGGAATGGGTTGTCCTTCCCTTTTCCAGGGGATCTTCCTGACCCAGTGATAGAACCCATGTCTCCTTCATTACAGGCTGATTTTTTTTTTTTTTAAACAACTGGGCCACTTAGGAAGCCTCATTTTAAAATTAGTGATATAAAATTCAAGAAAGGATTTTTGAAACAAGATAGAATGTTGGATATCAAATAATTATTTAATGGAGAAAATCGACAGTCTGCTGAGAAAATTCTTCTATGGTACGTTAGTTTTAAACTAAAAGTTTTAAAAGAATGTTGAGTTTATATTAAAAGTTATAAAGCATATACATATTCATTTTTTTATAAATGTATGAATATTTTATCACAAAGAGTGAGACAGTAATATTCAATTCCTTTTAAAATTTGATGCAAAAATGCCTTCTCTGAATAACTGATGCAAATCTGAAACAAAATTTAAGAATTTTGATAAACATCTCCAACATTCTTCAATATCATAAAGAGTCTTCTAATACTTGCTGAAGCTATAATAATGCATAAAAAGACTCAAAACCTAACAGTTATTTTGTGGAATGAGGTTATAAACCTTTATTTATTTTAAATTGTATTGTGGCTTTTAATGTTTTAAATAACTCCAAGCTCAGTACTTTTGTTCCTCAACTCATAAACCATCTGGGAAGGATAAAAGCTTTATGGAACTTAAATTGTTTTATATTTATCATCTTGAAATAAAATCAAAACAGCTTTGGTTTAAATTGTGTATAAATTCCTGCTCATCTGAGTGTTTTCTTCTCCTCAGTATCCTATACCTGTACAATCCATGTAACATTTAAACTTCCCACAAACAACAGTATCTATACTAGTGATTATTTCATATATTTACATCAAAAGAAGTGAAAGAAAAACAAGCTATTCCCAACTTAAAAATGAGTAGTGTCAGAACATAGAGAAATATTATAAGAACTACAAAAGTTCTCCAAAAGACAGCATACTAAAAAATAATTTGCTAATTCCAGTTTCATTAAAATCAAGAGTAAAACTCACCAGAGAGTTTCAAGATCATTTGGGGGTTCTAGCCAGTGCAATAAGGTAAGAAAATTAATGTTTAGCAAAATAAATTTAGCTGTATTTTATGATTATAAATTTAGAAAAGACTTCACTACAAACTTATCATGATGAACTAGATATTTTTCATGTGGCAAAAGACTAGCTGCATACACAGATATCAACAGTTTAAATACATGAACAAGAATCTTTTTGCATTTCAAATGGAAATTACATTTTAATAAAAGCGGGAAAATACATGTAAAATATCCCTGAATAGTTAAATAGAAAAAGTTCAGGACATACATGAAGGCAGCAATCAAATCTTATTGAATGAGTATAAATTACAAGGTCTTTCACAGAGAAATCAATCATGATTTAATGACTTAAATGTCCATTTAAACTTATTGCAATTCTAATCAGAATACTGTAACATAATTTAAATTAAAAGTAAGAAGTGCTTACTTAAAGGATGTGCTTTGCGCTCAATCGTGTCCAACTCTTTGGGACCCGATTCAGAACAAATACTAGCAGTTGACATTTACTTCTTTAGGGGATCTTCACGACCCAGGGATTAAACCCACATCTCTTGCATCTTCTGCGTTGACAGGCAGATTCTTTACCAATGCCCAACCTGGGAAAATTTTACTTAAAGGATACTAAAGTATGTTATGAGTGATTTTATTAAATGATATGGTAACAAGAAAAAAAAAAAAAAGAACGGATGGGTTAGTTGAACAGGATACAGTCTAAGAAAGGATCCAAATATAGGTCATACACATTGTGTAAAAAAATTTTAATTTTCAATTTGGGACCAAAAAGTTATTAAATACAGGATGTGGTTAAGAGTAGCTGCTCAAAGAGAAGCGAGAAAAATAGCCCTTTACCTTCNGTAAGAAGTGCTTACTTAAAGGATGTGCTTTGTGCTCAATCGTGTCCAACTCTTTGGGACCCGATTCAGAACAAATACTAGCAGTTGACGTTTACTTCTTCAGGGGATCTTCACGACCCAGGGATTAAACCCACATCTCTTGCATCTTCTGCATTGACAGGCAGATTCTTTACCAATGCCCAACCTGGGAAAATTTTACTTAAAGGATACTAAAGTATGTTATGAGTGATTTTATTAAATGATATGGTAACAAGAAAAAAAAAAAAAAGAACGGATGGGTTAGTTGAACAGGATACAGTCTAAGAAAGGATCCAAATATAGGTCATACACATTGTGTAAAAAAATTTTAATTTTCAATTTGGGACCAAAAAGTTATTAAATACAGGATGTGGTTAAGAGTAGCTGCTCAAAGAGAAGCGAGAAAAATAGCCCTTTACCTTGTAAAAATATAGAAAAATCAATTTCATGTGGATTGTAGATTAGATATAAATATTTTTTTAATAAATAGCAAAAATGTGTTCAGGATAACATTTCTATAGCATTGTGGACCTGGGAGTTTCTAAGCCAGTCAGAGGATAAAGTCATCATAAAGCAGAAAAATGGTTTAACTACAAATTGCACTGTAACACATTTGCACAGAGAAATATGCCATAAACAAAGCAAAAGAAAAAATAGATATGGAATATATTAAACTAGTAAATAGCATATGCTGTCCTTTAAAAAGAGTTTGTATAACATGATATAAAAAAGACTATAAAATGAAAATTTCAAAAAAGCTCATGATGAGACAAATCTCAGAATTTATTTAAATAGATAATAATGGCAACCCACTCCCATATTTCTGTCTCAAAAATCCCGTGGCCAGAGAAGCCTGGTGGGCTACAGTCCATGGGATTGCAAGAGGCAGACACAACTGAGCAACTGAGCACAGCACACAGCACACATACAAAGGTAGGTTTAACTTCACTAGACAATCCAGAGACTTCAATTAAAGTAACAACATGATAGTTTTACTTACCTGCTTGCCAAAATTAAAAAAAAGAAAAATATACAAGTTGACAACTAGTCTGAACAAGGATGTGGCAAACTAGAAAATAATCAGGAAATTCTATTTGGAAAATCTTTCCAAAAGAAATAAACATGCTGGAATATAATTTAAAAATAAGCTGAAGAGTGTATATTGCATATTGATTATATTGACAGTGACAAAAATAATCAAAACTTGTTTAATGGCAGAGGTGCCATGGAGCTTCAAAGAGTCAGACACAGCTGAATGACTGAACACACACACACACACACACACACACACACACACATACACACACATGCTAAAATAGATTAATATTAATATATAAATAAGTATGTTCTCTTTTATTCTCAATATAAACTAAAAGATACAAAAACCCTTACCAAAGGTTAGGCGCAAATTTTAATATAAGGAATTCATTCTATTATTTGTTATGTAATTGGCTGGATTTCAGGAATTGTTGGTGTCGTTTTCCTTTGATGTGAGTTTCAGCCTCTAAATGGAGTCCCATTCTGAGCCCTGAGGACATAGAGCAATGCACAAAACTTTCCGTGGCTTCCTCCTTGTTAACACTCACAAGGTTCATGGCAGCAGATACTTTGTATCTTCAGAACGGCTGGGCCTGCTGTTGCGTGTGTCCCACAGGCCGCACACACACACAAATCCTCTCTTTTCATGGTCTCATCCCAGAGAGGCTGAGCTATTAACCCCCCGAGGGTGCCTGGGCTACAGTCCACTCAAGAGCTGCCAGGGGTTCACGCATCAGAGCTGACACCACTGCCAGCCCATCGCTTACCCACTGAGCCAACAGCAGCTGCTACCATTAGGCAACTCATATTTTCAGTAAGAAAAAAAATTTCTGAATATCAACAATATGGTTTATAGGGACAAATCCCCTCTCCATTCCTGCTAAATTAAGAACAGAAAATTTTCCTTCTCATCTTTATGATGCCTTAATCTCTATCAAGTAAGTCATACTAAGGCAGGAAGACAACAAGATTACCACATCATCCTGTGACAATGGGTCTCAACTAATAAGTTTAGGTTAAAATTTTAATCTGCTATTTAATTGCATTGCTTGCTGTACAGCAATGGACAGAGAATTTTGGGTATGTTTCTCCATCAGGATCACCCATTCAACAAAAACAAGACAATATATGTCAGTATAAGACTTTACTTTCTTTAAATTAGGATGTTGTACCCAAGCATCTCTGTGATGGCTCCTATTTAGCATCTCAGCAGTGAGAAATTGGAGTCGTTCTTGCCACCAAAGATTCCTACCAAGACTCCTGAAATATTAGGTACTGAAATGATTAGAGAAGCCAAGTCAGACTTAAGTGGGCATGAAAAACCTCGCCTTTTACTTTATTGTTGCCTCTGTGTACTGCTAGGCAGAGTGAATAGAAATCTCTGCCCTAGATCTGATCAAAGGACCCATTACAAAGCTACAGAGTAAATTGTTCAGTTTCATGGTATAGTCTCCTCTTTATGTTGCAGGCATTTTTGTGTCGTTTGATGACTTAATTGGTTCTGCGGCACTGTGATTTAGTTTTTGATTAACAGAGTGTCAGCAAAAATTAATGTTCTAATCGTGCAATCCTACCCTACAATGAATAGAGGTAACTTCTAATATCAGCAGATGTCACTTAAGTTCATAAGCACACTGAAAGAGTATAAATAGCTCTTAAGTCGGATTTTCTTTATGAAAAATAACAACAAGCTCTGAACAATTCAGTTACATTTAGAGATTATTACTGCAAGCCTCAATCTTTGCTATTATGCATATAAAGAGGAAGAAATCTTGCTTTCAGAGGCCTGATAACTGAATTAAGAAGAAAAGACACAGACTCAGGAAACATAATTACATTACTTTGTCTCTGGGTAAATTTTTTTAAAAGTAGTTATTAAAGACAACATTTACGCATTCAGTGAATCTCTAAAGAGAGTCATATTAAAAGTATTTATAATGAAGATGAAATGCATTGATGTTCATTTGCCATCTTTTTTTGGTCCTCTAAGTGGGTTTATTCCTTTAGTTATGTAAGAAAATGATTAAAGAGGCTAATAAGATGTTCTCAGAAGCATCTTTGGACATCTCCAGTTCTCTTCCTAAGCATCTTCTGTCCTTTCCAAATGCATGACTAGACAGACCGCCTCATCCAGGTTTCCTTGCAATTTAGCATCAACCTCCTTATATTTTCTATGATGGGAACATCATTGTTTGTTGTTTAGTCACTAAGTCATGTGATTCTTTTGCAACTCCATGGACTGTAGCCTACAAGGCTCCTCTTTCCATGGAATTTCCCAGGCAAGAATACTGGAGTGGGTTGCCATTTCCTCCTCCAGGGGATCTTCCCAACCAAAGGACAGAACCTGTGTTTCCTGCCTTGGCAGATGGATTCTTTACCACTGAGCCACCTGGGAAACCCAGGAACATCATTATTTCAGATAAAATCTATACAATTTCTCAAACACCTTTCCCCATGCTCGTCTCCTACCTTGTGCAGTCTGGAAAAACAAGGGCTCTAAAAGCCTTAGAAATAGCCAGATGACGGTGATAGAGACACCATGGCTTGGGTTCCTGAATGGCCAGATAGAGAAGACTCTCCCAACTCTCAGCATTCAGCCCAGACTGGTATATGAGCAGGAAATAATCTCCTCTTTCCTTTGAGCTTTTGAGTTTTAATGCTTATTTGTTATCAATGTCCGTGTGTGCCTGTGTGCTGAGTCGCTTCAGTCATGTCCGACTCTGCGATCCCATGGACTGTAGCCGCCAGATCCTCCATCCATGGAGATTTTGCAGGCAGGAATACTGGAGTGGGTTGCCATGCCCTCCTCCAGAGGATCTTCACCCAGGGATCAAACTTGCACCTCTTGTCTCTAACATTGGCAGGTGAGTTCTTCACCTCTAACGACACTTGGGCAGCCCTAAGACCTATGTAGGAATTCTAACATGTGTTCAGGGAAATAAAATATTAAAGGCCTATAAAGATGTTGAAATTTTTGTGCAAGGGATTAAAACTTAAAGCAGCCTTTTGTGAGTGGAGACCTTTAGCTTTAGGCGTGACTGGCGTTAGGGAGTAACAACTTGAGAACCCGCTGCGTCCCTCTTAGAAGAAACTATCACATTCCCAGAAAATTCCTCCACTTCATCTGGGCTGATTTTTGCTCTGGTTTATTATTCTCTTCAATATGACCCCTTTCATAATTCGGGGGTGATTTTAAAATACACAGGGAGGATTTCCTAGTACCCAGGACCCTGAGTCCCCCAACCGTCTCTTCTCCAAAACCCATGTATTCCAATGAGCCACAGGGACTCCTGGTCTGACACTGCGGCGGAATTTATTAACAGTGGATCCAACAAGATCTCAGCACTCCCACACACATTCAGTCTCAGGCTCACACACTTTGACTCCAGCAATTTTCCAGTTCTACCAGGCCCTAAATCTTTTTATCCCTCAAAATCTTCACCATTCCTCACCCCCAAGCTATTAATAGCTCAGGCTTAAATTTTAGGAACAATCGTGATTGTCATTTCTTGAGCAAACTCTCACAAAGCTCCTGCCCTCTTTTCCTTATTGCACTTTATTTGTGCCAATACCACCTTTTGTTAGCTTGAATTCCCATTTCATATCTGCACGCATGAAACCAGATCTAGCCAGGAGTTAAAAAAACAAAAACAAAAACCCACAGACATCCAAATTAAAACACTGCAACTGTAAAAGTCCCTAGTATTGCCTGGAAACAACAGTCTATGTTGTCATTGTTGTTTTAGTTGCTAAAGCATGTCAGACTCTTTCGCGACCCCATGGACTGTAGCCCGCCAGGCTGCTCCATCCATGGAATTTTCCAGGCAAGAATACTGCAGTGGGTTGCATTTCCTTCTCCAGGGGATCTTGTCCAAACAGGGATTGAAACAATATCTCCTGCATTGGCAGGCAGATTCTTTCCTGCTGTGCCGCCTGGGAAGTAGAGTGTGTGTTATCAGTCTATTAGTTTTCTTCCCTGCCAGAAGTGAAGTTGCTTAGTCGTGTCCGACTCTTTGAGACCCTGTGGTCTGTAGCCTACCAGGCTTCTCTGGCCATGGGATTCTCCAGGCAAGAATACTGGAGTGGGTTGCCATTTTCTTCTCCTGGGGATCTTCCCAACCCAGGGATCAAACCCAGGTCTCCTGCATTGCAGGCAGATGCTTTAACCTCTCTTCCCTGCCAGAAGACTCTCCCAAATGATTATATTTTAAGTTTTCTCATTTCTTCTTAAACTGTGTATATCCCATTTCTCTCTGTGTCACCATCATCTGGTAAATGTGCTTTCTACTTCACTGAGGAATATAAAGCAACTTTAATCATTTCATATTATGGGCAGAGTTATAAAAGTGTTTTATCATTCTATTACTTACTTCTATAATAATTAATATTTAAATATATGCTCATTTCCATATAGTCTCAGTAAATACTGTGGATTTTGACATTATCTGGAATCTCAGAAACTGGCAAAACATTTCACACATTTTTAATTAAAGTTAATATAATTCTTGTAAGCAAACCAGTTAAAATATACACAATTAAATTTCTATAAAATGAAAGATGATTCAAATGCTAGGTATAAAATACATTCTTGGTAAAGATTTTAAAAAATGAGATTGTTTTTTAAAAAGTTTCAGCACAATATTTTAGGACTTTGTAATTTGTATATGTATATTTAAAAACTACATTTTATGTAAAATGGTTACTAATGTGCCTATTGGTTGCTTTGTNAAAGATGATTCAAATGCTAGGTATAAAATACATTCTTGGTAAAGATTTTAAAAAATGAGATTGTTTTTTAAAAAGTTTCAGCACAATATTTTAGGACTTTGTAATTTGTATATGTATATTTAAAAACTACATTTTATGTAAAATGGTTACTAATGTGCCTATTGGTTGCTTTGTAATGTTTTAAATAGCTAATTATGAAAATTACTTCCAAATTTATAAAATCATTTAACTATAAATGTTAAACTAAATATAACTTTATAAATAAGTGCTTTTATTATCTTATTTCCTCAGATCAGTTTCTTATGGCTTATTGAAGAACTGTTGATTTTTTCCATGTATTATGAATCTGTCATTTTACTAAATGGGCTATCTTCTTTGTTCTCAGGAAAATTTTCAATAGATTCTTTTGATTTTTTTCTGTTAGATAATCATATCTTTGCAAGTAACAATTTATCTTTTTTCTTTGTAGTAGTTATTTTTTTCTCTTATTTTCTTGCTATGGTTTAGAGCTTCTAGTGATAACAAGCAGATATCCTTTCTTTGATCCATTTTTTCTGAAAATGCTGAGATAACTTCAGCTTTATTCTTTTTGCTGTCATTGTTCAGTCACTAAATTGTGTCTGACTTTGTGATTACATGGACTGCAGCATGCCAGGCTTCCCTTGTCCTTCACCATCTCCTGGAGTTTGCTCAAACTTAGTGATGCCATCCAACAATCTCATCCTCGGTTGCCCCCTTCTCCTCCTGCCTTCAATCTTTCCCAACATCAGGCAATACAAATAATAAGTGTGTGTGCCACAACTACTTCATTCAGGAACACCAAGTGATGTGTGATCTACAATGCTTCTGTCCATGTCTAACTCATCTTTCTCTTTTCCATTTCTGTTCATGTGTGCTAAATTGCTTCAGTCATATCCAACTCTGTGACACTATGGACTGTAGCCCATCAGAGTCCTCTGTCCATGGCATTTCCCAGACAAGAATACTGGACTGGGTTGCCATTTCCTTCTCCCGGGGATCGAACTTGCCTCTCCTGAGGCTACTGGATTACAGGCAGATTCTTTACTGCTGAGCCACTGGGAAAGTAAAGATAGTCTTTACTGTTCACTTTGCAACATTGCTTCTGTTCACTTTGTGGTATTCTGTGCTTTTACTTTCCTGCATAGAGAGATTTCGAACATTTTTATGGCAGCTGTGCTTGAGGTGCTGGCCTTCTTATTTTGCTTTTGTTTATATGGCCTCCAACCCAGGTAAGGATCGCTGAAATCCACAGCTTTCCTCTTCTGCAACCCCTAACTTTGGTGTAATTGCCTTAGAAGCCTAGAATTTCTCAGAGGAGATTTTAGAAAACATACAGTGGATAACATAGTTCCACCAGGTAATCTGCTTATTTCCTACTATTTTACACTGTTTTCCCAGAAGAGAGGCAAGTGTATCTAGGATCAGTTCCTTCCACTCGGTGACATCTGCGTTCTTGCAGAAACTTCATTAGCTTTTTGGTGAGGCAATAAGTCTTCCAAGGTTTTCAGATTTATAGTTGTCTCAAAATTGCTTTGGCGAAGCCAACAAAGACCAGGAAGAGGGATTTTGCTTATATTTGCCACCTAGGCTTCCTGGGTGGTTCAGACTGTAAAGAATCTATCTACAATGTGGGAGACCTGGGTTTGATCCCTGGGTTTGGAAGATCCCCTGGAGGAGGGCATGGCAACCCACTCCAGTATTCTCGCCTGGAGAATCCCATGGACAGAGGAGCCTGGTGGGCTACAGTCCATGAGATCACAAAGAATTGGGCACAAATAAAGAGTAAGCCCAGCCAGTTGATTGTAAGGTTTGTTGCCAAAATGCTATGGCTACAATTCATGCTATCATATCTACTTTTGCATGTGAAGCTGTTACATCATTTGTTGCCAAATAATCCCCAAGTAGATTTTAGGTTAAAAAACAAACAAACAAAAAGAGCAGAGACACTATGTCCAGCAGTTAAGACTTCACCTTCCAATCTAGGAGGTGCAGGTTTGATCCCTGGTCGGGAATCTAAGATCCCACATGCATCTGGACTTAAAAAAAAAAACCAAAATATTAAACAGAATGTTGCAACAAATTCAATNAAAAAGAGCAGAGACACTATGTCCAGCAGTTAAGACTTCACCTTCCAATCTAGGAGGTGCAGGTTTGATCCCTGGTCGGGAATCTAAGATCCCACATGCATCTGGACTTAAAAAAAAAAACCAAAATATTAAACAGAATGTTGCAACAAATTCAATACAGACAATGAAGAGAGAGAGAGACTATCTTTGAAGTTATCTTCCATTTTCTATGATCCAATTGCATTTAAAAAAAAATTGTTACCTCTAAACAAGGGTTTCTCTGTTGGTTCAGATGGTAAAGAATCTGCTTACAATGCAGGAGACCCAGATTTGATACCCTGAGTCCCCCAGTCCCCCAGATCCTCCAGAGGATATCCTCTGGAGAAGGAAATGGCAACCCACTCCAGTATTCTTGTCTGAATAATCCCATGAACAGGGGAGCCTGATGGGCTACAGTCCATGGGGTCACAAAAAGTCAGACAGAACTGAGCAAATCTCTCTCTCTCTCTCTCACACACACACACACACACACACACACACATTTCTCTAAACAGTGGCAGGTACAGATTTGCCTCAATGTATAAATATTTGTCCTTTAAGACTAGGACGAGAAACCTTATATTCTAGCTTAATCCTAGCAAATTCAAACCAGTCTGTTCTAATTTCTTGCCATTCTTATTTCTTGGTGGATGAATAAATATGAAATGGCAGCAATTTTAAAACAATTCAATCAAGTGCATTTCCAGGTCTTGACAAATTTTGTTCAGATCTAGAGTTTCAAGTTTGCCAGAAGTCACTCCAGGGTATACCAAGCAATGGTACAAACATTGAACTGAACTCCAAAAGCCTTACTAGTTATATGGAAATGGACATATCCTATTATTTTAACATTGTTCCATTGTCCAGCAAAACCTATGTTATTGTTTTTTCCTCTTTAGTGCAAGCCTGAAGGCAATGTATCTAGCAGTGTTTTTGTTATCAGCTACACTACCGCACCCTTCTGCCCTTTAAATACTTACCTCTTGTAATAAACAAGTTACTTCAACTTTGGTGTCCATGATACATATGCTGAATAATAATAGTAATTCCTTACTTCTCTATCATTCTTTTGCCTTTGTACTTTTATTTACATTTTCTCCTCTGTAAACTAATATGAGAAAGTGAAAATATCTCTAGATAATCTAATAAAAAATTTAAACAAGTGAAAAAATAAAAATAAACCTATTGCTAAAAACCTTGGCTGGTAATTTTGTTTATATTATTACCTTTGGGTTTTTAAGAACCTAGATTTTAAAAATCATTGCATGTAGTATATCTTTTTGTTCTGATAACTCTATGGACTAGAGATTTATGACTAAGAAGATGATATCCAACTTAAGAAAAAATTTCTAGTTAGGCCTAGACATGTTTTGGATATAGACATAGCATGCGTACATTTAGAAAGAGAAAATGTTTCTGAATCATCACTGTTCTAGTTTCCTTAAATCTATTATAAAAACACACATTTGTTGATGAAGCCCATGCATATTAGAATTTATGAAAATTCCCATGGTTTTAGAAAGCCAATATCTAGGATTTCAACAAACACTAAGAATTTCTGGATTTAAAGTTATATATTTTATGAATTTTAACTAACAGTCATAAATAATATGTTTAACCCGTCATGTAGAAAATACTAAATTAGTTTTATTCTTGCTATAGGAAATTGTACCCTTAAAAATCATTTATAAGAAGAGGTAGTGAAAGAATACAAAGTAAAAAATGAAAGTAAAAATATTTTATGAAGGTATTGTTGATGTTTAGTTGCTAAGTCCTGTCTGACTCTTTGTGACCTCATGGGAGCCTGTAGCCTCCTGTAGAGGACAGGCTCTCTGTCCATCAAATTTCCCAGGCAAGAATAGTGGAATGAGTTGCCATTTCCTCCTCCAGGGGATCTTCTTGGCTCAGGGATCAAACTAGAGTCTCCTGCAAAGCAGATTTCTTTACCACTGAGCCTCCTGGGAAGCCCATTTTTAGAGAGGTAGATCTAATTAAATATGCATATATTCTGAATTTTTTAATGTTTGAATTATTTCTGCTTTTGTACACTTTTTCCTTGATTTCTTTTTTAAAAGAAATCTTTTATAAAAGAAACCTTTTATAAAACTCACTTTTATATCTAGTTTTATCTCGAGAGATTGAATTGTTTTTCTTAAAGAAAGCCCCTGATTTGTATGAGCTTCAGATATGACAAAACCTTGACCTATCTGTGAATTTAAGACTTTGTTTAGTGATGCTAAAGTTTAATCATATTAATGCTTTAGTTTTTTTTTTTTATTATATCCAAATATAAGTATTATTTTCTTTTCTTTTTGAAAGACATGGAAAGTTCCACTGAAACAAAAACAACTTGCTATTGCTGTTTGAAAAATGAATTGTTTCTCATTTCATTTCTCAAGTTTCAGAAATAGTAAGAAAAGTGTTTGCACTCAGAACATTTCTAACTTTGGTTATACAGATGTCTCAAGGTAAAGGATATTTTGTTTTCTTCAGGCAAATGTACATGGTCCCAAATGAATTATTTCATTCACATTAAATACAATACATTTTATGGACACTGAAATAGTTCCCATAATTAAAAAAAATGATTATTTTTTATCTTTTCTTTACCCTCTTATTCTTTTATTCACAAGGTCTTAACCACTCACTGTTTACATTCACTTTGTCTGTATGGCCCTGGAGACAGAGTTGAATTTCCCAGATAGCTTTTGTTTCTCTCTCTAAAGATAAAAAGGCCTCTTTTGACAAGATGTTCAAATCGCCATGCCTATTTAAAAAAAAAAAAAAGCTTGAAAATGTTAGTATTAATTCAATGCTTATGACTTAGACATGGGAAAATGTTGAAAGGGTGAATATGGAAAAAAATAGAATTAAAGATTAAATGATCTTCAGCTAACACAGTTGTGGAGCTCTGGTGCTAAACTGAACGAGGGGAGAGGTCAGAGAATGTTAAATACTGTGATCCCAAAGTGTGTTAAGACAGAAGAGAAAAATATCAATACTTCTCAGAAGTGCACTTTAAAAATTGAGCACAATTAGATTTTCTTTATACTTATTGTTCCTCAAATATTTTAAGTGTGCAAAAAATAAGAGAAAGGGAGTCAAGGGGAAAAAGGATTAGAATGGCCTTTCTGTGCTACTTTGGTTTTATAATCTCAAGAAATATATTTCTGTCATCTGACATGGAAGAGAATTTTCATAATAGAGTAAGAATGCATCTAAGTTAAATTCTTACCATTAGTCATAAAAATCATATGACTGTCCACACCACCACACACACAAATTACTTAAAAATGGTACATTAGCACTTCCCTGGTGGCACAGTGCATAAGAACCCACCTGCCAATGCAGGGGACACGGGTTCAAGCCCTGATCCAAGAGGATTCCACACGCCACAGAGCAACTAAGCCCGCGTGCCACAACCACTGAGCCCACGTGCTGCAAATACAGGAGCCCACGCACGTAGAGCCTGTGCTCCGCAACAACAAAAATCACCACAATCAGAAGCCTGTGCACTGAGCCTAGAGAAAGCCCAAATGAAGCAATGAAGACCCAGTGCAGCCAACATTAAAAAATAAAATAAAATACCTTATGTTTTTAAACGGTAAGCTATTAAAACCTATTATAATAAGCTCAGTTTTAAGATCATAGTGAAAAGGTCCAATATTTTCAGCCACTGATTATGGAATGAGTCTGAAGATATTTCACAAGCATTGTTTTTTCTGCTGTACCATCAAAGATCGGTGATGATGAGTAGGATGCTGGCAAAAGAGACAGCCCTGCTACACTTCTACCCCGCGGAGAGAAGACAAAGTGTGTTAACAGCATGGTAGCAATGTTGCCGGTACTTAGAATCTGTCTCTGTCTTATCCATGGCTCATCTGTGCTCTCATGATAACACTGGCAGAGCAGAACATTTTTTTTCTTAAATACTACACTAGAACAGCAAAAGACTTTTAAGTACTACACTAGAACAGCTGTGATAATGATGATGGTATTTTTATACATTGAGATGAGCTGACAGTTAATTTAGTTTGCTGATAATTAACAACAGTGTATCTCCTTAAGCCTGAAAATGAAAACATACCTTCTTTCTCTTACTTAATATTTGACAGTGATGAACTAGCCCCACTTTATGACAATGGTACCTATTAATGGGTCGGAAGATGTATGCAATTTCTGATGGCTCTAAAATCTCTAAAATTTAAATACATTTGCAAGGTGCATGTGTATATAGTTCTCAGTTATCTATATTAATGGCATTAAAGTATTGAGTTGATGAACTCTACAGCAAAACCATCAAACTCCTTTAGCTGTTAGTTTCAACTGCCTCCTATATCCAGACTTCACAACTAACCATAAAAAATCACAGATAACAATTTTATTCAGCAGTAGAGAACCCCACTTCCCTTTCCAAACTATTAGTGAACAGTAGCAGAAACTGAAGGTGAACAAAACATGCAAAAACTGTTGACAAAGCATGAACACAATGAATTTTCAGTAGGAAACATTTTTCTACAGATTGCATCAAGATAAAGTCTATTTAACTAGACTAAGAAGGAACAGGATCTTTCCAGACTGGCATGATAAACCAGCAATGTCTTTTAAAATTAAACGTCTTTGGATACTGTTCATTTATTTCTAGAGTCCCTAATCTGAAATTAGTGTACCTCCTGCTAGAATATGCAACAGTATGTGTGTATGCACCTGTGGCCACCATTTCTTACTAAGAATCTGTGATTCAGAAAGATTTGAAAATCAGTGATGGTACTATTTGAAACATGTTAAAAGTTGTTGACTTTGGGCATTAATCCATAATTAAGAACCACACAACAAAATGTTGTACTGTATCATATTCAAACACTGATTTTGACAAAAAATATATATATAATTTTAACTTGCTGGACTTCAGATTACTTAAGAGCATGCACTTAAGTGTCAGAGTAGAGTTTGAATTCCTGTTCTGCTGGATGAATTAAAGCAGGTTTTAAAAAATCTCTGAACCTTGGTTTTATCATCTGCAAAAAAAGTAAACAATATGTACATTAAAGATTTGCCATGAGGAATTGATTAGACATTAATGTAATAGGAATGTACTTGGCACATAGTAAGCACTTCATAAAAATTAGTTTTCCTTATTCCCTTCCAACAATGAAACCCACATTTAAATTAAAAAAAAAAAAGTACTCCATCACTAGGCATATGAAGTGAGCATAAGGAGATAATTAAGAAAAGTATTTGATGAAATATCCTGAAGAATTGCAAGACTTTTGGAATAAGTCCACATAGCAACACCCTTAGTCCCATAAATTATCAAGTTTAAAAGAAGATACTGGTTTTCTTGTATAGATTTAGGTAGGTTAGAGATTGTTTGGTCTCGAGAAACATCATGGTGATTACCAGCAGGTAATCTTATAGGCATTCATTCCTTGGAGAACAAGGAGGCCAATAAAGGTGTCTAGCTTCCCCTTCTGTGTCACTGAGTGACACGGAGCCTGTCTGTCCCATCCTTATACTTTAAAGACCTATAAGGCTTCCCAGCTGGCACAATGGTAAAGAATCCACCTACCCATGCAGGAAATGCCAGACATGAGTTCAATTCCTGGGTCAGGAAGGTCCCCTGGAGGAGGAAATGCCCACCCACTCAAGTATTCTTGTCTGGGAAATCCCATGGACAGAAGAGCCCTGTGGGCTACAGCCCATGGGATCTCAAAGAGCTGGACATGACTGAGTGATTGAGTGCACAGACACAAATACAGAACAGCTGAAGCTATGAACGGATTAGAATATTAATTGAGAACATTACATATTTTCACACGAAAGCATTATTATAACATCACATCTCACAACATTATTTGCAGAATGTGCTTATTTCATCTTAGATACACATACTATGAAGTGAAGTGAAGTGAAGTCACTCAGTCGTGTCCAACTCTTTGCGACCCCATGGACTGTAGCCTATCAGGCTCCTCTGTCCATGGAATTTTCCAGGCAAGAGTACTGGAGTGGGTTGCCATTCCCTTCTCCAGGGGATCTTCCCAACCCAGGGATTGAACCCAGGTCTTCTGCATTGCAGGCAGACACTTTACCATCTGAGCCACCAGAGAAACCCACTCACACATACTATATGGAGAAAGAAATGGCAACCCACTCCAGTACTCTTGCCTGGAGAATCCCGGAGACAGAGGAGCCTGGTGGGCTGCTGTCTATGGGGTCACACAGCATCGGACATGAATGGAGAGACTTAGCATGCATGCATGCATTGGAGAAGGAAATGGCAACCCACTCCAGTGTTCTTGCCTGGAGAATCCCAGGGATGGAGGAACCTGGTGGGCTGCCATCTGTGGGGTCGCACAGAGTCCAGAACGACTGAAGCGACTTAGCAGCAGCAGCAGCAGCTGCAACACATACTATATAATAAGGCAGTGAGCTTTCGCAATGTAGAGGAAAACGAGGTGCATATTTATCAAACTTTTAGAAAGTCCCAGATTTTAAATTTGACAACAGTATGATGTTGCCTTTGGAAGGTAAAGCAAAAGGAAAGCCTACACTTTGGCAGAACCATTCTCAGACATAGTTGGAGGAATCTGCGTCTGAAACATACAGAAAAGAAAGAAACAGAGGTCAGGAAGCAGCCAAAATATAATTAGGGCCAGCTTGGAAACTATTTTCCATGCAACGCTTCTACTGATTTTGAGGTCTGCTCTTTTGGTTGTGATTTTTAAGATTTTCTTTGAGATTCTTTTCTTTTTTCTAAATCATTTTACTTTGGTTTAAAAAATGTGATAGAAGGAGGAAGTAAAATGAAAAATGAGCAACATGCCGCCGTGCTTTCTGCACTGCAATTTGTTCTGGAATTTCACTTGCCTTAAAAATGCTCATTTCGTCAAGGATTCATTCATTCTTCTTCGCTAACTTAACTGATTTTCTGCTTTCCATGGAGATAGATCTGAAAATGTGAGCACTTCTTCACATTGACTGCAATGTATCTGTCTGCTGAGTTAAGTTCCCTCCATCATTTAAAACTAGAATAAAAGTAAGACACTCAGGATAATAAATTAACATGCTTAATGCACAAGTTCACTCCAAAGTACCGTGTTCCATTATTGTCAACTAATTAAGTTGGGGGGAGCTATTAAAAATCTATTATTTTCAAAGTTTAGGAGACTTTTGGTAAAGTGCCTGATGGTTGAAAACTCATGTAACTGGAATGCCACGAAGAGAAGAGATAGAGAATATGAGAGATTCAATATTTTATCTCATAATGGTTGAGCATTTTCCAAACTGGACAGGCTGTTAGAAATTGTCTCCATCTTGAGTTTTATGAATGTAATATGCGAAAGTCATTGGGCTGTAAACTTAAGACCAACTCCCCTTCAGAGTTTTACTATAGAAATGTTATTTTTGTATTAAAATAGGAAATTGACAAAGATAAAAGAAGCTCTAAATAGCAACTGTCTTCATTGGGTGTCCCCACAAGTAGGTCCTGAGGTTAGGACTGAAGTTGTAAACAGCTGTGCCATGCTGGGACTTTCCTGGTGGCTCAGATGGTAAATCCACCCACAATGACTGAGTAGTGACTAAGCACAGCACACAGTGTCTCAATCCATCGTGTCTGACTCTTTTTAACCCCATGGGCTATAGCCTGCCAGTCTCCTCTGTCCATGGGATTTCCCAGGCAAGAATACAGGAATGGGTTGCCATTCCCTTCTCCAGGGGATCTTCCCCACCCAGGGATCGAACCAGTGTCTCTTGCATCTCTTGTACTGGCAGGCGGATTCTTTACCACTGTGCCACATGGGAAGCCTAGGTCTGTTGTGTAAGTGGTTTATTTAAGAGGTACAGGTAGGAACATTGGAAGTGAAATAAAAAAAGAAGAGGAAGTCAATATATTACCTAATCAGAGTCCTCAGTTACTTATGAAAATGGAACAAAATTCCACTGGGAAAATTCTGGAAGTTAGGAAGAAAGTGTCTTAGAATTATTCTATCCAATCCCTGTCACTAGTTGAGAGATAATCCTTGGGAGGACTTGGATCCCTCAGCATTCCTGCCCTGACACTTGGCAAGAGAAACTGGGAGTCAGATCCTGGGTTATTTTGTGCTGAGGTTGTGGGTCACCTGTGTGGACCCTCACTAGCGTGTGACATGTCAACCACTCAGAGTGTCTGTGTCTTCCTTACCTCCTGATGCCAACAGTCAGAAATTTCAACAATGACTGGATATTTGATGGCATTAAGAGATTGGCGGGTTTCCCAGGTGAGGCAGTGATAAAGAATCTCTCTGCGAATTCAGGAGACACAGGTTCAATCCCTGGGTTGGGAAGATTCCCTGGAGGAAGAAATACAATCTGCTCCAGTATTCTTGCCTGGAGAATCCCATGGACAGAGGAGCCTGGCGGGCTACAGTCCATGGGGTTGTAAAAAGATGCAATTGAGCATGAATGCATATTAATTTTATGTAACATAAATTACTGGGTAATGCAAAAAAAAAAAAAAAAGAAGAAGTACATTTAATATATTCATAGACAAATGTTTGTGAGTCAAATGTTATCTGTGTGATTTTACCTAAAAATGTAGCTGGGCCATGAGGGGAAGTTGGTAGAGATATGGATGGGATAAATTGCCATGAGTTGATAATTGCTTAAGCTGGTGACATGTACATAGGTTTATGACATGATTCTCTCTACTTTTAAAATTTTCAGCAGTGAAGTTTATTGTTTTTAATATGAGAGTAGAGAGATATAGGTGGCTTGAAGTGAAGTGAAGCTGCTCAGTCGTATCCAACTCTTTACGACCTCATGGACTGTAGCCTATCAGGCTCCTCTGTCTATGGGATTTTCCAGGCAAGAGTGCTGGAATGGATTGCTATTTCCTTCTCCAGAGGATCTTCCTGACCCAGGAATTGAACCCGGGTCTCCCGCGTTGTGGGCAGATGCTTTACCGTCTGAGCCACCAGGGCTTCCCTATAGGTGGCTTACTAATATCAAATAAGTTAGGGGAACAAAATATAATCAGTTATAATTTTGAAAACTTTCTAACAGTTAACTCTTACCTTAGAGATGAAATTTGACTCTCATATAAATATAATGTACAAATATGGTATTAAATGTGAAGAAAAGCTAGCTTTGAACATTAATTAATAAATACTAGTTCAAATGTTCATAAAAATTACTCCATAGCCTTTTAACTTCGAGTATGTACAGGGGAATATTAGAAACCAAATAAATCAGGTATAGGAATTTAAGAAGATTCTATAAATAGTATTTTCCCCTAAAAATCTGACATTTATTAGATGACACGAAACTGAACCGTCATCTTGCAGATTTTTCTCTAAGCTTATTTTTAAGTTTTTTATCTATGAGCCATGCAATGTTAATAAGCTAGAACCTAGCAGAGAATACAGTAATATGATCATTTCAACTGTAAAGCAATAAGAAAGTTTCAGTTCTCACTTACCTAATAATTTCACACAGTTCAATTTAGCTGTTCCAAAAATGACCCAAACTATTTTCATATTTCTTTTCAGAAATGTACGGCTAGACTGAATAATCCATTAGTTCTGGGTACTTTATGTGGTCCTGTGATTACTACAAAAAAGGATGTGCTTCCCAAAGTGGAGACACATTCAACATGACACAGTTTCTAAAGTCAGCGTATGAATAAAAAAACCTATATAAAATTAAACCCAAATTACCCATAAGATCCCTTAAACCTCCAGAAGTTAAGAATCATCTCTTAACAAGCTGAGTAAAACCAATTTCTCTTTATCAATGTGTAGATATTTGTGCTTGTTCAATTCTCTTAGGTTATAAATTTTTCAAAATTGAACTTTGGGAACAATGAATGCAAATATCTTTCTAGTCTCATTGTTGTAGCTGCTGGCAAAATATGCAGATTGCATAACATCAGTATCTTACAAAAGTGAAAGCAAAATATTCTGTTAGAAGAAAATAAATTTTAAAAAAGAATAACCTTTAACTATATGTGTTTTTAGAGTCAGTTCCTCTTCCAGAACAGTTCAGTAGTTGGCATTTTATGAAAATAAAAACTAGCTGGCTTAACTGACTGTAGAAATGAAATCAATACTCATTTCTAATCTAGAGTTTTAAAAATCAGATGTCTCAGGACTTTAATTCTACTAACTAACAAATAAATTACTAAATAACATATCCTCCTTTTAATGAACTAGTACATGAATGGATAGTTTGAATTTAAAAAATCGTTAAAATGTTGATTTTGCCAAGATATTTAAGGTATTTTATGTCAGCCTGTAAGATTCTTAGGACTAATATGTAAAAACTGGACAGTATATGTATGTGAAAAAACCTGGACTGTATACATAGACTGTGTTGCAAAATGCTACATGAATTTTGAGACCAAACACACATAATAAAGGATTCATTAGGCTTTCAAAATGTTGACAATTAAACAAGAAATGTAAGCAATTGCTTTGCTTACAATGAGATTAAGAACAAATTTGACTGCCTTTTTCTTTTGCATGATTCCAATACATATGTTCATCTCCACTATCACCTAGAATTTGTCATAGTACTGACTGCTACAATATAATATGAATTTGGCACAAATATAAAAATTCACTGAATATCAGTTTAAAACACAAAGCAATTATCTGGAATTATGACTATTGTGGCCATTGAGAAAATATTGAATATCAATTTAAAATTCAAAATAAGGCGTATGTTGACTGCCCTCCCCCTTGGCATCTTTCTATATCATTTAGATGACAACCAATTAGAGAAATAGTAAAATCCGCAGATGTCCCAAGGACCAGGTAGGCAGCGGGAGTTGATTCATGGTATTTAATATAGTATGGATAGATCTTGAACGGCAACAGATGCCATAGACCACTGGCAAAATGAGCAAAGAATGGAGTACTTTACTGGTCAACAGAAGTAATTCTTGCACTGTCAGTGACCTTAAGACCTAGGGTTGTGACCACATCCTCTCATTCCTTGCTGTTTGTGGACAAATCCGTAGGTGTATGTCCTGGTGATTTAACTTGTACCCAGAATCAGACACTTAAAAGGACAGTCTCAGATCACAGTAGAGGCAGTGCTTAGTGAGTAGTTCCCAAAAGTGTGCATCAGAATCTTCTCAGTGACTTTTTTTAGGTTCTTTTTCTTCAGCTCCTTCTTCAGCTCCCTGACTCAAAACATCTGGAGGTGAAGCCAGGAATCAGTATTAATACAGACAGCAAATAAAACTTCTCTAAATAATCTGTGTCCATAGCCAAATCTTAGAAACACAGAGTGAAATAGATTTTCTTCCTTATATGCCCTCACTTGCAGTCTTCTTTTTTTAAACAATATTTATTTATTTATTTGGTTGTGCCAAATCTTAGTTGCAGCATGCAGGATCTAGTTGCTTGACCAGGGATCGAACCCAAGCCCTCTGTATTGGGAGCACAGAGTCTTAGGCACTAGGCCACCTACTCCAGTATTCTTGCCTGGAGAATCCCAGGGACAGAGGGGCCTGGTGGGCTGCCATCTATGGGGTCACACAGAGTCGGACACGACTGAAGCAACTTAGCAGCAGCAGCACCATGGAAGTCCCTTATGTACAGACTTCTGTGCATAAATGCACACAACCATCAAGGGTATCTGAGGTTTAGAAATTATAATCTTCAAAAGTCTAATGGGAAGTAGTGATGAGGATGACAATATTTTGCTTCTTCTTTTTAGTTGAATTTTGGAAATAGTCTCAGGTACTTCCCAGTAACATTGTCCAGCAAAAATAGATTAGAGTTCTGTATAACTGTCCAGTCAACTACAATAATTCTTTGATGTTTAATGTTTTATTCATTATTTTACTACTTCATAGTATTATAATTCCATTAGCCTTGCTAAACTGCAAAATATAAAGTGATGGCCATTAATTCTTTTGGAAATACTGAAAGGGTTAGGAAGGGTTCAGAATCATTTAAGACAATGGATGTAAAAACTTGCTCCTATTCCCCAAATTGGATAATACTTTTAATTTGTNTAATCTGTGTCCATAGCCAAATCTTAGAAACACAGAGTGAAGTAGATTTTCTTCCTTATATGCCCTCACTTGCAGTCTTCTTTTTTTAAACAATATTTATTTATTTATTTGGTTGTGCCAAATCTTAGTTGCAGCATGCAGGATCTAGTTGCTTGACCAGGGATCGAACCCAAGCCCTCTGTATTGGGAGCACAGAGTCTTAGGCACTAGGCCACCTACTCCAGTATTCTTGCCTGGAGAATCCCAGGGACAGAGGGGCCTGGTGGGCTGCCATCTATGGGGTCACACAGAGTCGGACACGACTGAAGCAACTTAGCAGCAGCAGCACCATGGAAGTCCCTTATGTACAGACTTCTGTGCATAAATGCACACAACCATCAAGGGTATCTGAGGTTTAGAAATTATAATCTTCAAAAGTCTAATGGGAAGTAGTGATGAGGATGACAATATTTTGCTTCTTCTTTTTAGTTGAATTTTGGAAATAGTCTCAGGTACTTCCCAGTAACATTGTCCAGCAAAAATAGATTAGAGTTCTGTATAACTGTCCAGTCAACTACAATAATTCTTTGATGTTTAATGTTTTATTCATTATTTTACTACTTCATAGTATTATAATTCCATTAGCCTTGCTAAACTGCAAAATATAAAGTGATGGCTTGAAAGCCATTAATTCTTTTGGAAATACTGAAAGGGTTAGGAAGGGTTCAGAATCATTTAAGACAATGGATGTAAAAACTTGCTCCTATTCCCCAAATTGGATAATACTTTTAATTTGTTTCTGCCACTCAAGGTTTACAATTTATTCATTTCACTTTGATCAGAAAATTCATTTAAAAGATATTTATTGATTGCAGTTACACTTTGCACTTAAAATGTTACATTGCTAAAAGTTGAAAATTATCCTTATAAAGACAAGGATATTAAATTCTCAGATCAAAAATACTGGCATTTTCTAAAAAGAAGGCTAATAGCTGAATTAATTCTAACTACAATGGAAAGTGTGCATAAGTGAATGACATAGTTCAAACATGGATAAATGCTGCTAATTATATGTTAAAGTTATAGCCAAAACCCTGCCTTGGGGCTGGTTCAAAGTTAATCAAATTCATCTGGCCTGAATTCACAAGCTGCCCACCTTTTCAGAAGGTGAACAGTCTGTACATTCAGGCCAAAGCTAAAGGGAAGAATGAATGAAATTCTGTTATTTCTAAGGAGATCTTGGGAACCATGGATCCGTGATTCATTGAAATTACATAAGACACAGTGGCTGCTGCCTGAAAATCCATTTAGTCCCCACAGTTTTAAAAACTGACCAGGATTCACACAGCGCTCACCATGTGGAGGAGGGGGCGGTGGCATCTTCACACTCAGCAGTGCCCCACATTCCTGTCACTGAGAAAATGGAAATGGTCCAGGGTGCTGTCCTTCCCGTTTACCATCTGTCTTCTCTGGGTCTCTTAGGAGTGTGTTTTTTTGTTTGTTATTCATTAGTTAAATAGCCTGTAGTACAATCTATGCTATCTTTGTTGGGTCTGTAATTCACACATTTTTAACTGTTTTAAATTTCCATCTTTTGGAATTATAGGCTATTTTCCACTGAGATAAGAATTATCTGTTATTATGTTCACAGGGGGAAAAAAAGATAAAAATTTGGACTATCAGCTGTTTTGATTTTGAGATCATAGGTATTTTGATTTTTATTCTATTTTAAAATGATTTATTCTGATTATTTGTATTCATTTTAGACACTGTTGTAGGGGATTTAAAAATCATTAAATCACTGTCTTCACAAAACTTGTATTACTGTAGGCACAGGAGGATAAAAAAATAAATTGAGAGAAATGGGGGAAAGGTGACTTAAATAGGATGGTCAGGAAAGTCCCACTGAAAATGTAAATTTAAGAAAAGATTGAGGCTTTCCTAATGGTCCATCCTAAAGGAGATCAGTCCTGAGTGTTCATTGGAAGGACTAATGTTGAAGCTGAAACTCCAATATCTTGGCCATCTGATGCAAAGAGCTGACTCATTGGAAAAGACCCTGATGCTGGAAAAGATTGAGGGCAGGAGGAGAGTGGGACGACAGAGGACGAGACAGTTGGATAGCATCACTGACTCGATGGACATGAGTTTGGCTGGATTCCGGGAGTTGGTGATGGACAGGGAGGCCTGGTGTGCTGTGGTTCATGGAGTCACAGTCAGACACGACTGAGCAACTGAACTGAACTGAACTGAATGGTGTTGTCCATGCTTAGTCACTAAGTCGTGTCCAACTCTTTTGTGACCTTATGGACTTATAGCCCACCAGGGTTCCATGGAGTTTTCCAGGCAAGAATACTAGAGTGGGTTGCCATTTCCTTCTCCAGGCGATCTTCCCGACCCAGAAATCGAACCCACGTTTCCTGCATCTTCTCCTTGGCAGGTGGATTCTTTACCATTGTGCGAACCTGAGAATCCCCAGAATATGCAATACTTGTAAACTTTTTAAAGAAATTAGACTCTAAACACTTGGGGATGCTATTAAAGGGATTAGAACAGAGAAGCATAGAGCCATGTTCTACTCTGCTGAGACCAGAGAGTTAGGAGGCAAAGCATAAAGGGAGACCACAGCACACTCGGGAACAGAACCCCAATCAAATCCTAATCAGAGTTTATTTTTTCTGATCTTCCCATTCTTTATTCAATAAATACTTAAGATTAAAAAAAAAAGATACAAAAAAAGGAAGGCAAAGCAGAAGCAGGGAAAGCAATTAGGAAAAAGTACAATGATACAAAATCATTTGTGATTTGAATCAGAGTGCTAGCTATGACCGTGGTCAAAGTGAGGTATCAACAGGTTGTGAGAAGCATTCAGAATTTGAATATATTTTGAAGTAGAGCCAATAAGATTTTCTAGTCACCTGGATATGGACTGTGAGAAAAGGAAATAACTCAGAGATGATCCCAGTATCTGGCTCGAGGTACTAAAGGAATGAAATTCATGTGTTGAGCATTTATATATGGATTTCTACTGTACGATATATATTTTTTTAATTAATGGAAATTGTTTCTTTTTACAACTGAATAAATGTTCTAGCAACTATAAAACAAAGACATGACTAACGTGTCTCCAGTTTTTCAAACATTGCATCACCGACTTATAGGAAGTAAGAACTTTTGTTTCACCTCTCTTTTCTTTAAGTTATTAAAAAAATATGCAGTTTCAACACAGAATTAATTTGGGCTGAATGAATGCACTTACCAAGCTCTTTCTCATTACTGAGCTGCAAGAAAGAATCTTCTTAACAGACAGTGATTTCTCAACATCATCTCTGCCATTCTTGAATGTTTTAACTCTGAGATAGAAAGAGACTCCTGACTCAGGATGTGAATTTCAGTGACCTTCATCGCTCTGCTTGGCTGTTTCTCTGAACTTGCCACAGTGTCAACCCTTTGCAATGAGTGTGGGATGGAAGGGGCAGGATCCCTTAATAAAATTTTATCACTCATTTCACCCAATCCTGTAATAAGACTAAACTTAGAATATGATTCAAATGGGGTAGAAAGTTCAATTTTCAATGTGGCGAGTTGCCTTTAACAGGAATATTTATAAGAGGATTTTCACTAAATGCAATTCCTTTATTAAATACAGCTCTCCTGACACCAATTTCTGAACTATAAATTTGTTCTGATTCCCAGAGGCTTTTATGCCCTACCTACACTTATCACTTGTGAGAGGCATGCCTTTTCTTTGGTAAATTGGGAAAAGAGTTGCTTGCAAAGGGGAAAGGAAGATTGACGTAAGAGCAGGATCTTCTTGGCATAGAGATTTTAGGAAAAAGAACACGTGGACATGAAGGATTTTCAGACTGTCTGTGGCCAATGTCTCTTTGAAAAGTTTCCTGTTGCCTGAGGGGTGTGTGTCACTACAGAAGACCACAGGGTCTGAGAAAAGAAATACAACGCAGTTGCCGAGCAGCGTGGACCAACATAATAGTCACCGGTTTGGGTCTGTTTAGCTTTTTTCAATAGCAGTGATTGCAACATACATTAGGTTAATCTTAAAAATGCATTCCAATATATCGTGCTCAGCCATTCAGTTGTGTTCTACTCTTTGTGACCCCATGGACTTGTAGCCCGCCAGGCTCCTCTGTCCGTGGAATTTTCCAGGCAAGAATACTGGAGTGGGTTGTCATTCCCTATTCCACCAGATCCTCCTGATCCAGGGATTGAACCCAAGTTTCCTGCATTGGAAAGGTGGTTTCTTTTCCACCAGTGCCACCCGGAAGCCCCTAATATACATTCAGTTCAGTTCAGTTCAGTTCAGTAGCTCAGTCGTGTCCGACTCTTTGCAACCCCATGAATCACAGCATGCCAGGCCTCCCTGTCCATCACCAACTCCCGGAGTTCACTCAGACTCACGCCCATCAAGTCAGTGATGCCATCCAACCATCTCATCCTCTGTTGTCCCCTTCTCCTCCTGCCCCCAATCCCCCCCCCCCCAGCATC